>CM040240.1:190049989-190535650 GCA_022545495.1 Chrysanthemum lavandulifolium
TCTTTCTCTCAATCTCATTATATATTTCAAGCGCTACCATAGTCACTAACTTCAACAACCATTGCATCAAATTCCTTTTCCATTCCCTTAATATCGCTTTCTATCCCCTTTTAAGACTCTCAAAGCGATCTTTAGAAGTTTTTAAGGGCGGCATGACCTCGGGCTAAATAACATTATTTCATTTGTTCAAAAACCCTTTCCTTCGCTATACCAAATGTGTGATCCTTTCGGTAAGTTTTCAAAATCAAAATAGTTGAAATATAACGATTGGCTAATTAATGTCTTGCTTTAGTAGTAATTGTTCTAGGTACAAGATGCATTGGTATTAGGAGGATACACAACGCTCTAGGCATTTTCCAAAGGAGAGGGTTTGTTTCAATAATATTTTCCGTCGCTTATCTAAATCCCTCCTTCAAGACTTGTTCGGGAGTCAACAATGTCTCGAGGTTTAAACTTGTTCATGAAACCAGCTTTTCGTAATTTGTGTCACGAGGAGATAATTATCTTTTTTCTATGCATTGGGATCATTTTGTTTCTTATTCATCTTTTCCCTAGTGATTTCATTTGATTTCTTATCTTCCTCAAGCAGACTTAACGCAACTAGGTTTCGCCAGGCTTAAGGATTTTATTTCCATCATAAAGCACCTTATGAGCATTTCTAGCCTTTTTAATTACCTCCGATTTGGTTCCTCAACAAGGGAATGCTATGCTTATCGCTTAAGACCTGATGTTTAGGTAATTGCGCGAGTAAATTCAATGGTGTTTCCTTGTATGTACAACTTGTTTTCAAGTTTGTTTTTCAAAGTTTTCGATTAGAAAAATCTCTCAAGAGTTTTGATTCCTTTGCATTAAATTCGCTTAACATTTTCACATTTTATCAAGTTCTGTTTTTTGCTTAGTCGTTTTATAAAGTTTTTCTTGCAAGGAATTTAATTCTTGTTTCAATACTTTTCTAAACTTATTTTTTCTAATTAACGCACTCACTGGTCATCCATTTCCGCCACGAGTGGTCAACTCAAATTCTAGCACGTTGTTCATAAAACAGCAACACGCTCTTTATAGGCATTTAGTTCAGAACCCATTTAATCATCAAAAAGTACATGCGGTATTCATCAAAACATAGTCATTGTCGATCGCAGAAGATGTATCACTTGGTACAACTTCACTTTCACTTTGTTTCACATATTCGATCATACGGGACAATATCGATATTACCCATATTTTCAATATTTGATTCAATAGTTTTCAATTGATTGTACTTTGTCATGCATCTCGCTGTACATCAAGATCATCGTGATAGTTTTAATAATCTGATGAGCTTGTCATGGATGGGCCAAATAGTGGTGAAGAAGACCTTGGGAGAAACCATTGGAGAAATGCTAAATATAAAATTGTGTGCGCCGTAGGTCCATCATCCACATCGAAAGTCGATGCATCACAATCACCGACTTGAAAGGCATTCACGATGATGACCTATCTCCCGAATCAGCCGCCATCCACATCCAGATCATAGGTCTTGGTATACCTTTCACCTAAAACAGTAATTCTCTTCATCTAAAGCAACACCATCGTTCGAGCCAGCAGAAGCAAGATCTTATTCTAAGTAATCAAGACTCGGGACGCTTTGAGATGTGCATTGCAATGTGTCCCCACCACCACGCTTATAGCATTTGATTTGCTTAGTTTGACCTTGGTTACTCATTCCTTCTCGATTCGATTGCCCACATATCCTCTACCAAAGACCACCTCTTCCCCCGATCATACCGCTTTTCCCGAATCTGTTGCACTACCATCCTTCCATCTTTAACAAGAGTTTGATTGCGCGGGTTAGATGTCGCTCCAGGTTGTTGTTGGTTTGTGGAGAGAATCATGTTTTGGCTAATCGTAAGAGCTAGTTGATTAATGAAGTTTCACGCGCGCATCAAAGATCGCCTTGTTTGAACATAGGATCATGAATGAGCTTTGGATTACCATTACCCAAGGGTGACTTGTGAAGCTTTGGTTGTGACTCATGGCGTTCGAGCAGGCGGCTGAATCAATAGACGAGCTTGTCTCTCCCAAGTTGGCTTGGAACCCATTGAGAATCAATTTTCAAACATAGCATGTCTCTCATTCAAGGAGGAAGCAGAGCAGTTTACTCAGACTTGCTTCAACTTTGTTTAGCTTCACAACAGTGACAAACTTAAATATTCTGGGATTCATGTTCACAAATTTTGAGTTCATGATTAATGTTAGGCATAGTCATTCGATGTTCTCTGCGTCATTCACTAACTTATGAAATCACACAGTACCATATAGACATTCTCATCCGGTTTCATCTTGAAGTGCTCAAATTCGCCATAGAGTCGGGATTCTCTCGCGCCTCCATAGTTAATTCGAACCAGAGAAGCATCTTAACGTTATCCCAAACCGCCTTTGCATCGTTGTTATGATTGATCACTTGTGATGTCTTTAGGCAGACCTTGAAGAACAATGTTTGAAGCCCCGATATCCGCATCGAATCTCTTTTTCTCCTCATCATCAAGCTCATCATACATCTCAGGTCTGGGTCCATTCCGTAAAATCAGAGTACCATCTCTATTAGTATCAAGTATGTCTCTAGTCGCCTCAACTCGATATGGTCCTTTATCAATGGATTTGAGAATGTTGACACCATTTTCCTTTCCAAGGCAATACAACCGATTCATTGAGCCCAAGAATCGAAGTCAGCCTGCCACGGGTGATTCGAGTATCCGAGCAAAGAAACAGACATCCCCACAGCCGAGATGATAGTAGGACGCTGGTAGACATATTAACAGATTATACGGATTTTATAACTCTATGATTAAACCGAAATAGATTCTTTCACGTGATTTACTAAATCAAGAGAAAACTGTAAACAATCACTCAAGTCGCTGTAAGATAACGCACTAAGTCGCTAGAAGATAATGCACCAAGTCTTGAAGATAATGCACCAAGTCGCTAACCTTAATTCGCCACACCACTAAGTCGCTAGAGTCCCAAGTCGCCAGCAAGAAGTAAGTCGCCAAGCAGTAACTCGCTGTGCTCAAGTCGCTAGCAAAATTTTGGCAAGAATTGCCACTCACAGTCATGAGATACAAGTCGCTAAAGAGCAACTCATGCACTCAAGTCGCTACCACTAAGTCACACCAGAGTGGAGAGTCCACTACTTGTATCGTTAATCGCAGGTCTAAGTCGCCAGCTCCAAAGTCAGAATCACTATAAAATTGTGAAGCAAGTCGCCACTAAGAAATAAATCAGATATCAAGTCGCTAGCTAGAAAACCACATAAACATCACTTTTTAATCCCAAACAACCCAACCAAGATGATTCAAGCTACCAAATGAAAACCTAAACACTTTGGATGATTCTAAACATAAAAGTACTAACAAAATCCAAGCTTTAACACAAGAAATCAACCAAATGATGCAAAACCACTAAACTTTTTTCAAACTCAAAACCATTTAAAACCACTAGAATCCAAAGATGTGCAAGATATGATCTAACCATGGTTCTTGATACCAATTGTAGGATATTAGTTTTCATATACACATCAAACCATAAACACAAAGTAGTATATAGATGGAATTCTTGCAGAGAAAGTTGTGAGGTTTGTGGAACTTATTGAGAAAGGAAAGATATTATTATGATTTCCAACTCTCTACCTTGGGAGGTAGAGAGCATTTAGTAGTCTTACATAAATCGCCACACATCGGGCCATGGATCGTGCATACAAGCTGGTGGAAGACCTGGTCTGTTCTCCACGGTGTTACTTTAACTAAATACTACTTATCTTAAAAGAACTAAGACTACGAGCTTAACTATTACATATAGTCGAGGACTGACTTTTAATACCGTGAATTTCTAATTCCTAACAATCATCATTTTGTAAGTGATTTCGTGTTTACAACATGTTTTTAAGCAATAGTTTTGAATTTTCAAAATTCAACGGTTAAAACGCTATAATCTTGTTTTTGTGGTTCTACGCAGATGCAGAAGGATCACATGATCAAGATTGTGTGTTTATGGTTAAAAGGATAGTGTCAAAACGCTTTAATACTCAATGATATCGCTTTAATCATCAAAACTCGCCTAATCACGAATTGAATGATTTATGAAATTAGGGGTTATGCGGTTCTGGGTATTTCAAATGTGAAGGTTCTGGGTCAAAAGATTGTTGTGCGACACTATATCATGTTGAATTAAAGGTTTCCGTGCTCTATAACCACCCGTAAACTCTCATTGATTAAAAATTGATGTTGTGGTTTAAAGTTCTCGAGTTCGTATTTTTGATTCACCACGATTTAGATGTTATAACTCCGCTATTAGACTTTCATAACATCAATGACCTACCGTAATTGAATTGGTGCTAATCCTATGGTTAAACTCATATGCGTAATTCATAACCCTTGTGGTTTTGACCCACGTAGTTGTTTCTACGCATAAATGTTTAACAAGCTTCATGCCATGATTTGATTTTAGAATGAATATATGTGTTAAGATTGATGATAGATGGTTTTATTTCGTGCCTTACTAGGCATAAAATCGTAATCAAGGTTGATTGTTACCCACGCGATAAGGATTACCCACGCCAGTAGGCGCTTACGCTGAAGAGAATCCCACGCAGTAACTACTACGCATAAGGTTCTCATACCCGGGACCACGCAGATCTCGTGGAGGACATGCGAAATGAACAAACTTACGCAAGATAAGGTCTACTCTCACGGTTAGTATTTACGCCAGAAGGTCTTTATACGCCCACGCAGAAGCTCCCACGATAAGGTCCCCTTTCCCTACGCTGCAATACTTTCACGCTGTAAGTAAGATCCTACGCAAGTTTCCACGCCCATATATATACTTCTTCCTTCTCACGCGCAGAATCTTTGCCAATTCTACGCCTAAGTTTCCTTTATTGACCTTCATTATGAATTATTACGTACAAACTTGTTAATAAACCAATCATATCGTCAACGAAACCAATAATGTCACTAATAAACTTAATCGCTTTGATATACAGCAATAATAAGTGATAAAATAAACTTTAAAACTTAAAGTTAACTAACTCACGAACATTTCACGATGTCATTGGACTATTGGACAAACAAGGACTTAGGACTCAGAATAATCATTGACATCAGATATTCAATAACTAGACAATAAAACCTTCCGTTAACTAACATTATGTCTTCGATATGTTGGTTATTTTGGCTAATGTTATTTCGCATCACCACATGGTCAGCCAAATGAATGCTGGATGCACCCGTAAGTTCTCACACTTGTCGACATCTTCCTAATGGCTATCCTAGAAAGATTGGAAAGAATAACCTTAGGGTTGACTTTGAAACCCCAACCCGCCTCGTAATCTTCTTTGTCTTATCATGGTGGATATTCTAAGAATCATCCCTATCGTAATATGCTCTCACACTGCCATCAGCACTCGAAATCTACATTCAGAATTCTCGAATTCTATGCAGAGGATCACAGGTCAAAATGCCGACACAAGTGACATTTAATCACAAACAAGTCACCATCACTCATGCGCACTTACGGTCGTTTTCCTCATTCCGAAATCCATCCAACGACGACTTTGCTACACCCACCAAGAGATACTCATAATTTCTCCTTGACATCGCTATGATGAAGCTTCAGGATTATTACAAGCATTCTCAATGGGAGCTTAAGAACATTCCTCAACCGTGAGAACCTCTACATCATCATTACCAAGTCTGTTTCGTCGCGACAAGTGGGTTACGAGATCATCATTTTGTAAGTGATTTCGTGTTTACAACATGTTTTTAAGCAATGGTTTTGAATTTTCAAAATCCAACGGTTAAAAGCGTTGTATAATATTGTTTTGTGGTCTCTGCGTATGTGTATGATCACATTATCAAGATTGTGTGTTTATGGTTAAAAGGATAGTGTCAAAGCGTTTCTAATACTTCAATGATATTGTTTTAATCATCAAAACTACGCCCGAATCACGAATTGAATGATTTATGAAATTAGGGTTTATGAGTGGTTTTGGGTATTTTCAAATGTGAAGGTTCTTGGTCAAAAAGATTGTTGTGTGATACTCATATCATGTTGAATTAAAGGTTTCGACTCTATAACCACCCGAAACTCTCATTGATTAAAAATTGGATGTTAGGGTTTAAAGTTCTTGAGTTTGGGTATTTTTGATTCACCACGATTTAGATGTTATAACTCCGTTATTAGACTCTCATAACATCAATGACCTACGAAATTGAATTGGTGCTAATCCTATGGTTAAAACTCTTATCGTAATTCATAACCCTTAGGGTTTTGACCTCACGCTAAGTGTTTCTACGCATAAATGTTTAACAAGCTTTCATGCCATGATTTGATTTTAGAATGAATATATGTGTTAAGATTGATGATATGATGGTTTTATTTCGAACTTTCTATGCATAAAATTCGAGAATCAAGGTTGATTGTTACTCTACGCATAAGGATTACCATACAGCGTGGCGGTTATGCGTAAGAGAAATCCTCTACGCGTAACTACTACGCATAAGATTCTACAATGGGACTACGCGTATCACATGAAGGATATGCGTGGCGATGACTCTACGCATAAGGTCTACTCTTTACGAGTAAGCCTTGCAGCGTAAGGACTTTATCGCCTCTGGCGTAAGCCCTACGCATAAGGTCCCTTTTCCCACGCGTAACATTTCTTACGCGTAGTAAGGATCCCACGCATAAGCCTCGCCTCGCATATACTTCTTACATTTACGCGTAACTTTGCCAATTCTCGCTAAGCCTTTATTGACCTTCATTATGAATTATTACGTGTACAAACTTGTTAATAAACTAATCATATCGTCACGAAACCAATAATGTCACTAATAAACTTAATCGTTTGATATGTTGTGAACAATAAGTGATAAAATAAACTTTAAAACTTAAAGTTAACTAACTCATGAAACATTTCACGATGTCATTGGACTATTGGACAAACAAGTGAATTAGGACTCGTAACAATCATTGACATCAGATATTCAATAACTAGACAATAAAACCTTCATTAACTAACATTATGTCTTTCAATATGTTGGTTCTTTTGGCTAATGTTATTTCGAGATCACGACATGGTTGCTCAAATGAATGTGGATGCACCGAAGTTCTCACAATTCTTGACATCTTCCCCAATGGCTATCCTAGAAAGATTGGAAAGAACAACCTTAGGGTTGACTTTGAAACCCTAACTCCTTTCGTAATCTTCTTGTCTCATTCGGTGGATATTCTAAGGAATCATCCCTACGAGAACATGCTCTCGCACTGCTCTTGCTGCAGGAAATCTACATTCAGACAGTGCGAATTCTATGCAGAGGATCACGGGTCAAAGTGCGATGGCGGTGACACTTAATCACAAACAAGTCACCATCACTCATGCGGACTTACGGTCGTTCTTCTCATTCACGAAATCGATCCAACTGACTTCTTTGCTACACCCTCTTGAAGAGGCAGTTACGCAATTTCTTCTTGACATTGGCTATGATGAAGCTTGAGGGATTATTACTAAGCATTCTCACGTGGAGCTTAAGAACATTCCTCAACCGTGGAGAACCTCTACATCATCATTACCAAGTACATTTACGGTCGTGGCGGTGGTTATGAGCATCCAAAGCTCATGGAGCTGCAAATATTCGGTCTCTCGATCAATAAGAAGGACATCGAAATCGAAGCACTAATATGGGAGGACATGATGCTATTTCACAAGAAGCTTGGCTCAAAGATTCCTATGTCGATACACAAAGCTTTTGATCCGATAGCACTTGGACTTAATCCTCGATATCCCCATGAGGCTCAATGACCCCGACAATCACGACTTGTTGTCCGAACCTATCCTTTCTATCGGAATGAAGGAATCGACAACTAAGAGCGGTGCCGTCTTTGATCACCTTCTATCTAAAGAACTCAAGAAGCTTGAAGCGTACAAAAGGTATCTAGTAGCGATAAAGAAGGCAAAGTTGGTCATCTTGATGAAAACCTTGAGGAACTCCTTCTCGGAGAACCGTAAGAGGAAGTCTTTGGAAGTGCGATGAGTTACGAAAGTTATAGGAAGCTTCCAAAAGGAATCCTCCTCGTAAAGGATTGTTCCCGTAAAGGAAGCGAACCTATTCCTTACCTAATCTGAACCGAGAGAAAGCTAATTGACGAGGACTCGGAAAGGTCTTGAATCGAGAAGAAGAGATTACGTGCTACGAAACTACTAAAGATGAAACCACAACGGTATCTAAACCTCCAGGTCCTCCGGTGACCTAGGAAAAGGAAAGACTCACATACTTGTGCCATATGAAGAAAGCTCGGAAAGTGATGAAGAGCAACTGGATAAATCATACGGGAAGAAGTTTAAATTAGTCGACACCTTCAAAAAGTGAAGAATTTGCAAAAGACCAAATGGGTGGCCGGAGGATCAAGTGGTGCTTGCCCACTCTTCACCGAGATCTGATGCGGTTAATCGACCCGATAAGGGATGCGGTGCCACCACTCTTATGCAACAACAAAAGCTTGTGGAGGATACTATCGAATATGAGTTTGAGAAACACAGGCGAGAAGTGCGAGAAAGATAAAGATCTTTGATTATGACAAGTCATACGGAAAGTCCTACACGTTCCGTGAAGGAAACTTGAACCGCCCAAGGACCCCGAGTCTCCTCATGTCTCCTCCTCATGATTCTTCATCTCACTCCTCACCACCACCATCAAAGAAATCAACCAAATCAACATCCAAATCAGTGAAGAAACCACCTCGATCTTGGTTTCTCGGACACATGAAAGAATTGTGAAAGTTTGTCAAACAAGTTAGAAGAAAGACATGCTTACGAGAAGGTGAACTTTCTCAATCAACAAATACAATATCTACATGGCGAGAATGACAAGATGCAAGAAGAAAGGAAGTTTATCCGAGAATTCGTGAGAAGTCATCGTCGAGAGGCTGAGCGGCATGATTGAAGGCTACACTCACAAGTACCTTCGGATATCACCGCTAAAGTCACAAAGGAATTCGAGATGACGGCAAGAGAATATACTCACAAGTTTCTTCTCGACACCGTCCTGGTGTGACTAGAAGTATTTTCGGACAACTCACTCCAAACATCGTCGCATTGGTTAAACATATAATGGCCAAAGAAGTCGATCTTTACGAATACGAGTTACTCGCTAAGCTGGTGATGCAAATGTCAAAGCGATCTGGAGCGTTTACCGGATGAAGCTAAATTTTTGAAGGTCTACTTGACTTTCAACTCGGATCATCTTGCAAGAGTCAACCGATCAACCCAAACGACCAAGAGATGGCGATGATACGGACAAGGACTCTGCACCTAAGCGTCGAAGCGATGCGGTGAATCTTCGTCTATGCAACCCCTCCTCGAACTCACGCTCGACAAGGTCCCTCCTCGTTCTTCTACAGATAAACCTCGGGGCGATTCCGAGTTACCACCCACGACTCGAGAAAACCGGTGATCACTTTGAGTATACGGGTGGTGGCGATGAAGAGGTCCTTGAGCCCTACAACAACCCACCTCTCCCAAACAAGTTAAGAAACCGAATCCTCATCTAGGCCAAAACAAAAGAAGAAGAAGGCGCCCGTGGCGGCGTAAGTATCATGGCTGAATGACGATAAAAGAGAAATTTGAATGGTTCTCTACACTTGTTAACTCAACTCCTACCACGAAGAAGGTCAAGATCGGTAGAGCGGTAATACATTGGAGCATGCTAAGATTATGCAAGAAAAGTTCCATGTGAAGAAGATGGCGAAATCCGAGTTGAGGCGAATCAAGAATGAAGCTTTTCAACTGTGGAAAGATAGCTCGAGAAAGTGCCATCGAGGTTGAATATCACCTTGAAAACATTGCTCGAGCTATGTCTAACAACATGGATTGGCTCAACCCGAAAGCAAGCGTCGACTTCACTAAGCGGGACAACCCTCCATATTACACTTCTTCGTCAAAACCACTACCAGCGATCGCCAACGGATGAACCTAGGATTCCATTCGGATATTTCTTCAACAAAGACTTGGAATTTCTTCTACGGTGGCGATGGATCAAGGAAATCGCTACATCTTTGACACTTCCATTTTACTGCGACCATATACTCCAAGTGCATAGCCATCGAGAGCGTGCCAATCACTTGTGTTGAGACAAAGTGGAAGCATATGACCGCGATGCATTGTACGAGATTCATCATTGGCGGGCGTCGAAGAATCTACTACGGTGTCGAGGTTGAAGTCTCAACATGCGATGTTCAATACTAAGGATATCGTTGCCATCAAACACGTTGCTCTTTCATCTAAGTGGGACTACACTTTCCTAAAGAATATCGTGGTCAAGCGACAAGATGAAAAGATTATGCATTCTACGAGGTCGACTTTGAGAATTTGTCTATCAACGACATTGAAGACATATACCTTGCCAAAGTACGGTCGCATGAGGCAATTTTCAGCAGAAGTACAACATGAATACATCAAGTCACCTGCTCATCTTCATCGACGCATAGTCATCAAGGAGCGTGTAGAAGATATTAATTTGGCGGTTGAATCTTATCGGACCCGTATCAACTTCACACCACCTCGGCTAGATCTTCCCGACATCAACGGCTCTCACAATATACACTCATCGGCCAAACCTTTCGGCGTCGTTTACCGTAGTGAACTACAAAGAAATTGCTTAATAGCGTGTAGTGAACTTCACAAGTTTGGGATCACACTTTGAAGATGGTTAGGGAGACGGAATGGCATATAGGTTGAAGGACATACGTCACAAGATTGGGTCTCCTAGCGATGGAATTCTCAAGATTGAAGGGATGTGAGGAGGATCATCAAAATGGTTGATGAAAGGTTGTTTGAAGGATCGATTCGAGAATGTTGGAAAGCTTTGTTGGTGGTCGACCCAGTTAACATCACCGCTATCAGCATACTGCTCGCACTCACAGCAACATCATTTGGACTTCACGGTACCCCTTGAATTGTTTCCTTCATTATTACATTTGGATGTGTGATTATATATGTCTGTATGGCTTGTGCACACATAACGATGTACAACCCGTAATTTTCAAGAAAGGACCACGTAGTGCGCCTTGATGCCACAATCCTTACAAAAGAGCAGCTTCTTACTTTTGAGTAAAACCTATCAAACCTTTCATTTTCAAGGTTTTGCTCAAAGGTCAAGTACTTCCGTATGATTTTCAAAACCTCAATCGTTTATATCACTTGTTGAGGGGTATTTGAATTAAAACTTTGTTCACAAATTGTTCATAGTGGTCATCTTCCCTGAAACACTCGAAATGGTCATATTTATTCTCAACTTTTCAAAAATAACATTTTATATGCCATTTTTGAGAGGAGAAAATTATGTGATAAGAAATATGTTGTGTAAATGCAAATGAATCTTTGTGTAATAGACTTAACCAACGAATTGATTGTACTAAAATGTTAGTAACTCGAAAAGACTTGTCTGGACGGGTAATAATTTCAAACCGGTTCGCTAGTAATGTAGCGTGTCTCATGAAGGACTTGTCAGAGTAGAATGTACCATTCGAGAAACTCTTGGTAGACATGAACTCGAGCGGGTTTGACAACCTTTAGAGGTCTGTTTACACTTTCAAGGTAGTTATTAGAGCTAGTTGTCACCTAAAGGCGACAATGCAACTCTTTAACTATGCAATGTAACCGTGTCTCATGGGATTGTCTATCTTGAGTGGATCAATTCAAAAAGTCTGCGCTCTTTCCTCACTTGTGCATATAACCGTTAAAACTCTTAAGCACATGTGGGCGGGAGTATTTATGCAAAATCCTATCTCAACGATGGTTCAAAATGTTTTCATTTACAAACACTTGTGAGAGATTTTCAAGTAAATGGTTTTATGGCAACATAGGTTAGTCATGGGTGATAAGGTGACTAAGGTCATGAAGAATTAAAAGAAAATGCAAAGAAAGGGTGAAAAGAAATAGCCCTCCAAATTATTCAACTTAGAAGCGGACACGGGTTCAATTCATATACTCTTGGTTGTCACTTAGTGACGCGGTATTGAAGATTAAAAGTCGTCATGGACCCGGTGACACATGCACTAAACCTTCTTAGCCACTCAAGTTTCTCTCTCGAAGCTTGTTTCATTCTCATGAGGGAACCCTCGTAAACTATTGGCTTTCTATTAGAGATCGATGGTATTGAAGAGGAGACCCTCTCCCTAGTCTCCGCCGGAAAACCAAAAGCACAATTGAGTCTAGAGCCACGAGATTCATCAAAAGATCTCTTAGGTACACTTGACATTTTATCACTTGACGTTCAACAATAAGAATTTCGGTGGTACATTATCGAGTCCTTCACGAGATCTTAGCAATGCATCGAGAACATTTATGAGAGGTTCACATCGTGATCCTCGGTGATTGAATGGAAACTCTGCCGGGGTCAACATCAAACAACCACGACGGCAGTCACTGGTAACTCCCGTGGATTACGCTTAGTGTGTCTCAAGCGGTCTACGATCGTGAGGTGATGCTTGATGTACCTCGGCGACTCATCTGAATCAGATGTACTTGGACATCGCGTTATCTCACTTGTGGGACTCCAGGTTCGAGAACGGCCTTTGTAAAATTAGAGTTGTGCTTTCACACTATCTTGTTAACACTCTCGAAGTTCAAACTTGTAAGTGCGGAATCCGCTTATTACTAACCGTTTGAAATGTTTTCTTCTTATGGAATCTCGGGCGGGATGATCGTCTTGATTCTTCTCATGCTCACGCCAACATCATCACTAATGGAAGTTCTATCCAAAAGCAACACAACATCGAGAATGATTCTTCATCAAATCAAAAATCTACAAAGTTAAAAGACTTAAAGAACTTCATCGATCTTGAATTCCAACGTCAAAGAACGTGTGAGCATGTTGAAGAATGGCGTGGAACCTTTATGCAATGAAGCGGACACGAAAGCGAGACTTGATGCGAGACAACAACATACTATCACTTTCATCACAAAGAACAATGATCTAAGAACAAAGTTAAAGATGGCGTCAAAGCATAACCGTTCAAAGAAGACAATTTCTCTACACTGGGAGATTGTTCGAATCAAGGCATTTCTTCTCACAAGAAAGAAGAATGTCGAAGGCGTCGAGCTACTATTACATCAACGCCTTCACCGTTCATCACCAACACTTGAGGGGAGATTGTTGGAATCACTCTAAACTATAATTCAAGTGTTAGTCATTATTATGTAATAGGTAGCTTATTATGGCCTTTATGTTTGTTATTAGCCTTAAGCTTATGTAGAAGGCCCATGAGCTTAGGCCCAAGCCCATAGGAGAAAGGATGGAAACTAGGGTGTTGCCTAGCTTTCCTCCTATAAATACCTTATGTAAACCCTCACTTGAGGGTTGGTTGTTCAAGTTATTTCTCTCATTACACATCTACGCCTAACCGTCTTTAATATCGTGTGTGTGTGTGGTTTGCTTGTTCAATCGCCTTATCTCTTTCTATATTACTTGTGTTCGTAAAACTAGTGACCTAACATACCTGAAAGTGGAAAACAATGAAAAACAAGCGTAAATCCATATAAATGATATAAATAACGAGCATTATCGGGGGAAATTGACACTTAATATTTAGTACTATTTGATGTTATCAAATATCCCCCCACTTAAACTCTACTTGCCCTCAAGTATACCTTATTAGATAGATTCCTAAAAAGATATCTCCCAAAACCTGGAAAATATGAGTTTACAAATCCCTTATGCTAGAATAAAACAAATCCGAACACCTCACGAAAGGGGAACAAACTGTTGGAATCACTCCTAAACATCAATTCAAGTGTTAGTTACTCATATGTAATAGGTAGCTTATTATGGCCTTTTTGTTTGTTTAAGGTCTAGCATGTGAAGGCCCATAAGCTTAGGCCCATGTCCAATAAGGAAAGGGAAGGAGTAGGAGTGTTGCCTAGCTCCTTGCCTATAAATACTATGTAATAACCCTCACTGAGGGTTGGTTGTTCAATTTATTCTCTTTCACTCACATCTCGCATAACGGTCTTACTCTTAGCGTGTGTGTGTGTTTGGTTTATTGTTCAATCGCCTTTATCTCTTTCTAGTAAGCTTGTGTTGTAAAACTAGTGACCTAACGATGGTATCAATCGCCTAACTAGTTGGGTGAATCGTTATTTCTTGAAGTGGGTTTTTGGTCCTCGCGTAGAATAACGTGCTACTTTGGTTAAGCTTAAAAACTCGTTTTTACACTTTTAATCAAGATTCTTGTACTTTCAACGTGTTAAGGTGTTAAAATACTTGTTTTGGCAAAAGTTTCAACCTTCTGCGTGGATCTAAGTTTTAAGCTTGTTTTTAAGCGAGGGTGTAAACTTATGCGTAGCTATTTTAGGAGTTTTGGTTCATCAAGTTTCACACTTTTGTGTTATTTTGGTGATATTGAAGCTATCTCATCACAAAAATCGGTTTAGAAACATCTTTGGGCATAATCATCTTTACGAGTAAGATTACGCGTATCAAAACCCTAATCTTACGCGTAACTTTATCCGTGGTTTGATCTTGATTTAGTGGTTTACTCCGTGTTTTCTTGCTTGGATAAGCACGAAAATCGTCGACTTTGGATATCTTTTGCCTTTGTGATAGTGTAAAAGATCATTTAAACAAAACCACAATCTTACGCATAAGCATAAAGCTTACAGCGAGAAATCCTACGCATAAGATTAATCTTACGCTAAGCCTAGTCTTACGCATAAGGTAATCCTCGCCTAACTTTCACGCCTAACTTTGTGTCTCGCCTAACTTTAGAGTCTTTTCCATACTTACGCGTAAGCTAAAACTACAGCGTAACTCTATTTGTTACTGCGTAACTTTGGTGTTTTTACGCATAAGTTCTACTTGGTTTCTTGTGATTTCTATGCCTAAGACACTTCATCAACAAGGTTCATTCAACTACAAAGATCCATTTTACCAACACAAGTTTTCAACATGTCACAACCACCATACTCTAACTATTTCCTTACACTTATTCTCAGCGACAACAACAACTAAGTCCACAACATCAACAATGGAATCAACAACAAGCAATTTATCAACAACAATTTAATCAACAACATACTCCACAACTTGGAGCAATTCCTCCACCACAAATGGTTCAAACACCGCCAAGTCTTCAAGTTCAACCCTACACAAATGACTTCAATCAACATCCATCAAGGAACACTATGAAGGAACCCACTTGGTTTGCAAAGATGTGTAAAGCTTTAAGCGACCAACAATCAATTCATGAAATTTGGATCATGATAGACCTCCAATGCTCACTCCGAAACTACGATCAATGGGTGATAAGGTTCTTTAGGTTTTGTGATCCAAGAAGCCAAATGGAAAGTTCTTAAAGAAGGTTATCTTGGAAGGTCCATTTGAGATGCCTAATGTCATTGTACCCGAGATCCTAATGCAAATCCACCAAGAGATGAACAAGCGAACATTGCTACTATTGCGATTTAAATCAAGCGAACTTATACACTATGAAGTGATGAGCTTGCAATGCAATATATCCTTTTAGGATTACCTAACCCAATTCTTGAAGTGTTGATGCTCAAAAGACGCAAAGGAAATGTGGGAACATATTCATCTTCTTATGGAAGGATCTCATACTCAATCGGGAGGATTTGGAATCCAAAATTTACTTGGCTTATGAACACTTCATGATTGAACACGGAGAGACACTAGAGTCTTATCATCATCGATTTCAGACATCATCAATGATTTGGATAAACACAACATCATCATGCCAAGAATTGCGGTGAATACTAAGTTCTGAGTAGTCTTGGTCACGAATGGGAGAAGTATGTCATTTTTCTCCGTCAAGCGAAGAATATGCATCATTCTACATATGGATTATTATACGATTACTTGAAGCCTCATGAAAAGGAAGTTGATCGGGAAAGGATTCTCCGTGCTCAAATTGCTCCACCTACACATCCGAAAAATCAACAACTTGCCTTATATGCTCAACAAAGTTATCCTCCTCGACAAGCAACTCAACCAACGCCTCATCACACAAAACAATCATTCACAAAGCAACAATCTCAACAAAATCAATTGGTTCCATACAACAACAACAATGCTCAACCAATTGTCGATGAAGCTAATGAGGACATCGATCCGTTCGAAGCATTGCAACAAGGATTTGTTATGATTGCTAATGCTTTTGGCGTTATACCAACAAATCCAACAATCGTATTCGTTCCTCATCTAACACACGAAATCAATTGTTGTAAACAATGGGCGAGTTGAAGTTCGAGAATCGTGGTTATGGTCGTCGAGATGGGCGGTGGTCAAGGTTTAATCTTTGTGGGTCGAATAACAGAGCTCCACTGGTGGAGCAGAAATGCTCGAGAATGGGTTGAATGGTCTTGATGCTACAAGCGCAATGAGAAGGGACACAGGCTAATGCATGCCCAAAGCCGAGGACTAAGGCGGTGCTTATTTCAAAGAGGCTCTTATTTTGGCTCTTAAGGATGAAGTTGGTGGATCTCTCACAGACAAAGAACAGTTTTATGGCAAATGCGACTCGGATGATGATATGGAGGACTTGCGGGCCAATGCGTGATTAGTTGATGGCTAATATGCATGAGTTACACACAGTGACACAGGCCCGTGTATGACAACGATGGCTTGTCTCGGTACCGAACAAACCATATTTATCTACGATCTAAAATCTCCGTAACATCCGAATCCGGCAAGGCTCGGAATGTTCAAAATGAGTCATTTACATCTCATTCGACGATTTTCAAATAGACATCGTAGTTACATTTGGCGATCAAGATGACCTTATGGTTTCCTTTGATAATCAAATTGACTCGTGGTTATACTTGAGGATCTAAATAATGATCATATTGTGACTTACATTGAACAAGCCGAACTTTTGCCTCATCGGATCTTGCTCTCTTACTTAAAGACCAAAGAATCCCAAATTGAAGAATGTTGTGCATTAAATCAAACCTTAAAAAGTAAAATGCACTGTTAACCAAGGATTTTGAATGTTTACAAAAGCAACTCAACTTTCAAAACTCAAGAAAAAGCGTGAAAAAGGTTTTGAAGCGACCTTTACTAAATCTCATCAAAGCGAAAAATATTTAGAGACGGATCGTGATCTAGCCGCTTGAAGAATGCTTTATTATGCGAGATAGAACAATGAAACATGAACATAAAAAGCAAATTAACGCTCTCACCTTGGAAAATCAAAAAGCTAAGGTGAGTTGTTAACTTGTCAAAAGCAGTTCTCTGCATACAAAAAGCATTCCACGAACCGAATAGATAATCATCTTGAAGAAATTATCGACACAGCATAAACTTAATGAGTTTAAAACTATTGTTTACAAACATGGTGAGTCGATGAATCGCTATTGAAAAGTTTACCTTAAAACCCGATCCAAAAGGATATGGACCAAATCTTGCGATTACAAACCAAAGCTTTCAACAAAACATTCAAACCAAATCACGAAGTTTCGGTGCGAATATAAAATTGATAATTACATTATGAGTGTTGTTGAATATCATCGTCAAGAGGAATTAGATGCGAGAAGGCGAGTCGATCAAAATTATAAGCTGTTGTTTACAACAAACCTTTTAATTATTCAAAACCGGTCACTTTTGTCACACCAACGGATTCTTCTAACACACCAAGGGTTATCATCAAAACACACGAGTCTTCTAATGTTAATCTGACCAGATTATGCACAAATTTATGGTCCTTTACCTTCCATCGGTGAAGTAAACTCAAAACACGAAAATCGCAAAATTCTCGGATATTTTGACATTTTCATGGTGACCTCAAAACTTTACAACATGAGATAGAATATCATTACGAAATCAAAGTTCAACATTTTCAATCGCCTCTGGGCGAGAACAAAGAGACATTTTTAGAAAAATCTTTTACCAAATGTTAAGAATTTGAAAATTTGTGCATTGTCTTAGGAGCAGGACTTTCATAAGGAACTTGGGTGATGAAGGTGGTTTTAGAAAAGCGAAACATCTATTTCTAATACTAAGCGAAAAAGAAAATGTTGAGAAAGATGTTGATCGACTCTTGAAAGATGTTATCGTCTTTGATATCCATAATGTTGTGATATTCAATTCTTTGCCACATGCATCGATTATATCTCTGCGATAATGTTGACTCTGTAGTAGCTGAGAATCTGATAATGTGCTTGGATCGAGTCTTTAAAAGGCGAAAATGAGCGATTACTTAACGAACTTTACAATGCAAAGCGTCGTCTTAATTGGTGTGAAAAAGATATTCACAATCAACAACTTGGTTTTCAAAACAAAATCGCTCGATTCGTGCAAAATCTTGATCCTAAACTTGAGCAACTGGATGATCAAAGCGTGTCTTTGAAAAGTCAAATCTCAAAATATGAACAAGAACTTGTAAAAGTTAAGCGAGAATATGGTGTCATATTTGATTTACTCAATAAGACTCGTCATGAAGCATCAACCGAACTTGATCACTATCTTGCTCACACTAGACATGAATTTTCTTTGGTAATATTAGTTACGAAAATCAAGATTTGATTCACACTATCTCTAAGTTAAGAGAAATGTTAGGAAAGTATGAACTACTTCCGCCTACCATCATTAAGAGATTAGCACTAACACTTAGTAATCGTGAACCTAGAATACTGTTGCCAAATCAACTCGTTCGAGATAACGTCTTCACACGGATGGTGAACATTGCATTTATGCACTCGACGCAATGACCTAAAAACATTAAAGGCAATGACAAAAGACAAGCGGATTGAATCCATGCAAGAAGAACTCAACCAATTCAAACGTCTTGAAGTATGGGAGGCGGTTGAAAGACCAACGAGGGTCTACGTCATTGGTCTCAAATGGATTTGGAAAAACAAATTGGATCTTTGAAGGGCGTCATCCCAAACAAGTCACGTCTAGTTGCTAAGGGTTATCGTCGAAGAGGTAATAGACTTTGAAGAATCTTTTGCTCCTGTTGCTCGTCTTGAGGTCGCTCGGATATTTCTCGCGTTCATGCTCATATGAATATGACGGTCTTTCAAATGGATGTCAAAACTGCGTTTCTCAACGGACAACCGAAAAAACGGTTTATGTCGACCAACCAAAAGATTCGTTGATCCCAGTTCCCGAACCATGTCTACAAACCAACAAAGCTCATATGGTCTCAAACAAGCTCCTCGAGCATGGTACGATAAGCTATCATCTTTCCTCATTGCTAATAATTTCACCAAAGGTTCGGTTGACCCAACTCTTTTATACAATATCACGGGGCACATATCTTAATTGTTCAAATTTACGTGGATGACATCATTTTGGGTCTACACATAAAAGTTTTCAATCGCTTTTGCAAAACTAATGAAGAAAATTTTGAAATGTCCATGATGGGTGAACTTACGTTCTTTCTAGGATTACAAGTTCATCAATCACCCGTGGTATTTTCTTGAGTCACCCAAATATGCCCTTGAATTGTTAAACAAATTTGGAATGAAAACCTCGTGACACTTATGCCACACCAATGACTCATACCAAGAAGCTAGACGATTTACATGGGAAATTAGTGGACCCTACCAAATACCAAGTATTATTGGGTCTCATGTATCTAACGACTAGCGACTGATATTGTATTTGTTGTTTATCTATGCTCCGTTATCGATCGCGACCAATCGAAACCCACCTTCGAGGCTAAAAGAATCCTCCGATACATCAAGGGAACCATTAACTTAGGGATCCGGTATCCGGGATTCGGTTTTGAACTAATCGCTTTTAGAGACAACGACCACGCAGATGCTTAGATTCACGAAAAAGCACTTCGTGAGCATTACAATTTCTTGGTGATAAACGGTGTCTTGACAATCAAAGAAGGTGGATTGTACATCGTTGTCATCAATCGAAGCGAGAATATGTAGCCATGTCCGCGTGTTGTGCTCAAGTCATCGGATGAGAACACAACTCAAAGACTATGGTTACGTGTTTGACATAATCCCAATGTATCATGACAATCGGAGTGCCATTGCGATCTCGTGCAACTCGATTCGAGACTCAAATCAAAGCACATCGATCTTCGTTATCATTTCATCAAGGACCACGTGGAATAGGGTGCAGTTGAATTATACTGGTACGTAATACCAATTGGCATCTTCTCACCAAAGCCTTGCCTCCCGCTAGGTTTAATGAGTTGGTCCACCGGATTGGTATGAGGTGTTTGACTCAAGAGGAATTGGATGACCTCCTAAAACAGTCTTAAAAACCTGTCAAACACCAAAAATATATTTTGTAAATAAGTTTTCAAAAACAAAATACAAAATATAAAACCCGATAAAACAACAAAAATATTCTTCTAATCTATTTTCTTTCAACATGGCAAGTACATTTTTTCGTCAACACTTTAATCTTTCAAAATTTAGTATTTTACCGATCAAGTGTTGAGGGGGAGAAAATAATCACTTAACTGTTTCAAAACATATGTGTACTTGCATGTTATCATATCCCGGTTGTTTCTTTTATCAATGGTGGTAAATCTTTTCTAGTTCAATGACACTCCTCGGACTAATATTTATAACCTTTCATTATTTACCTAAGTCGAGGGGGAGTGTCGTCAAGTTTCTTTCTTAAAAATCTTTGTTTGGTAACCAAAATGGAAGTTAAATGGCTTTGTATGTAAAAGGAAAAGGTGGAGGGACCAAAACTGTCAAAATGTTAAAGTTATATTTAATATAAACACCTTCCACCTAACATTCCAACTCACATTTATTACTCATAACCTATCTAATCCAACGCACAAAAATCGTTCAAGAAATCTGTGTTTTTGATCATCAAAGTGTAAGTGTTTTCATGATCTTAACGTTATTACAAGCAAAGGTTTTGAATTTTATGCAAATCCAACGGCTAAATCGTTAGATATGTGTGATTATATGTTCTACGATAGCGTATGAACACACAATCATTGGTGTGTGTTTGTGGTTAAAAGATTGTGTCAAAACATGTATTTAACATCAATGATACTAGTTTTATCCTCAAAATCCACCCGAAACACGAATTGATGGGTTTTCAAAATTAGGGTTTATGCGTGGTTTTGGGAGTTTTCAAATGTGATTGTTTTTGTCAAAAGATTGTTGTGTGATGTTTATATCATGTTGAATTAATGATTTCGTGCCCTATAACAACCCGTAAACACTAATTGATCAAAAATTGGAATTTAGGGTTTAATGTTCTTAGGTTTGGGTATTTTGATTCACCGAGAATTGGGTGTTAAAACTTGGTTATTAAACTCTCACAACACCTAAGACCTACCGAAAAACGTTTGGTGCAATTTCCATGGCTAGAAGCTGTATGCGTAATTCTTGAACTATTAGGGTTTTAGGCTTACGCGTAAGGTTTTCTCACGCCAGAATCGCTTAACATGTTTTCATGCCATGATTTGTTGTAAAATGAATATATGTGTTAAGATTGATGTTATGATGATTTTATTTCGGGCTTGCTACTCGTAAAACTTAGAATCAAGGTCTTTGTTACTCTACGCATAAGGATCACCTTACGCGTGAGCGATTATCGTAAGAGAAATCCTCGCGTAACTATTACGCGTAAGGTTCTACAATGGGACTCTGGCGTATCCCGTAAGGATATGCGTGAACAATGACCTCACGCATAAGGTCTACTCTTCGAGTAAGCCTTACGCGTAAGGTCTTTATACGCCACGAGTAAGCCCTACGCATAAGGTCCCCTTTCCCACGCTGTAACATTTCTTACGCTGTAAGTTAGGATCCTACGCATAAGCTTTCGTCACGCGTATATCACTCCCATTTACGCGTAACTTTGCCAAATCTACGCCTAAGCCTTGATAGACCTTCATTATGAATTGTTACGTGTACAAACTTGTTAATAAACAAATCATATCGTCACGAAACCAATAATGTCACTAATAAACTTAATCGTTTAATATGTTGTGTTAAATATGTGATAACATAAACTTTAAAACTTAAAGTCAACTAACTCACGAAACTTATCACGACGACATTGGACTATTGAACAAACAAGTATTCGTGGACTCGTAACAATCTTTGACATCAGTATATTCAATAATTAGACAATAAAACCTTATGTTGACTAACATTATGTCTTTCGATATGTTGGTTCTTTTGGCTAATGTTATTTCGAGATCACGACATGGTCGCTCAAATGAATATGGATGCACCGAAGTTCTCACAATTCTTGACATCTTCCCTAATGGCTATCATAGAAAGATTGGAAAGAAAAACCTTAGGGTTGACTTTGAAACCCTCACATGCTTAGAATCTTCTTGTCTCATTCTTTGTGGATATTCTAAAGAATCATCCCTACGAACATGCTCTCACACTCGCCACAGCATCGAGATCTACATGCAACAATTCGGAATTCAATGCAAAGGATCAAGGGTCAAAGTGTAGTATTCGTGACTCTCAATCACAAACAAGTCACCATCACTCATGCAGACTTACGGGTTGTTCTTCTCATTCCGTAAATCGTGCCAACCGACTTCTATGCCACACCCACGAGGAGACATTTCTTCAATTCACGATTGATATTGGCTATGATGAAGCTTCGTGAATTATCACTAAGCACTCTCATGTGGAGCTTAAGAACATTCCTCAACCGTGGAGAACCCTACATCATCATCACCAAATCGGTCTCTGGTCGTGATGGCTATGAGCATCCCAAGCTCATAGAACGCAAATCTTCCGTCATTAATCAACAAGAAGGACATCGAAATTGAAGCTCGATATGGGATGACATGATGACGTTTCTCAAAAGCTTGGCTCAAAGATTCCTATGTCGATACACAAAGCTGTTGATCCGAGAGCACTTGGACTTCATCACGATATTCCCAAGAGGCTCAATGACCCCGACAATCACGACATGTTGATTGAGCCTATCCTATCCGCCGTAATCAAGGAATCGTCAACAAAGAAACAGGTGTTGTGTTACCCGATCACCCACCGACTAACGAAATCAAGAAGCTTGAAACGCACAAAAGGTATCGGGTAGCACTAGAGAAGGCAAAGTTGGTCATCTCGATGAAAAGCCTTCGAACACCTACTCGGAGAACCGTAAGAGGAAGTGTTGGAAGTGCAAGAAGCACAGAGAGTCAAGGAATGTCCCAAAGAGGAAACCCGCTCCAAAGAAGAAAGTTCCCTCTCGTGAAGTGCTCCTATTCCTAAACCTCGAACCACCAAGAAAGCTCTTGGACGAAAGCTCAAGATACACAATCGACGAGGAGGTTCACTACTCGAATCTGCAACCAACCACCTCCTCAAGAGCAAAACCTCCTAGTCCTCCAGTGACCTAGGAAAAGGGAAGACTCCTGTACTTGTGCCATATGAAGAAAGCTCAGAAAGTGATGAAGAGCAACTGGATAAATCCTACATGAAGAAGTTTAAAATCGTTAGACACCTTCAAAAGGCTAAAGAGTTTGAACAAGAACAAATGGGTGGCCCCGGAGGGTCGAGTGGTGGTGTCCACTCTTCACCAGATCCTGATGCGGTTAATCGACCCGATAAGGGAGCTGGTGCCACCACTCTTCTGCAACAACAACAACTTTTGGAGGATTCTATTGATTATGAGATTGAGGAACCATCAAAAGAAAAGACTGAGGAAATACATGCTGATGAAACAAAGACTGATGACAAGGCCATGTCTAAGGAGGAAACTTCTGAACCCCCTAAGGACCCCAAGTCTCCTCATGTCTCCTCCTCATCGATTCATCATCTCACTCTTCACCACCACCATCTAAAAGATCAACCAAATCAACATCCAAATCGGTGAAGAAGCCAACTCGATCTTGGATATCTCATGCTCATAAAAGAATTGGGAATCTTTGTCAAACAAGTCGAAAGAAAGACATGCTCTACAGAAGATGAATTTCTATCTTGATCGACATGATATATTCATGATGATCTCGACAAGATGCAAGATGAAAGGGAGTATATCCGAAGCTCATGAAAGATGATCTTCAAGGAAAATGGACGAAATGATCAAAGGATACTCTCACGGCTCCTTATGGAGGTCGTTCGAACCGACAAAGGAGATGTATACCGCACAAGCGTATCCAAATCTCTTGCATCTAGCCAAACAAGCCATGAAATCAACTCCGATGAATTTAAGTATCAATCCATTGAATCTACAATCTTCTCGGATGATGAATTGGTGAACCGGCTAGTAGCGCAAATGTCGAACGCCTCGCAACGTTTGCCTCACACGGCTAAACTGTTTGAAGCTCTCTTTGGAATACCAACTCGTGTCCTCATTCCGAGAAGAAGTCGTTAGGCCCAAACGTTCAAGAGATGATGAAGACAAAGATCGGGATAAGGATAAAGAGCCCAAACGCACAAAGAATTCGATGTATCATCCTCTATTCAAGACTCGATGCAACCTCTACCACAACGGACTCCTGCTCAACAAAGATCTTCTCCTCCCTCTTCTCGCAGATAAACCTCATGATTCTCGAGACACCACCCTGCATTCGTGAAACCGGTGACCACTTTGAGTGCACGGGTGGTGGCGATGAAGAATATCATGAGCCCCAACAACAACCCGCCTCACCCGACAAAGTACGTAAACCAAAGATCCTCATCTAGGCTTCAAAAAAGAAAAAGGCGCCCACTACCGACGTCAGATCATGGCTAGATGAAGATACAACAGAGGAATTTGAATGGTTTTCTACACTTGTCAATTCCACTCCCACCTCAAGAAGTTCAAGATCGGTAGACGGTAATACATTGGAGCATGCTAAAATTACGCAAGAAAAGTTCCATGTGAAGAAGATGACGAAATCCGAGTTGAGGCGAATCAAGAATGAAGCTTTTCAACCGTGGAAAGATAGCTCGAGAAAGTGCCATCGAGTCGAATATCACCTTGAAAACATTGCTCGAGCTATGTCTAACAACATGGATTGGCTCAACCCGAAGCAAACATCGACTTCACCAAACAGACAACCCTTCATACTACACCGACCGTCAAAACCTCTACCAACAATTGGCTAACCAAATGAACCTAGGATTCCATTCGGATATTTCTTCAACAAAGACTTGGAATTCCTTCTACACGGTGGCGATGGATCAAGGAAATACGCTACATCTTTGACACTTCCATTCCCAAGCCATATACTCAAACCGCATAGCTATCGAGGAAAGAGCTAATCACTTGTTCTCCAACAAAGTGGAAGCATACGACCGAGATGCAATGTACGAGATTCATCATTGGCCGAACGCGAAGAATCTACTACGTGTCGCCAGTTCGGAAGTCTCAACATACGATGTTCAAGACTAAGAATATCGTTGCCATCAAACACGTTGATCTTTCGACCAAATGGGACTACACTTTTCTCAAGAAAATTGTGGTCAAAAGGCAAGATGAGCGGATTATGCATTCTCTGAAGTCGACTTTGAGAATTTGTCTATCAACGACATTGAAGACATGTACCTTGCCAAAGTATAGGGTCGCATGAGGCAATTTTCAATTGAAGTACAACGTGAATTCATCAAGTCACCGCTCATCTTCATCGACGCATAGTCATCAAAGAACGTGTAGAAGATCTCCGCCGCGCTTGAATCATATCGGACCGTGTTAACTTCACTCCACCTCGCCTTGATCTTCCCGACATCAACCACTCTCACAATATACACTCATCGCCAAACCATTCGGCGTCGTTTACCGCAGTGAACTTCAACGAAATTGCTTAATGGCGTGTAGTGATCTTCACAAGTTTGGGGATCACACTTTGAAGATGGTTAGGGACGGATTGGCTTATAGGTTGAAGGATATACGTCAAAAGATTGGGTCTCTAAGCGATGGAATTCTCGGGATCGAAGGGATGTGAGGAGGATCATCAAAATGATTGATGAAAGGTTGTATAGAAGGATCGATTGTAACATTGGAAAGCTTTGTTGGTGGTGACCCAGATTAACATCATCGGCTATCAACGCATGCTCGCACTCTCGGCAACATCACCGCACTTCACGGTACCCCTTGAACTACTTTTTCATTATAAATTTGGATGTGTGATTATTTATGTCAATGGCTTGTGCACATAACGAACAGTACAACCCGTTCTTGTCAAGAAAGGACCCCGTGGTGCGCTTGATTGCCACAATCCTTATAAAAGGAGCGAAAGCTTCTTACTTTTGAGTAAAACCTATCAAACCTTTCATTTTCAAGGTTGATGAGTGTAAATACTCATCATTTTGGTTAAATCGAATCGCAAAACGCTTAAAAATGCTCGTAATGCATCAAAATATCGAAAATATTCCAAAATTGCATTTTATATGTTTCGATGCAAAATGTTCAAAATCGATGAAAAATGAGCAAAGTTTGCATAATTGGCGCTTCATCCCCCAAGTTTCTAAAATTGTCAAAAATAGTCCCCGAGTCCCAATTTCAAAGAAAATCACCAAAGGCCCTTTTAAATCATAACTTGTCAAAATTAGTCCTTTGGTGAAAAACATCAAAAGTTTGAGAAAATTACAAGTTTGGTCCTTCAAGTTTGAAATTTGGCAAAATGGCCCCTGAAATTTGAAATGGCAAGTTGGTCCTTGTACTTTTGAGATTGTCACTTTAGTCCTTGGAGCAACTTTTCGTAATCGCGTAAAGGTCCTTGCAAATTCGTAAATCGCACAATAGTCCTTGTCATTATAAGCCTTTATTAAACCTTTGGACTTGTCAATACTCAAATGGACCCCTGCCAACCTTTGGACCCTTACCACTTTTGACCCCCCTGCCAAGTCAAATATCTGGTCAAACCTAGCCTACCCGCCAAGACTTTCTTCCCCTTCCACTTGCTCACCTGCAAATCCAGAGACCCCATCCCCCCTCCTCACCTTATCCCTTCCATGTTCCCTCCACCTCCACACAACTCCAAGATACATTAAATGCATCTTCATCCCCTTTACTCAACCTCCCACTATCAAAAGACCAATTCCCGCCAAAAATACACTCAATGGCTAAAAACTTCTTAAGCCATCCAAGGGTCCAGATTTCAAGTGGGATTCACTCAGAGATGAAAGAGAAACAGTTTGGGTATAAAAAAGAAGAAAGAGAGAAGGAAGGAGTAGTTAGTTTTAAAATTTTCTTTTATGTCGCTTTTTAATTAAATGTCTTAGTTTAATTCAAAAGATTGTAATTTCGCTTTCTATCACATTTTAGTTAAATTATCGTAATGTGTTTTGAGTATCAATCCAAGCTTTTATCTAAGTTCCAAGTTTCATGATTAACTGTTGTAAATCTCGCTTAAACTCAGATTCATAAGCTCTGTAAGCTTATTTTAAACTCAACCTAGTTTATTTAAGCTATTTAAATCTTTTATAAGCTCACAATGCAATTTTAAGCAAGTTTGGTCCTCGGTCAACGAAAGTCAACTGGTGCCTCATTTGGGTTAGAAATGGAAATGGGTTGATTGTGATGATGGATTTGGTTGTGGTTTGGTCATTTTGATAAGTTTAGAACTGTTACTCTGCCAAAATTTTGCTAAGATTCAAGTAAGTGGTGATTTATTTCATTTTCAAAACTATCATTGTATGGTATGCAGTCATGCTTATAGTCACATTAGATGCTTGATTTGATCTTGTTATAATCTTAAGATAGTGCTTAAAAGCTTATTTAACTTTCTGCTTCAGTAGTTGTAGGATTAGATTGTTTAAGTTGTTTGTTAGAGTTAATAAAGGAGTGTTTGGTTTAGTGCTAAAAACTGTGATAGAGGTTTAAATATAAGAGTAGCTCAGTTGATTTAGGTCTGCCATTGTTATTTATATTCATATATGTCCTTGTTTTGTGCTTGTCTTCATCAAAAGTCAAATTTTGATCTCAACTGCTTTTGATTTACAATCTGTTGAAGTCATTTGCTCAAACCTTACATATGGGTGGATAATTAGATAAACTAGCTTGAATTAGGTTTAATTTATCTTAATATATCATTTTCAGTTCACAAATCTAGATCAAAGTTCAATATAGTCAACATTTCAGTTTTGTTAAAAAGTCAAGATCTTGAAAATTCAGTTTTAAGCCCAGCTGAGTTGATTTTTCATGGGCTCATTTTTGAGTCAAAATCAATGAAACTTGTGGCTTTTAAAACTTCAGCTGGTCTATTTTATGATTAGCATTTTTGTCAAATTTTATCAATTTGGTTTAAGCCTCAAACCGGCTTGTCATTATGGGCTTAGTGCCTGTGCAGGCACCGATCTCAGCATTGTGTTTGTGCAGATCTTGCGCCTCGCATGCAGCTCTCAAGAGCTTGTATAGGTCTAGTTTTGGATTACGAGGTCTTGGCCAGTCTAGTTTAGGTCTCCTTATTTTGTTTTTGGTTTCTAGCTTATTTGAGTGCTTATTCTTCGCTCAAAGTAGACCACCCAAACTGTTTGGCTTAAACTCAAATAAGCCAAATCTTGGTATCTTGCAATCCAGTGGTTATGGCTTGTTGATTTCAGTTGTTTTATAGTTCTTTAGCATATTTTAGCTTGTGTATCGCTTTGGTGCTTGTTTTGTCCCTTTAGTTTATCCAAGTGCTTATTTCATAAGCACATTCCACCGCAATTTCAATTTCATGCACACAAGCACTTGTTTTTATATTTTTCCTAGATTCTCTATTTTATTTTAAGCTTATCTTGAATTTTTCAGATTTTTCCAAGTTGGTTTGCTATTTTTCCAGATTTAAATTAATTTTAGGCCTTTTAATTAGCTTTAAATACAATTAATTAAGAAAAGCTTCAAAAAATAATTTTTCATTTTTATTAAGTTAAGATAAATATAAAAGACAAAAATTATTTTTCTAGATTTTTCTTAGTTAAATTTGTATTTTTAAATAATTTAATTAGTTTTAATAGTTTTAATTCCTAGAAAATCCAAAATAATCGAAAAATACAAAATAGTTTTGAAAATTCTATTTTGTTATTTTAGATTTTTCTAAGTTAAAATTTTATTTTTCTAGCTTTGTTTCATATTTTCTTGTATTTTAGACTATTATTTAATAGTTAGAAATAGTTTTTAATTAATAATAATTAGATAAATAGTTATAAAAATAATTTTATTTTTCTATATATTTTCTTTTATCATTAGGTTTGTAAAATGTCATTTTCATATTTTTAGGATTTATATTGCTTAAGTTTCACATTTTCATTCAGACGTCATGTAGTTTTTAAATCGGCCATATAAACATAAAATCAAAACATCATTTTGCAAATAGTGATAGTATTTATTTAATATATTTTATCTTTTTAATTTCCTTTAATTTGCATTTAAGCCTCTTTAATTTATTAACTCTTTCTCGTAGTTATAATCGATTCAAACCTTTTTCTCGCTCAAATCTCTCGATCACTATATCGCTTGGTGATCCATCAGATTCACTGGGACATAACGACCGGGAAACACTATACTCCCTGCATCTTCATTGCATTTGCTTCCGAACCGCTTTAAGTTTGTTACGGTCGGCCATTCACAAGTGGGGCTATTGAGCGATAAAACTTGACTTTGCATGCAGATCAAAGGTTTTGCTTCAAAAGGACAAGTACTTCCCAGATGATTTTCAAAACCTCAACCGCTTATATCACTTGTTGAGGGGAGTACTTGAGTTAAAACTTTGTTCACAAATTGTTCATAATGGTCATCTTCCCAAACACTCGAAATGGTCATATTTATTCTCAACTTTTCAAAATAACATTTTATATGCCACTTTTGGTGGGGAGAAAATTATGTGATAAGAAATATGTTGTGTAAATGCAAATGAATCTTTGTGTAATAGACTTAACCAACAAATTGACGGTGATTAAACTATTTGTAACTCGAAAAGACTTGTCCGGACGGGTAATAATTTCAAGTTAGCTCGCTAGTAATGTAAACGCCAGATCGCAGGACTTGTCCAAGTAGAAAGTACCATTCGAGAAACTCTTGGTAGACATGAACTCGACGGTATGACAACCTTTCGAGGCTTGTCTACACCTTCAAGGTAGTTATTAGAGCTAGTTGTCACCTAAAAGTCGACAATGTAACTCTTTAACTATGCAACGAACCGTGTCTCGTGGGGAGTGTCTATCTTGAGTCGATCAATTCAAAAGTGCGCTTTTTCCCACACAAAGGCATATTTCCGCAAAACTCTAAAGCACATGTGGGGGAGTATTTCGCTAAAAGATAAAACTCTCACAAGGGTTCAAACATGGTTTTCATTTACAAACCCTTTGAGAGATTTTCTTGAAAATTGGTTTTATGGCAACATAGGTTAGTCATGAGTTATAAGGTGACTAAGGTTAGAATAACTGTCCTATGATCCGCCAGAGTCGGAGGGATCTACCCAAGGACATCACAAATAGTTAGTACTTAGAAGTCCTTAGGTACGATTATAAAAGGAGAAAATGAGAATCTGAGAAAGAAGGAGTCAAGAATTAAAAGAAATGCAAAGAAAAGTGGTGAAAAGAAATAGCCTCCAAATTATTCAACTTAGGCGCGTATAATCGGGTTCAATTCATATGCTACCGGTTGTCACTTAGTGTCGCCTGTATTGAAGATTAAAAGTCGCCATGGACCCAAAGGACGCATGCACTATACCTTCTTAGCCACCCAAGTTTCTCTCAAAAAAAGCTTGTTTCATTCTCATGTGGAACCCTACGTAAACTATTGGCTTTCTCTTGAGATCACTGGTATTGAAGAAGGAGACCTCTCCCTAGTCTCCGTCAGAAAACCAAAACGCACTATTGAGTCTAGAGCCACGAGAATCATCAAAATATCTCTTAGTACACTTGACATTTCATCACTTGATGTTTAACAATAAGAACATCGGTGGTACATTATCGAGTCCTTCATGCATCTTAGCAACTGTCGAGAACATTTATGAGAGGTTCACATCACGTGATCCTCGATGATTGAATGGAAACTCCCGCCAGGTCAACATCAAACAACCCCGATAACAGTCACTTCAAGAACTCCCGTGGATTACGCTTAGTGTGTTTCAAACGGTCTACAAGTCAGGAGGTGATGCTTGTGTACCTCAATGACTCATCCGAATCAGATATGTACTTCGGTGACATCGCGTTATCTCACTTGGGACTCCAGCTCAGAACGGCCTTTGAGAATTAGAGTTGTGCTTTCATACTATGTCATAACACTCTCAAGTTCAAACTTGTAAGTGCTTAACCGCTTATTACTAACCGCTTTAAATGTTTTCTTATGGAAGTCTTGAGCGGGATGATCGTGCAAATTCTTCTCATGCTCACGCCAACATCATCACTAATGGAAGTTCTATCCAAAAGCAACACAACAAATAACGATTCTTCACAAATCAAAGAATCTACAAAGTTAAAGACTTAAAGAACTTCATCAAGATTGAATTCCAACGCCAAAGAGCGTGTGAGCATGTCAAGAATGACGGAGACACCAGAAGCGGCGAAGCGCACTGAGGCGCACTTGATGCATAACAACATACTATCACTTTCATCACAAAGAACAATGATCAAAGAACAAAGTTAAAGATGACGCCAAAGCATAACTGCTCAAAGAAAACTATCTCTACACCGGGAGATTGTTCGAATCAAGGCAATTCTTCTCACAAGAAAGAAGAATGTCGAAGACGCCAAAGCTACTATTACATCAACGCCTTCACCATTTTTCATCACCAATACTGAGGGGAGATTGTTGGAATCACTCCTAAACATCAATTCAAGTGTTAGTTGCTCATATGTAATAGGTAGCTTATTATGGCCTTTATGTTTGTTTAAGGTCTAGCTTATGTGAAGGCCCATAAGCTTAGCCCATGTCCAATAAGGAAAAGGGAAGGAGTAGGAGTGTCGCCCTAGCTCCTCGCCTATAAATATTATGTAATAACCCTCACTGAGGGTTGGTTGTTCAATTTATTCTCTTTCACTCACATCTACGCATAATCGGTCTTACTCTTAACGCGTGTGTGTGTTTGGTTTATTGTTCAATCGCCTTTATCTCTTTCTAGTAAGCTTGTGATGTAAAACCAGTGACCCAACACAAACACTCAAATCTCTCAACTATTCTAAGTGTCAATTTTCGCGTGATCACCAATCGCATACCATAGCATGTATTCTATCATAAGCGTGGCGGTTACACAAATATCCACCACTAGAGTTAAGGGCTAAACAATTCTCGATGGCAATATGGGTAGACACGACAAAGGTTAAGGGTGACTCATTACTAACATGTTACTACGAAGTGGAAAAATCAATGATACATGACCAAATCCATGGCCAAGACACCAAAGACCGTCACGATCACCTAGACATGCTTCATGACTAAAGGGTAGGATAAGACACGGGATATATAATTGGTGTAAAATGAAAACAAGGATAGTCTAAATCTATAACCAAGTCATCACCACTCACCGCTCGCCTAAAGTTCAAGCTTAGAAGTCTAGAGACCGATCATGAAATGCAAGGTAGATGCGCTATTGAGGACGCCGTGATGGGCATACTACCTTTCTTCTTCCGCTGGCAAAACCACCAACCCAATCTTCAAATGCGACCGAGGTGGCCTCCTCGATACTAATCAATAAAGCTTCATACTATAGTGCTTATAACATCGCACTTTACAATATCATAACTCAATCAACTTTTACTTTTTTTTTAATCATCATCATTTTTTAATTTTTTATTTATTTATTTATTTTCTCAACATAACATAATAACATAACATCCCCCATTTGAGATGAACAATGGGAATTGGGGTCTTCAATGATCTTCATAAATGTTATCGATGAAAGCGTGATTTCCAAACCTTTCCACTCGAACCTTGAACTTAGGCAAATGATGACTTCCCAATCACAAATAAAGACTATGTGGTAGGCTAAGTGTATAGGTGTAACTAAACAATATATTGGGTTGACAAAATGAAAGGAATGGCTCGGAAGGCGATCTAGGGTATCTTGCACTAAAGGGGAGTGCAACAAAAGGGTTTCACATGGGGTCGAAAAGTCGAGGTGACTAATCGATAGACTCACAATGGTAGGTTGTTTGGGTGATAATCCTATAATATTGCCTTCTAAAACCGAAAAGTCCAAATACATCGAGCTAACTCAACATATCTCCTCTATGGTCTCAAAATGATGCAAAGGCCAAGTTCTAAAGTTTACAAGCTACCCAAGACACCATAATTTGGTGGATTTGGGGTAAAATATTGGAAACGGATAAGGATAATCTCACCATGTAATGTCAAGGGTTGTATGTGCTCGGCTAAGGTCTAATCTAGTTAGGTTCGAAAAACATGTCAAAACTTTCAAAATGGCATAATTTTTCAAAATAAACTAGAAAAATGAGGGCAAATAAAGTTCAAGAGATAATTCTACTCGCCCCCACTTGAATTGTACAAAGTCCCTTTGTACTAGGCATTAAAATAAAGGTGAAGAGAAAGGTAGAATTAGAGCGAGAACTTACCAAATTTACTCCAAAAGATGAAGGCCCACAAGAAAGAATCTGGCCTTCGTTTAAGCGCCATGAACAAACTTTAATCCCTCGAAATCACAATACCGACAAGCATAATCCTAAAAAGAAAAAGAATAAAATGAAAACAAACCTAACTCACTTTCAGAATCACGGTTGCATTTAGCGAATGCAACAAGTTTTAAACCACTGGCGTCCCAAGTGGACGAGCGAAGCCTCATGAGGGTTTACAGGAACACACCCACAAAGTTCATTCAAAACTAATACAAGGTCACCGTGTTTTAACATGAAAGAATTAGTAGAGAGTTACGTCAGAACTCCCATGAGGAGTTACGCCAGAATCGGTAAACTCGTTACTACAGAACCATCGAGATGGAATTACGCCAGAATTGGTAATGCGTCAAGAATTCTCACGCTAAATGTTGGTTACGGCACAATCACCAAGATGAGTTACGCAGAACTCGTTCAGATCAAAGAATCGCAGCAGAATTACTTCTTTGTCTCCCTGCAAAATGGTTAGAAAACACAAAACCCAACAGAAAGGAAATAAAACAAAAGAAAGTGGATAATTCGGGTTGTCTCCCAAAAGAGCACTTTTCTTTATTAATGAGTCTTTAAGTTAGACTCGTGAGTCATGGGCTCTATGGGGCCTTTGAACATCCCCGACTTCATCCACGCCTTTCATTAAGTCATACTTAACCCATCCGACATTTTTGGTAGCGCGAGATATTCCTTGGTTTCAATTTTTCAGATCTTGCAAAAATTTCTTCAGCCCCGATGGTATCATGTAAACTCAAAATTTTGGATATAATAGAGGTGGCCTCTTAAATGGGATGCCAAGAAGCTTGCATCTTCGCTTTCTCGCACTTCATCATCTCGGTCAATGAAACCGTTTTCGCTTTGTAACTCGAGATAGTCGAAATCGCCATAGTCGAATCGTATCTTCAAGTTGGTCAAGTGTTTGTTTGCATTCTTCATTTTCTACCTTGATGAGCCTTTGGTGTCATCTTCCGTTTCTCATTAGGAGCTTCGTTGTTAGGTTGATTTTTACTCATACACCCTTTCCGCATTTTCTTTTTAGTTACCAAGGCCAATTTTTCCGTATTTGATTTTGATCCACTCGTCAAGCCAAGATCATCTCGCCAAGGTAGTTCTGCTCTTTCTAATCGTTAGTTGAAGTCCAAAAGAATTCTTCTTCCCATCTCTTTCAATGCCGCCTCCGCCACATTCATACTCAAAAGGGTTGCAAGAAGCCCGCACTTCTTCGTCATTGGTTTTAATTTGTTCGCACTAATGATTTCAACTCCTTCGCCATCGCCATCTTCGTAAGGAATATCATCGAGGGCTTAACGCTTTTCCTCAAGAAGGTGTTTCTCATATTTGAGTTCCGATTTCAACAAAGTTGAATTAATTATCGCATCCCCGAACCTTATCAATACCAATCACCGAATGATAGATTTCCAAAATCAACATCGTGTCTCCCGATTCGTGGGCATATCCAAACTTCGCTCTTCACATTACCTCCTCCGCTGCAATAATCACGAAAAGGATTGCACGCTGGCAAGCGCTAGTAATCTCATCTTCCATGATGAGTGGGTTTGCGAATGCTTAATGGCGGCCCTTCCACTTCGTTAATCGAGAACTCGCTAACCTTTCTTCGCTGCTTAGTGTAGTCCATTTGTATCTCGCTATCTTTATCCTTTCCTTATCAACACCACCATCGCAGTTTTTCGAGGATCACACGAGGCCCACAAGTCGTAGCATTCTCCATCACCAATTGCAATACTCTTACACCAATGACTCTTCTTTTAGGTTGTTGTCCTCGGCGCCGTGTCTTTGTTTGAATTTGGGTTACACCGCATTCTGAGTGTGATTACGGCGAAATCACTTTCGCCATCGCGATCCGACCATCGTAGCACTTGTTGTTGTCGAGAACACAATTTACATATAATGGAATTGCTCTTTGTTCTTCGCTCCTTCTTTGAACCTCGCCGCCAAGCTTTCCAATTAGAGTTTCCAAGTTTTAAGTGATGTTTCATGGGACGAGAGGCTTTCGTTTGTATTATCTTGGAAATTCTTAAGCCATTCTTCTTGCTCCTTTTGCCTCTTGGTAGTGTCCACAAGGTACTTGTTAATAATTCCTTCCTGTTAGCTCTTCTTTCATTACGCTCATAATACAGTGGGGGTCCACCATGAAACCCATTACGATTATCCCCATATAAAGGCCTATTCTCTCCATATTTAGCTTCCTCGATCGTATCTTCCTTGTCGACTTTAGGACAGCTTTTAGTCAAATGTCCCCACCACGCTGCACCGACTTGGATGACATGAACAGCTTTTGATTTTCAAAGATATCTCACCGAGATTTTCAAGTTTACTAACTATTGCGCAATTCCGCCAAAACTTCCACCTTTGTTTCTTTTGCTTCCACCGTCGTGCCATTTTTGAGAGTGGTCCGCCATTTTTGAATGGCTTCAATTGCATAGAGTAGGAGTCATGTTCGGATAGGTCCTCGATAGTCCAAAGATTTGCCTAGTAGTTATGTTTATTCCCTTGTAGAAAGTATTGACCTTCTCGGTTATTCGCATCATTGGTAGGACACTTATAAAGAAGATCGCTGTATCTCGTCCCAAGCTTGATACAGTAGTTTCGCCGCCTTCTTGTTTGAAATTATGGATCTCCAAAAGTTGATTAGAAATCTTCGATGGCGGGCAATATCTTTGAATAAAGTGTTTCTTTAGTAGCCTAAGTATTAACCGCCTTACGGCAATCTTCGATCCATCTTCCGCCGCCCAAAGAAGAGTCATTGAATACCCTAAGCATGACAACATCATGAGACACGCCTAAATGTTGAAAAGGCTAGCGATGTAAAAGACATTTTCAACGTGCTCATATGCCTTCGTCCCTATTTCCGAAAAAGGGTTAGCCAAGCTCCCTCATAAATTGGTCTTTAATCTCAAAACGAACATCCGCTCCGATTGCGGCCTTACGAGACCCGACCTTGATCCGCTTCTAGTCAACGCCAAGTATTCTCAAGAGTGAGGCCATCGATGTTAACAACTTCCATGGTACCGAAACTTGAAATATGATCGTGAGAGAAGTTTAAAATGAAATGAAAGACTTAATATTAATCCTAATATAATCTCGCAAGCAATGGCGCCAAAAACTTGATGCAGTTTTACCGACTGTGTCTTAATATTTATAGTGTCTCGCTATACCTATGGTTCACCCTAATACACTAACGGGCAAAGCAATCGGTCGTATGTAGTGTAGTAAATGGTAAAGCCGAGGTCGTCCCAAGAGCTATGTGTTGGATTATTACTAAGTCTAATTGTCACAGAATAATAATGGTTTCGATAGGATTTAATTAATTAAACTACTAATGCAAAATATAAAATAAAAGCAAATAAATGGTAAAGGGAAATCAATAGAGAATAGTGGTGCTAACCTAGTCAATCTTCCTAGCTAGTTATATCTACGCTACCTACTTCCAATTACTTGTGTAGGTCAAATTCGAGAGGACAACATTTGGTCAATTCGCCTAACCTATCACTAAAGATGCCACCACAGAGAAATCAGTGCAACTCGCCATAAGTCCCGTTGTTCCCGGTCCCCTAAGCCGAGTCATTATACCGCTACATGCTAGATTCTAAATAGCGAGTGCTCGACTCGTTAGAACTTAGACATTACACCCCAATTCTTAAGTTCATCCAAACGATAGTGATCGCTGGTCAAATCGCACAAGTAGAAAGGGTCGCCGCTGGTCATATCTTACCCTTCCGGGCCTCATCCATTTCACCTAGGGTCGCTTGGTCATATCTCCAGGCAATTGGCCTCATCGCCATTCAAAACTACCAACCAAGGGTGACTACCAAAGAACTATGCATTCATACACTTAGAAATAATTGTACGGAAGTAAAGGTAAACGCAAACAAAACAATTATGAATCATAACTAGGCTAGCACCAAAGGGTGCTTAGTCACTATATTAATCATGCAAATCAATTCAATATTCAAAGGTACGAAATACATGAATTGAAAGTAAAATAAATAATAAACGCTAAAGCTTATCGTAATGGAGTGATTCTCCTCGAAACAGCCCGTATGCTCCCCTAGACCCGCCTTGAGCTTTTTCCCATGTTCTCGAGTGTTGTGTGTGGAATGGAATGCTTTGAAATGCCGAATTGTGGGTATTTATAGGCTGTGTCCGGTTACTACAGAACCAATAGAGGAGTTACCCAGAACCTTCTATTTCTTTGTAAATGCACTAGATCCTTAGTTACTACAGAACCTTATAAGTGGTTACGCCGTAGTCTTCAATAAACTCTGTTACATCGTAGTGATGCAGTAGTTACTGTAAGTATCGGGCGTGGAACCTCTTTTGACCTAATGGAGTTACGTCAGAACCTTTGGGAAGAGTTACCAGAACCTCTCGATAAGTTGGACTTCCGGGTCACGCAATAGTTACTACAGAATGCGAGACGAAAGTTACGCCGTAACTTCTTCAAAATAGGCATACCGTGATAAATCTTTAGTAATGTTTCCATTTCGCCTCTTTAGCTCCAATGCTCATAATTTACCCGAAGTGAAAACAATGGAAAACAAACGTAAATCCATATAAATGATATAAATAACGAGCATTATCGGGAAATTGCATATATACTTACTAAAATTTGCATATTTACGTATATATTCAAAACATGATTAAATTACATTGTATATCATGCATTAAAAAATTATATTATGAAAAATATATAATTTTTTAAATTTTAATAGATATACATGCAATTCCCTCTGTTTAAAATATATATTATTCGGTTGATATCAAATTGAACTTTGATAGATTGTCCATTAACTAGTGGTGCACATTCCGGTTAACCGGTTCGGTTTGACGGCCGGTCAAAACCGAACCGGTTTGGGTCAATGAAAAAACCGGTCGGGCGGTTAACCGGCTCGGTCCCAACCGATGCGGAGGATGAAATTTCAACCGTCCAAACCGGTTTGGGTTCGCTTTGGGACCTGTCTAGAACGGTTAACCGGTTTTGACCGTATATATATATATATATATATATATATATATATATATATATATATATATATATATATATATATATATATATATATATATATATATATATATATATATATATATATATATATTTTCGCCGCTTGTCATCGATTTCTTGTTTCGTATTAATAAACTAGAACTTTTATTTAATAAAACGGATAATACATGATACACACATTACACATAAACTTAAAACATAACACATAATAACATAAACATAAAACATCGATAACTTGATAAGCTACTCAACGCCGACTCATGGGTCTCGAATCGCATCAACTGCAGTGCTTGGCGGCAATACTTCGTGCGAGCCCTCAACGCCGTGTTGGAAGTGGTTTGAATAAACATAAACAATGCTTACATTGAGCCTTTCGCGCGCCATCCGACATTTCGACGCACAAGAGTGAGCCCAAACAATTGGTGCATGGTTTACCGTAAAATACGAACAATCACCGGTATGGGGGGTGGCGGAGGTGGTGATCAAGATCACCATAGTAAAATGTAAATATAAAATGTAAGTATAAAAGTTTCAAAGAAATAAAACACATTTTATCTATTTATACTAGTCTTACAATGGCAAACATGTAAATATAAAAAAAAAATTCAAATTTTGAAAGTTTACCCACCTTCCCGCTAAAAAAATCAAAATTGAAATTTTAAAATTTTAATATTTCGACGGTTCGACCGGTTTAACTGGTTTTGGACCGGTTCATAATCGAAGTGAACCGGTTAATCGGTTAGATTTCAAATTTTTGAATTCAAAAATTGCCACGGTTTCAAAAATTCAATTTAAAGGTAAACCGGTTTAACCGGTTTTGTACCCGGTTAACCGGTTTTATTTTGAAAATATTTTTGCCGCCTATTCGAAAATTCAAAATTTTGAAATAGTTAACCGGTTAACCGGATTTTTTTTTTCTTTGTTTTTCAACATTTAACAAACTTATACTGAATAAACTTCAACTTTTATTTATAACGTCGGAAATACATAAACCGAAAGGAAATACATAACCTTAAAGGAAATACATCAAAGGAAATACATAAACTTAAAACATAACACGAAGTATAAAAGTCCTAATAGTCGCCATCTGATCCCCTAGCTTCGAAAGCACCGTGATCTTGTCTTAGTTCTTCATCTGAAGCATCTCGATTTCACCCGCTTGTGCCTCTTCCACGATACCTCCCTTCAAGTCTCCGCATTTTCAAGATCGCTTTATCTTGCACCGCTTCATCAAGGCCCAAGTGATCTTTCAAACCCATACACATCTCCAAAGAAGCGGTGTGAGTCTGCTTTCTGATTTGATAAAACCCTTCCACTTGTTGAAAAAGCGGATTCGGTTACCAAGTAGCTTGTACACTTAGTACATCACGAGCCATTCGGATAAAACGGAAACATTGTTTTGCTTTCCAAACGCCAACACATCAAAGTTTTCAACTTGTTCTACGAATATGTGAGATAAAATCGGTTGTGATATATCTTTCATATTCACTGCTCGCTAAACCATCATTTCTTATCCGCTTGTTGGGATTATCTCTTATCTTTTATGCAAAGCAAGTATCGGATTCCTCTAAAAGCCCTTGATGATGATGAAGAAGACTCACACAAGAGGAGGCGGGTTGCCATATTTTCAAAATAATATTGCCACAAACTTTTAAAAGAATGGCCAAATGACTCTTTTGCATCATTAGCATAGTTCGGGTTTGACGCGAAACAACCCAAATCGCCACAATCGAGTCAATAAGAACCTCCACCCCGCTTACATTATAACACGGATTTAATGCGCCGCACAAGTAATTAACGTGGCAAAGTTTCAAAATATTTCAATGCCTTTTCTTTCATTCCGAAAACCATGCTAGTATAAACACCACCATTAAATTCAAATGCGGCGATTTGTGAAGACATCAAGAATAGTTGCTCGAGTACCAAATGAGCCGTTGGATAATAAACCCCCGACAATTTTTTGGTTGCATTGTAAAAAACTTCAAGTAGTCGGGTTATTTTTTCAATAGTATCCCAATTATCTTGACTAAATGGAGCACACCTACCCCTCCCCGACAATTTCTCGTCATGAAAATATTGCAAGGTCACCTTTTGTCTTAAGCCACTTATGAACATAAGATAAGTGGAGTTCCACCGTGTTTCAATATCCCAACAAGGTTGTAACCAATGTTTCCCAGCTTCACACATCCGAATGTATGCATTATATCTTTTATTACCCTTTTAAAAACATCGACTAACATTCTTTTAAAATCTTCTTTCACTTCACTCAAATGCGATCTTTAATCCCGCTTGCACACCAAGTTAATGATGTGCAACACATCGACTATGAAAAATTCGCCATTGCAAGCGGCTCATATTCCATTTTTAGTCGACCCATCGCATTTGTGTTGTTACTTGCATTATCCAACGTTATTGAATTTTTTTCCGTCAAGTTAAACTTATGAAACACTTTTCTCAACAAATTGTATAAAGCTTCTCCTGAGTGAGGAACCGGAAAGTTTTCAAATGCTACGACTCGCTTCATCATTTGCCAACTTTCGGGATCAACCCAATGCGCAAACACAAAGGTACGAAATGGCAAATTACGAGGAGCCGCCCAAACATCGGTTGTTAAATTAACACAAGCATCCATATTTAAAAATTATTTTTAACTCTTGCTTAGCCATTTTCCACATTCTCATAGCATCGCTTAAGAGTCATACGACTTACATGATTGTATCGCGGCTGCATATAATTCGTACACCTCCGTCACCGTTGTCATAGTGGTTGAACGGCAAACCACGCTGAATCACCAAACCGCCGCTTTTCACTGAGTAAATCATGATCGTATGCAAAAATAGTCCGCCTCGAGCCATAGACGATCGATCGGCCTCCGAACCGATTGAGCGCCTGCAATACTTTTGTTCGATGCGAGCCTTCAACGCCGAGTTGAACCGCAGACAATATACTCAAGCAATATTTGCATCGAGCCTTTTTCTTACCGTCCGACATTAGATCGTAGTCGGTGTTCCCATGGATCTTTTACACTCACCACACCAGAAACTTTCTCGAACCGTCACGCACTTGTTGAACCAATTTTGTTGGTGGTGTTGTTGGTGTTTGAACTTTCCATTAGTGTTTAGTGAAATACTTTCGGTTTGATTTTTTGAGTGTTTTTGATCATTGAAAGTGATAATTAACCAAATACATAACACATCTATTTATACTAACATTCAGTATGGCAAAATGGTAATTTTCAAACATATTAAATAATATCCGCCCCCTCTTTCAAAATTCAAATTCAAAAGTTTAAAATTCAAAAAGCAAAACCCGCTTAGACTAAAAACCTGCCCAAACCTGCTTTTTATTCGGCTTCAAAACCTGTCTCCAAACCGGTGTTTTTCCAAAACCCAAACCAGCCCAAACCCATGGTTTGGATAAAACCTGACCGGTTTTATTAAACCGGCTTTGACGGTTGGGTTTTCCGTTTTTTTCTGGCCACTGGCTCGGTTAACCGGTTTTTTGTTCACCTCTGCCATTAACCCATCCGGCCCCAACAAAACACTCATTTCATTTCCCTTCCCTATATAAAACCCATTTCCCAAACCCTCACCCCAATCCCACACCACAACCATGTCAACCCCCACCCCAACCCCAACCGACTGCCGCATGTACGAATCCCGTTTCCCGGAAATCGACACACCAGTCATGATCCAAGTCAAATCCATAGGCGACGTAGCCACACACGTCTCCTTACTCGAATACAACAACATCGAAGGCATGATCTTGTTATCCGACCTCTCGCGACGTCGTATTCGGAGCGTAGGTAGTTTAATTAAAGTAGGTAGGATTGAACCTGCTATGGTGCTTCGTGTTAATGCTGAGAAAGGATATATTGATTTGAGTAAGAAGAGATTGTCTGAACAAGATGTTCAGCTTTGTGAGGAGAGGTATAGTAAGAGTAAGATGGTGCACTCGATTATGCGCCATGTCGCCGAGACTATGAATGTCGATCTCGAGGTATATATTTCACTTTTTTTTTTACTAATTTTAGTTAGCAGTAGCTGTAAGCAGTAGCAGTTATATTTTTATGTTTGGCAATACTAACAGTAGAGGCAAGTAGTTAGTATTAGCGGCAAGTACTTATGTATTGGCAAAACAAAATACAAAACGCTGCACGTTACTTGCCAAACAAGCTTTATGTGAAAAACGCTCAACGCTAGTTGCTTCAGAATACTCGAGAATGTTGTGCGCCAAACATACAAAACTAGCAGTAGTCGCAACTAGCAGTAATTTAGCAAGGTTTTACTTATTATATTAAAGTGTTACCGAATATAGTCGAAGTATAGACGTATATGATTATAGTACTGTGTAAGTAGCTGAAAATTAAGTTTTACTGTTCGAAGTCATGTTTTACTCATTATATATCGTTTAGTGATAATAGCTATGTCGATGTTGTACTTTTTGTACTGATTTTAGTTAATTAGTTATGTAGTACCGATATAGTTAAGCTACCGACTATAATATTTTACAGATTATAGTTATAATAGGGTGTATGTTGTTTGAAAGTTACGACTAGGTTAACTGATTGTGGTAATGTTTTACTGATTATGATACTGTTTAGTGATAATAGGTCAGTTTAGTGATTATATAGGTTATATTGAATCATTGATTATACTAATGCGTATGCAGTTTACGCGTCACCACTAGTTTTACGGATCATAGTTATGTTTTGCTGGTTATCGTGATGTTTTACTGATGATATGTTACTGATTAGAAGTAAATGTAAAGGTTTACTGCTTACACGAACGTGTATGTAGCTTGAACAGTACGACTAGTTTTACGGATCATAGTTATGTTTTACGGATTGCATTAGCGTGTATGTGGTTTGAAAATTGCCACTAGTTTTACTAATAACAGTTCTGCTTTACTGATTATATTGATAGATTACAGTTAAGTTACTGATTATGATGTTTTAGTGATCACGATAAGGTTTAAAAGGTTATAAGAAAGTGTAGGTAGTTCGGAAATCACCACTAGGTTTACCGATCACCCAAGTGTTTTAGGGTTTTAATAATTATAGCTATGTATTACTTGTTATAATAACATGTTATGATTATAGTTAGGTTACTGATTATAATGTTTTAGCAATTACAAACACTGTTTTACTAGTTTAGAGTTAGTGTTTAGCGTTTATAGTTGCATGTGCTTAGTTCGAAATTCACCACGAGTTTTACTGATAACTGATCATAATAACGTCACTATGATCAGTAAAACCTAGCTACAGTAACACTAGTGGTACTTTTTGAGCAACTTATGCATTACTGATTATAGTCAAGTGTAATGTTTTACAGCTCATAGGAACTTGTACGTCGGTTGTCGGTTGAACATTATAACTAGTTTTAGTGACAGTAAAGTTCACATAGTTTGAGAATTACACTAGGCTTGTTGATCACAGTTGAGTTTATACACTTTTACTGATTATAGTAATGTTTTACGGAGTAGTGAATGTCTAAATGTTTACTGATCATAATAATGTTCTAGCGATTATAGCTACCGAATTACCGATTGTATTTATGTTTTACTTGTCTTAGTTATGTTTTACTGATTATTGTTGTAGTAACGCTTTGTGATGATTATATTTAAGTTATTGATTTTGATGCTATACTGACCACAATAATGTTTACCGGTTATAGACTATAGTAACGAGTAGGTAGTTTGAAAATAGCGACCGGGTTTGCTGATCGCCTTTATGTTTTTACTCATCATAGTAACGCTGTAATCGATTTATCGATCATAGCTATGTTTTGCTGATCGTAGTGATGTTTTACTGATTTTGATGTTTCACCCACCACAATAATGTTTTACCGATTATAGTAACGTGTATGTAGTAAAAAATTGCTACTAGGTTTATCGACCGCCTTTACATTTTTACTCATCATATCGTTGTAATCGAATTGCACGACCGCTGCTATGTTTCACCGATCATAGTGATGTTTTAATCGATACGCTTAAGTTACCGATTGTAATAGTGTTTTACCGATAATAGTTCTGCATTGTAGTTAGGGCGTCATTCGGTCGACTTTACCGAACCCGACCCGAGTCAATCTGGGTCGGGTTACTTTGTCCAAATCGACTTTCGGTCAATCGGTCAACCCGACTAACCCGAGTACGAACTAGGGCTCTGCATCGGGTTCAAAATACTTTTCTATTCTCGTTCTGGTCAACCCGACTAACCCGAGTTTTTTTTTTTTTTTGGTTTTACTATGCGTCGTCTGCACTCGATCTTTATTTATTATAAGTTGTTCCATGCTTCATATTGATCTATCGCAAATATTATCGATGCGGTAATGCGCATTGTTGCAATATTGCCACAAGTATTAAAATTATCGATTGTCGCAGACTTGCCTCTCGATGCACTTCATGGTCAGAAGTAAATTGTAACAATATAGAAGTATACAACTAATCAACCATGCGATCAATCAGGCTTACTCAGTTTCTTAAGCTTGCTAACAAGGTCGCAAGTTCGTAACTTTTCACCCAAAAAGAGTATATGTTTCCCGCCTGCTTCATTTGGTTGGTTTTGAGAAGAATTATCATTATGCATGGTCGAGTATAATGATGGCTATATACCTTGTTTTGAAAGTCGCTTCTATTTTAGGATCGCTAGATTCATAGAATGCAACAAAAAATTATGTGATTTATACATGTCCCTTTACTTGTTTAAGATTTTAACTACAAAATTTAAAAATCAAATTATGTGATTTTGAAAATGGCACCTGACCAACCCGACTGACCCAAACCCGAACAACCCGAGTTCAAATAGGCTCGGGTTCGGTATGTTTTTAAGCCTCGACCCGACTTCGACCAATTCGAATGACCAACCCGACCAACCCGATCGTTAGGATCGTGGGAGAATAATCGTGAATAATCAAGAGCAAAACAAATGGAGATCGACAAAAGTTTCTTGTATTACAAATCAAAGGATACAAGACGAAGTAGCAGGTCAAAATAGATGATTACAACGGGGGATAAGCCCTTATTTATACTAGGCTTATCGATTCTGTAAGATTCTAATACAAATATCTTAGATTTTCCTATAAGCTAATATCTAGCTTATTCTAGATTATTCTACCAAAGTATCTAGCTTATTTCTAGATTATTCTTAGTAAATATCTTTAGACCAAAATTACTAAACTACCCTTAGGAGGTGAAGTCACAATATCTAACAATCTCCACCTCGAGTTCAACTCCCAAGAACACCATATCTAATTCCAGTTCCAAAGGCTGTAGATACTAGCCAATTTCAAATCAAACGATCGATTCCCAAAAGCTATCCAAACAAAATCGATCCGAACAAATGCCGATAACTTCAAAACGAACAATCAAATGTTAGCCGAAAATTCAAACGGCTAACCGAACAAACCAATCTACTCAAACGATCTTCACCAACGACAATCAAATTCAGTAACTAACTTCAAAACTCGACAAACGAAGATCCAAATTTCCAGTCGACAAATTCCAAATGATTGAACAAAATTCAAACGACCGATTATAACCAAGTCTTCAAACACCAAATCGATCTTCAAATGCAAATACCAAATTCAAATTTAATGACCCACTTATATAATAAGGATTACTACCAAACATTCAAAGCACCACAATCAACCCGAGTCGTCTTTAGCAACAACCGCACCGACCTTTTTCCTTAAGTTTAGGACAATTGTACTTCCAATGGCCTTCCTCTTGCAATAATTACAAATATCTCGAGATCGGGACCTCGAGAACGCGATGATGCTCCACCTTTATCTTTACCCTTTTCAAATCGATATTGACCCCTATCACGACTTGTAGTCGATAAGCCGACAGTCGATCTTCCAAAGTTCCCGATGCTTGACGACGAAGCTCTCGAATGCAAACTAGATCGAACATCTTCTAATGTGATGGTTTCTTTACCAACAACAAAGGAGTTTACAAAGTTCTCATAAGAGGAGGTAACTAAACAAGCGTAATAAGAAAGAGATCTTCATCATCAATCTTGACATCAACATTCTTCAAGTCCATCAAGATCGAGTTCAATGCATCAAGATGATCTTTTAATGATGAACCTTCTCTCATTCGGCGAAAACAAACGCTGCTTCAATAACAACTTGTTCGTCAACGACTTTGTCATATAAAGCTTTTCTAACTTCTTCCACACACCTAAGCCGCTTTCTTCATCCGCAACCTCGCAAAGAACCTCATCCGATAAAGATAGCAAAATAGTGGAATGGGCCTTTTCATCTTGCGAGGCATATTTTGCATCCATCATATCACCGGTTTGGGGCCTGGCCAGAGCCAAATACCTTGTTGTTTCAATAAGGCTCGAATTTTAATTCGCCATAAACTAAAGTTACTTTTGCCATTAAACTTCTCAATACTAACTAACGACGATGATATTCGGAAGACATAATATTCAAACGGGTTTACTAGTGATGTTCTCAGAACAAAACCTCTCACAAGACAAATTTCGATCTTCCACAACACAAATTCGATCTTGATTTCTCCTACCTTCAAACCCGATCGAACAAAGAAACACCAAACACCAAAACGAAGAACAAATCCAAATGATATCAAGATATTGAATCTTGAAAATCAACCGTAAGCTTGCTTCAAACACGATCGATGACGCCCGATACCAATTTGTTAGGATCTGTGAATAATCAAGAGTAAAACAAATGGAGATCGATAAAAGTTTCTTGTATTACAAATCAAAGGATACAAGATGAGTAGTGTGTTCAAAATAGATGATTACAATGGGGATAAGCCCTTATTTATACTAGGCTTATTGGATTCTAGAAGATTCTAATACAAATATCTTAGATTTTCCTATAAGCTAATATCTAGCTTATTCTAGATTATTCTACCAAAGTATCTAGCTTATTTCTAGATTATTTTTAGTAAATATCTTTTAGACCAAAATTACTAAACTACCCTTAGGAGGTGAAGTCACAATATCTAACACCGACCCGATTAACACCCCTAATTGTAGTGGTGTTTTACTGATTTCAGTAATGTGTACTTAGTTTGAACATTACCACTAGTTTTACTGATTATAGTAATGTGTACTTTGTTCGAAAACTGCCTCTAGTTTTACTGATCATAATGTTTTACTGACTATAGTAGTAATGATTTTACTGATCGTACTAACAAGTTTGTGGTTTTAATTTACCACTAGTTTTACTGATTGTGGTAACGTGTTGGTAGCTCGGAAACTATGAGTAGTAGTTACTAGTGGTAACTTAATATAATATTTGTCGCCAACAATAGCAACGCACTTGATCATGGTGATGAACTTTCATTTTTTTTAAGAATAACAGCAAGGTAATACCGTAATATACCTTACGGTTGGTGCGAATGAGGGGTTTGGGTGCAATTGTATTAGATTTCATAGAGATTTGATCAAATTATAATATATAGAAAACTGAACAAGTATCAAGTTTCATTTAGTTAAAAACATTTCACATGTTAAGCAATCATATTGTGCTTTCAAATAAATAGGCCATATTTGCTCTTCCAATATCTTAGGTCGTTGAAACTCGTACATCTATGCATAAGGTTTTAAGACTGCATGGATAAATGTTTGTATAGCAACTTCATCAGGACAGGCATGATGAGTGGTTCTTCATAGTGTTGCTAGTTTTCACTCCATCCATGATTTTACGATACCTAGTTATGCGCTTATTGTTATATTTTACGTTATGATGCTACCTCTACGGCTATATGCCACTCATGTTACCATATTGTTGTGGTTGTTGGAATAATAATGGAAGTTACATGTCACATCTGGTAAGGTTAGTTTGGTCTCAGAACTAGGAATTCTGCCTAGGGTGGAATGAGAATAGGCATCATTACTTGTATATTGTTTATTGGTTTGTTTGATAGACTTGGGTATCACTATCACTTTCCATGGCAATTTGTCAGTGTCAACAATCTCTTCAAATCACTGCTGCTATCATATTTCCGAAACTAAAAAACTCAAAAGTTTTGCAGCCCTTAGTCCTCTTCACTCCTTACTGCTGAAGTTATCTATATTATTATCTATACTACTTATAATAGAGGAATGAATCTCTCTCTTCATGGTCTTAAAATTAAGACTTACAAAATACAAAGCCTATTGTACAATACATAATGCACTATTAATGATCTTTCTCATCAATCTTAATTTTACGACTTACAAGTCTTAAAGCTTAATGTACAAAATACAAAGCACTATTAATGTGGTCAAGATATTTAATGTAGTTAATTACGGAGTAATTAACTGGTCAATAAATACAATTAATGCAGTTATTAGAACACCCCTTACACAATAAATACAAATTATCAAGCATATTGTACAACCAACTTAAACATAATTCCTACATTAAAATGTCACTAATACAAATAATAAATAACATTATACAAATATTCAAGCCCGAACGGGCAACGGTCCAAATGGGCCCGAGCCCGAACAGTACGATCCAAACGGACACGGTTAAATGGGGTCGAGCCCGAGTGGGCACGACGAAACAAGCTCTAGCCCAACGGCACGAGCTAAATGAAATTATTGAAACCGTAAATTTATTATAAAAAGAACATAATAAACTAAAATACATGATTCACCGTAAAATTTTGTTTCAAGGTATCCGTCATACAGAACGCGGAAATCTCGCATTAAATGTCACTAATACAAATAATAAAGCACATTATATTGATATTCAAGCCCGAACGGTCAACGGCAAATGGGCTTATGCCGAATCAAAGGGCCAAACGGGCTCGAGCTCGAACGGGCATGGGCCAAATAGGCACAGTTAACGTGCTCGAGCCCGAACGGCACGAGCTAAACGAAATTTTGATATCCGTAAATTTATTGTCAAAAGAACATAATAAACTAAAATACATGATTCATCTAAAATTTTATTTCGTGGTACCACACCGCAACGCACGGTACCCTGCTAGTTACATTATAAAGCATTTGGGACTTCCTATAAAAGGAAGTCTTAAAATTTTAAGACAAAAACATTACTAGAAATAGAAAATTAGAAAATTAATGTAAAATTTGAAAATTTAAGTCTCATTTAAATCATATAGTAACCCCCTCCAATAATGATATATTTTAATAGAATTGTTTATAAGAGCATCCACTATGATAAACCTTTTACAAAGGTTTATACATTAATACTTCAATAAATTTTAGACTTTTTGATTTTATAAACATATATTCACTATAGTATAAACATTTGCAAGTTCATAAAATGTCTTTTTTAACAAATACATTAAATGTATTGAATTCATAAAGAGGTTCAAGAATTAGGACCTCTTCATGCCACATAGACATGAAATGAGTGTCCACTATGGTTGAAATAAACATAAACCTTTTCATCTTTTTTAAACCTTTTCGTAAACCGACCATAATGGATGCCCTAAGAGAAGCTCACTAAACTTATAACCACCAATTTAATGCTAAAATTTGAAAAATATAAGTGCTAACTATTTACACTATTAATAATTTAAACGTTCTACTTTTGAAAAACATATATCTACTACGTTATTAAGTATTTGGGACATGCTAAATAAGGAAGATTTAAAAGAGAAACATTTGCTCGCCACAAAAATAGTCACCAGGTACCCGCCACCGCATTGTGCGGTTCCCTTCTAGTCAAGACCTAAAGTACCATCACTTTTTGGAAGAACTATTTAACAAATCTGTGAGTCACAGATTTAATGGGTTTATTAATTGCACAAACCCCATATAGGACAAAAAAATGAAAGAAGACTATGTAGGGGGAAACAAAGGAACACTTATGAGTTGAAGGAAGCAACCTACCAAGAGCAACAAAGACCATTTATATGAGAGTAACGATAGAAGGTTGAATCGGATAAGAAATTGTGATTGATATGGCGCAAACCACAAACAGAGATTGAAGGGAGAACCACGATATCTGATGATGATGAAAAAGGGGACAATGTATGGCAGTTGATGTTTTGAAGTAAATTCAGAAATGAGATATAAACCCACCTATCTCTCCAGGTTGGTTCTATGGGTTTCATACCTTCTTTTGATTTCCATGCCCGCCTACCAAACTGTTTACATTAGTTTTTTTTATGGGAATCAATCTTTCCCTGATTCCCAAACCCATATACCAAACACCCCCTAAGGTACTGAGAGATGCTTCTACGCTCAAGATATATTTGTGGTATGTATCTTTTTCTATAGTTCAGACATGGGACCAAACAGAAAAAAAATTAGACTTGGAAAAGAAGGTAAGGAAACCATAGATTGATATTAGTTTACAAATCATTTGCTAATAAATAAATAAACAGCTATGTTGGTCGAAATGACATTTAAAACTCAAAGTTGGACAGTTTACTGCTTCATTTTGTTTTTGATATTTTCTTTTTCTATATTTGAAACGTTCTACCTTATTAAGACCTAGCACTGTTGCCTGTTGGGTGTTTGCTTCTTTTATACATGTGAAGTATAGTAGTTAACATGCATGGTATCATTGTTGTTTATATGAAGTATAAACCCATACAAATCTTAAAAGATCCAGCTTACAGCATAGTAAATCTTTTAGAAGACCAGTAAAATGCTAGCATACTGTATCAACTTATCTATAATTACCGAAGACCTATGATTGTACATATATCAATGTGGTCCAACCAACCAAGTGATGTACAAATTTTTCATCTCTTATATGATTTTCCACCGATGATTTGTAACAAGGATAAATCATGAACTTTGTGTAATGTTAAGGATGGCTGAGCTTCATGACTCACTTTGTATATCTTCCTTTCATACACTACGATTCTTTCGTTTGCCCTATGTGTGCTATTGAACAATGTGTGCTATTAGAATGGTGTAAAGTTAATTTCCAGCAGAAATTACCATAATAACTAGGATATGATTTTTTAGCCTGTGGAATGAGATTTGTAGGAGATGAAGGCAGTTTGCTGTAAGGAAAAAAGGTTCCAAATGTAACATCAATATGCTAACTCTGTTTTTTATGAGTCTGTTTTCTTTGTTATGAGTCTTTTCTGGTTTGTTTGCTTATTTAACATCTAGATATTACAAAAAATCAGACTTAACTCTAAAAATAGTGACTAGTATTGATATGTAGGTCATTTATTCTCGAGGGGCTTCTTATGAAATACAAGTTATGTATGACAGGATTTGTACATCCATGTTGGCTGGCCTTTGTACCGAAAATATGGTCATGCAGTTGAGGTTAGTTATCTTATTTTGACATGTCAAATTTTTGTATTATATATATCCACACTTACGTATGCTAACAGTTTTACGCTCTGATTGTAGGCATTCAAATTGATTGTTAACAATCCTGATTCTGTGCTTGGGCCACTGACTCGTGAAATCAAAGAAATTGGCCCAGATGGGAAGGAGGTAATCAGTTACACAGATCGAGTCTTTTGACCATTGACCGTGGTTCTTACAGAAATAGTGATTAAGCTGTTTTATTTTTTATTTTTTATATTTTATATTTTTTATTATTATTTTTTTTTCTTTTCTTTCATTTGTAGGTGACTAAGGTGGTTCCCGCTCTTTCAGAGGATGTAAAAGACGCCTTGGTTAGTAACATCAGAAGACGAATGACCCCACAACCATTGAAAATCCGTGCTGACATTGAGATGAAATGTTTCGAATTTGATGGTGTCCTCCATATCAAGGTTTTAGTGTTTTCACTTTCAATTTTGGAGTTGCATATTTTATACTCTTCTATAATATGCAGAATTTTGAAGAGTTGTTTATGTTATAGGAAGCCATGCGAAAAGCTGAATCTGTTGGCACCAAAGAGTGCCCGGTGAAAATGAAATTGGTTGCTCCACCGGCTTATGTTCTTACTACTCAGACTCTTGACAAGGTATTCAACAAGTATCTAAGTATCTGTCCATTGAGGTCACCACATATGTATATGGTTTTTTTTATGCCAAATCCAGGTAAAAGGTTGGGCGACAAAACTTCAGTTTTCTTTTTCTATAGTAAAGTAAAAGCTTATCAAACAATAAAATTCCTTTCTCATTTAACATTTAGTTTTTAAAATTAAATTTTGTATAAATGAATACTTGATAATTGGGTGGCCAAAAAGCCAGTTTCAATAGTTGGCTGTCTATAATGTAAAAATTTGAACAGTTGCTTGATGTCGTTATACGTTATTGTTCAACAAGTATGCTCTGTTTGATATTGCAATATTGTTATCAAAATATTGTTGATGCTAGTTTATGATATTATTCAGGAACAAGGGATAAAAGTTCTCACAAATGCAATTGCTGCTTGTGCTACTTCTATAGAGCGTCATAAAGGAAAACTCACCGTAAAAGAATCACCTCGAGCAGTAAGCATTTAATTCACCACACATAAGGCTTTCATCTTTTTTGATAATATATGATGATTGATGACTTCAATTATTGCAGGTGAGTGAACGAGAGGATAAATTGCTTGCAGAACAGATGTATAAACTTGGGCGTCAAAATACAGAGGTTGGTGGTGACGAAGATAGTGAAGTGGAAGAAGATATGGGAATGGGTTCGGTTGATTTGGATAGCCAAGCTTCTTCGACAACAGATTAGAGATATAGTTGATGTTTGGATATTGGTGGTGAGGTAATATCAGATGTGGGTTCCAAGATTTGCATCTGTTAAATTTTGTCTTGTTTCGTGTATTTTTTGTCGATTTACCTATCCTTGAACGAGGTTGTATAAGCTTGAGCTTTTCGTTAGAATTGTTAATTTGCTTTTCTTTGAATGATGATACTTGGTCTTAACTCTTAATGAGTATTTCTACTCTCAAAGTTTCTATGACTTTCGTAGTTGGTTATTCACCGTCTCCCTTTATCTAGTTACATGTAAAGTTGGAACTTGTCATGATTCCGTATAATATAGGCCAATGTCAGAAAGTGGTTTCTTTGTCACCATGTAAGCTGTTAGTTCATCAAAAACTTATATTTGTATGCCACAACCAAAATGTTGTAGTTTCTCAGTGTTTAAACTCAATTTAAACATGTCTGGAAAGTGATACGTTAGTTGCTAACTTGCTAATTACCTGCGTTTCTGTATATATTCGAATGTGAATATACTTGTACCAAGACAATATGATTCCAGCTGCTTGGTCGCATGCGACGAGTGTATTTCCTATTTCTAAATTTCTAAGAGTAGTTATGTCTACGCCATTTAGTGATTATATAATCATTACAACTTGACAAGTGTGAAAACACCTTTCACATGGTGAGATTACTTCGTTCAAACTTCTGATTGCTATCCAGAAATTTGGTTTACCAGTTAAATGTAGCAAATAAAGTTAGCAAGCAAAAACATGTTTTTCACTTTCAAGTTCAACATGAACACAAACCCTTCTGTGTCTCACATGTACAAGTCACTAATCAATAGAAGAAACTATAATTATAAAGTACCCTTTCGTTGTTTTACAGAATTTGTGTTTTATTTTGGAGAGCCAGTTCAATAAGTTTTAGTTCAAAATAAGGTTTAATTCTCCAACACTAGTATTTACTTGTTACATATATAATACTAACATTTTTTCAAGTTTAAGCCAAATTAAATGATTACAACTAGAAACTACAAAGCTGTATTTGGATTTTGGACTTGACACAATGTATAATAGGACTATATCATCTGATCACAATAGTTTTCATTACAAATGTAAACCTTGAAAAGTCTTAAAAAAGCGACAGGAAAAATGTCACTTGGGACACTTGTGCAGCCCCGTAATCTTAGCAGCCTCACAGACTGGATTCAAGGGAGAACATATTGCTAGTAAATTGATTCAATTTAGCCATCAATCATCTAAATTCTAAAGTTCTAAACTATAATACCGATTTGTTTCCCTCCCTCTAATTAATATTGAAGTTATACACTGAAACTCCTACGCCAAGACCTTGAAATTGATAAATGTACATTCCTTGCACTAAATAAAAGCAATATACCATGTGACTAACCAGACATCGATTAGAAGAACATGGACGGGGGAGACTAGAAGGGTATAAATTATAGTAGGGATAAAGCGAACATGAAAACTAAGATTTCTTTTGAGCTTAACTTTTTTCAATATATCATTTATTCCAATAATCTTTATGCAAGGGGATTCTTCATACCAACTTCAATAACATAAGTTATGTAATCGCACAAGGATCGACATACATTCATCTACATACAAGTTGCCCTTATCTATCCTATAAGTCAATAACTGTGCTTGTGACTTCAATAACAATTTGCGGATTTACCGACACACTCGGAGAGTAATGACATCTTTAAAAAAACGCTTATTTGTTTCTTTTCCAATTGTCCACTACTTAAACGACTAGAAGTGGTAAATTCATACTACTACGTATAATACATAGTATGAATAAGCAGTAGTATAAACTTAGTACTTATAGTTGTTTAAGTAGTAGACAATTGGAATAAAAACGAATAAGCATTTTTTTTAAAATAAAATTAAGTACTCGGTATTCCCTACCGCGACATCTTCCTCGAACAGTTCCATTCTCTTCCTCTAAGATCCGGTTAACATTGTTGTTCCACTCTTTCATACTCATGTTCTATTGTCTTATTTCGGGCGGATGATTGACCCGTTTTCTATTATAAGACAAGGTTGACCGTGTATGTAATTAGTGGTTACAAAAATGTAGATCAGCGACCATGGTCTCCATCCAAGAAAGCCATATAGTATATGTCGTGGTTCTTTACACCAACCCCCATCACGTAAAGATCGAATGCTCTCCAATACGTGAGGACTCCATCCTCGTCTGCTTTGCTGGTTTCCAACCGAACAATAAAGTAGTACTCGCCGTCATCTAGTTTTTCGAGCTTTATATCTTTCAGCTTTCTAATATCAACTACTAGCCTCGGACAAGGCATCACGATGTTAAGAGCTTCCATTTAGTGAAAACCACTGCCAATGAAATACATTCAAATTAGCTATGTCGGTGCAAGATGAGTACATTCTCTAAATCTTCTAGTTCACAATATCATTCTCTATACTGTAGAGAGAACTAAAAGTATAGCTTAAAGAAATAAACACTTACCGTTTTGCCTTTGTTGTTATGAAAGTAGCTTAGCCCACTAGAAACATCAAGAAAAATCCTGATACTTTGAGTCCACATAAGAGCAGTAGCACTTATATGGTGAATGAAAATCCCGGTAACATTGTGCTCACCACAATTTTCTGTGGCTGATTTGATATTTTTCAGTTGGATCTTAAAACACTGAAACGCCATTATCTGTTAATATGGTTATTACTTTATATTTGTTCCTTAGTTACAATAAAATCCATATAAACACTAAAATAATATAGACATGCTAAGTATACAATCTATGAAACTTAAAGCAAAACGAAAATATATAAATTGTTTACCTGAGTTACTAAAATGGGATTGGAGACATGAGGTGAGTGTGTGAGATCTAAGATAGATGTGAAAAGGTCTATTTATCACTACAGAGAGCGGCGCATGAAATTAGGGCATCATTTTGATTTAGTCCGTAATATCTATCTATACATCCTATTAAAAATCAGTTTTTGCTGATGTCATGATTTAGCCTTTTTGAACATGTGTCACTTAATTGAGGCATCAATTGAAAATTGCCGACGTCATATATACATTTTAGTTTTTATTTCTTTAGCTTTTTAAGTATTTTGTATTTTCTATTGTATTCATGTACTCTTCTTTTTTGGTTTTTGAGTTCCAAGGCTTTGACTAATTTTGAATTTGAATTTGCTTGGAAATATGTGATATGCTATAGCCCATAGATACCTGTTTTGGTTTCAAATTTATTCATCATTTTCTACATATTTTTTTTCCTGCTTCCATATTTTCACTCGATAATTTTGGAATGAAGGTTTTTCATGAACATTCTTTTGTTGTTTTTATCGTGAAAGGGTTGGAAATCTCTATCTGATGAAAAGTGTGTGTATATTTTAGATTTATAGTTTAAATATTTGTTATCTGATTTATGATTATTGAGTGGGTAAATTTATTCTTCACCATGATTTCTGACAATCCTCATTGTCAAATTTGTTGATGTTGTTTTAATTTAGCAGGAAACTTTGAAAACACAAGTTCTTGCGAAAATTCGTGTTTGTATCATGTGGCTAATTGAGATCGGGTGGCGGCTTAATGTGTTTAAGACACAAGTTGTTAATGGTATGTTTACTTTTACATCCATTCTCATGTTTCTATTTCATAATATGTTGATTCTTAATGGTTTTTGTTCTTCCAAATAATGTAAAGATGTAAATGAGACGTATAAAAGTCGTGAATGAATTTAGTTTTCGCTTAAGGAGAATTTTGAGTGTCAAGCTGCTGAGTATAATGTCTCAAAAATTTTGAATCATGTTTCTTGATGGTTTTAATGATCACACCTTCATGGTCTGAATATGAAGTTTCTCTCTTAAGAGAGTTTCATCGTTGTTATGACAAAACCACTTGATTTGCATTTTATTGTCATCCATTTACACTTTTGGCATTATTGTTTGTACTTTTTTGTGTATCCCTATTACATAAGGATGTCAACTGATATAAAAACCTTGTGGGGTTCATGGGTTATGTCTATGGTTCCTATCTCCTAATCGAGGTTGCATTCTTAAGTGATGGAAAGATGGAGCCTAGGCGCTGGCCCCAACATGACCCCACGACTCCGGCATAACCCGCGCCACGCCGCCTTTCTCTCCAAATGATCCTGACAACCTGACGCCCAATGACAACCCAATGATTTTTTTTTTTTTTTTTTTAGTTTAATGAGACCAAACGGTCGGTTTTTAAAACTTGTTTTGATTTAAATACAAACGGTCAAAAAAGAGAGGATACAAGCATTAAAAACATCGGTTGTAAATACGCTCGATATGCCCAAAGTTGGTATGACAACCGATGTGGCAACCTTAGCCCACAATCGATCCAACCGATGTGAAGATCGGTCGAGGGTGCCAAATTTTGGTGCCCAACCGATGTTAAACACACGTCTGCGACCAGCCTAACTGGTCTTTCAAGGAGATGTATACAATAAAAGTTTAGAAACATTTGGATCTCAAACTCTTATAAAAATAATATATTATAACAGTTATGTCTTGAAACATTTGGATAATTTTATAATTTAAGATCATTCGGCGATAAAAGATTATTTACATACAAGGATCAATCTCCACCTTCCATTTTTATTCGATCTAATTGGATGAGATTAATCCCAACAATTTAAAAACCCACTTTCATCATTTTTTTCAAATATTAATATTTTCAAACCGCTAATCGTTGTCGAAAAATATATCATGCGACGAAGATTTAATTATCTTTATAAATAGACTTCGATATACTTTCGACAAAAAAAAAAAAATCGTATTTTCACGCTTTTTTAAAGTTTTTCGTTTTTTACGCTATCGAAATTGCATTAAAAATCATATATGATAAAACACTAATTGAATATCACACGCGATATTAGTGTAATATCATATATGATATGTAATATCACGTGCGATATTAGTGTAATATCACATACGATATTACATATCATATACGATTTAACCATCACATGCGATATTCAATTTAGTGCTTTTATCATATACGATTTTTTCACGAAATTTCAAGAACGAAAAAAAAAAACTGAAAAACGATTTTTTTCTTTTTCGAAAGTATATCAAAGTCGCCTCTATAAAAGATAATTAAACGCTCGTCATGCAGTAAATATTTTCACTTAACGATTAACTGCTTAAGAGATATTTAAATTATAAAATAAGTGAAATAATAAAACGCTTTTAATCTCACCATCGATTTCTTTTTAAACTGACTATGAGATGAATTTATTCAGATGTGAAAAATTTTGGTATGTGAAATAACTCTTCGAATATATATCAAACTGCTTTATAATTTTGTGGATAGTTCTAAGTTTCATGTTTTGTGGCGATTAAATAGCTTTGTTCTTTCAAGTTTAGCTTTGTTTGTTCAAGATTAATGGTTATGTCTCTTATTAATTCAGGCATCAAAATGTAGTTTGCAATACTCAGCTTTTGGCGAGAATCCTTTTAATGCTCAATCATACAGATGGATCTGAGAATGTATAGAGATTGCAATATTGGAGTGATGTTTTAGCAAAGACTCTTCTTTTGTGCACTTTTATAATTTTTACATACTCTCACTTACACAATATAGAGAATCAAATTATGGGAATCAAATGTGATTTAGATGTGTTGAGTGTACAGTCAACTGGCTTCATTGGACTAACATAGTCTTTGTTTGATTTATGAGAAGAAATCAATGGCTGTGTCCATGGTCACTATAGTTTTATAGTTGCGCTCAATCAGGTTGTGCCTGTGATCCTTATAGTTTTATAGTGGCGCTCAATCACTTTAATTTGTATGCAACAACCAAAATGTTGTAGTTTCTCAGTTAAACATGTCTGGAAAATGATACATTAGTTGCTAACTTGCTAATTACCTGTGTTTTTGTATATATTCGAATGTGAATATACTTGTACCAAGACATATGATTCCAGCTGCTTGGTCGCATGCGACGAGTGTATTTCCTTTGTATACTTGTATGATGATAAATAATCATTACAACTTGACAAGTGTGAAAACACCTTTCACATGGTGAGATTACTTCGTTCAAACTTCTGATTGCTATCCAGAAATTTGGTTTACCAGTTAAATGTAGCAAATAAAGTTAGCAAGCAAAAACATGTTTTTCACTTTCAAGTTCAACATGAACACAAACCCTTCTGTGTCTCACATGTACAAGTCACTAATCAATAGAAGAAACTATAATTATAAAGTACCCTTTGGTTGTTTAACAGAATTTGTGTTTTATTTTGGAGAGCCAGTTCAATAAGTTTAGTTCAAAATAAGGTTTAATTCTCCAAAACTAGTATTTACTTGTTACAGATATAATCATATTTTTTCAAGTTTAAGCCAAATTAAATGATTACAACTAGAAACTACAAAGCTGTATTTGGATTTTGGACTTGACACAATGTATAATAGGACTATATCATCTGATCACAACAGTTTTCATTACAAATGTAAACCTTGAAAAGTCTTAGAAAAGCGACATGAAAAATGACAGTTGGGACACTTGTGCAGCCCCGTAATCTTAGCAGCCTCACAGACTGGATTTAAGGGAGAACATATTAGCCATCAATCATCTAAAGTTCTAAACTATAATACAGATTTGTTTCCCTCCCTCTAATTAATATTGAAGTTATATACTGAAATTCCTGCGCCAAGACCTTGAAATTGATAAATGTACATTCCTTGCACTAAATAAAAGCAATATAGCATGTGACTAACCAGACATCGATTAGAAGAACATGGACGGGGGAGACTAGAAGGGTATAAATTATAGTAGGGATAAAGCGAACATGAAAACTAAGATTTATGTCAAGCTTAACTTTTTTCAATATATCATATTTATTCCAATAATCTTTATGCAAGGGGATTCTTCATACCAACTTCAATAACATAAGTTATGTAATCGCACAAGGATCGACATACATACATCTACATACAAGTTGCCCTTATCTATCCTATATGTCAATAACTGTGCTTGTGACTTCAATAACAATTTGTGGATTTACCGGCACACTCGGTATGTAGTGACATCTTTTAAAAAAAAAACGCTTATTTGTTTCTTTTCCAATTGTCCACTACTTAAACGACTAGAAGTGGTAAATTCATACTACTACGTATAATACATAGTATGAATAAGCAGTGGTATAAACTTACTACTTATAGTTGTTTAAGTAGTAAACAATTGGAATAAAAACGAACTAAGTAATTTTTAAAATAATAAAATTAAGTACTCGGTATTCCCTACCGCGACATCTTCCTCGAACAGTTCCAATCTCTTCCTCTAAGATCCGGTCAACATTGTTGTTCCACTCTTTCATACTCATGTTCTATTGCCTTATTTCGTGCGGATGATTGATCCGTTTCCTATTCTAAGACAAGGTTGACCGTGTATGCAATTCGTGGTGACAAAAATGTAGAACGGCGACCATGGTCTCCATCCGAGAAAGCAAGGCATTTAGTGAAAACCACTGCCAATGAAATACATTCAAATTAGCTATGTCGGTGCAAGATGAGTACATTTAAATCTTCTAGTTCACGATATATCATTCTCTATACATTCAAATAAATAAACACTTACCGTTTTGCCTTTGTTGTTATGAAAGTAGCTTAGCCCACTAGAAACATCAAGAAAAATCCTGATACTTTGAGTCCACATAAGAGCAGTAGCACTTATATGGTGAATGAAAATCCCGGTAACATTGTGCTCACCACAATTTTCTGTAGCTGATTTGATATTTTTCAGTTGGATCTTAAAACACTGAAACGCCATTATCTGTTAATTAAACAATATGTTTATCACTTTATATGTGTTCCTTAGTTACAAAAAATCCATATAAACACTAAAATAATATAGACATGCTAAGTATATAATCTATGAAACTTAACCACATATGGGATTCACATATATCAAGTAATAAAGCAAAACGAAAAGATATAAGTTGTTTACCTGAGTTACTAAATGGGATTTGGAGACATGAGGTGAGTGTGTGAGATCTAAGATAGATGTGAATGTGAAAAGGTCTATTTAACACTACAAAGAGCGGCGCATGAAATTAGGGCATCATTTTGATTAGTCAGTAATAAAAAAGGGTAAATTGCAGATTTAGTCCATATAGTTTTTAAAACTTGCACTTTCAGCCACTTTTAAAACTTAATTACAACTTTTTTCGTTACTGTTCACATTTGGTAACACTTTGGGTATATTTGGCAAAAATAAATTGTGTTGGTCTTATCGTTGACGCCGATTCCACATTGTTGATGCTCAAAATATTAATCAAAGAGATTATTTTATAAAATTACGTAAGAACCTTTATTTTCGTAGATTAAAAAAAAAAAAAAATAATAATATAATCTTTATAAGTTCATTTGTCAAACAAATATTATTTTTAAGTAGTTTATTTTTTGAAAAAAAGCGTAATCACTCAATAATCTCATGTGCCAAACATAACCTTTATGTCCTGATTGCCTTGATTATTGGTCAAATGTAATTGAAATGACAAAATACATACCCTTGCTTTCTTCCCAATTTTAATATGAATTTCTATGTTTATTTAAACAAAAGTCAAGAACAGAAAATCACAAACCCAAATTTTAAGGTATGTTTGGCATGGAACGGTGTGAAGCTTTTTGAAGTGGTGAGCAATAAACATTTTGGTTTTTAATAATGATTTGGCAAATTATTTTCATATATAATTGGGATTTACATCAAGCAGTAGGTAGAAATGCAACAAACAAACCGCCACCCCTACCACCACCTTTAAGAATGTTTCATGAGCGATGAGCTGTATTGATCCACCGCTCACACCATCGCTACTTTTAACAAACACACCTTTAAACAACCACCACCCTGTACCACCACACAACACCAGCAAACCGCTATAACAAATTATAAATTATACTAAAGCCCAAAAAATAACGGGGTCAACAGTGATTTTTTACGGACCCCATTTTCACTCCTCATTGGTGGCTTTTGTAAGTAGTAGACAAACAGTAACATACACAGTTCTTTAGTGGACCAAAAGGCAGATTCTAATTGGTTGAAGTGTGGTTGGGGTTCGACTGTTCATCCCCCGTTTCCCGTAATTACACTGTAATAGCATTTTTTCCGGAATCCTACTATAATTTCCCACCGCCTTTTGCATCTAATCCACTTCAACTCTCTAGAAAAATCCACTCCTCTCATTTATCTTCTCTATCTCAGACTATCATCATCTATAAGCTACAATTCACCGGCCGGAGGGTGATACAAATTCTATAAGCTACAATTATCAATCCTTTGCGGGTATGTGGTTTAATAATATTCAGATTTTCTTTTCATCTTAACGAAATAAATTGATTTCCATTATACTTTAAAAACAATTATTGGGAGATTATAATCGGTCAAACTTCTCGGTTTGGTTTGTTATTTGTGACTATGAATTACAGATGTGTTTATGTTATTAGATGAGATCAAACACAAGCAGAAGAAGAAGGAGTATGTTGAGACTAGGGGTGGAAACGAGCCGAGCCGCTCGTGAAAAGCTCCGGATCGGATCGGAAAAACTCAAACGAGCCGAGTTTAAACGAGCTCGAGCCCGAGCTCGAGCCTAAGTTCGGCTCATTTAATAATCGAGCTCGAGCCCGAGCTCTATACAAAAGCTCGCTTAGGCTCGTGATCCTAAACGAGCCCTAGAAATATATATGTATATATTTTCTATACATATAACCGTGTTAACGAGCTCGAGCCTTGTGTTAACGAGTCGAGCTTTGTGTTAACGAGCCGAGCTCGAGCTTTTGAAAAGTTTCAAGAGCCGAGCTCGAGCTCAAAATGTGAGGCTCGAAACAAGCTCGAGCTCGAGCTTTTTATATATAAACGAGCAGAGCTCTGGCAGACTCGGGCTCGGCTCGGCTCGTTTTCACCCCTAGTTGAGACCCAACAGAAGATGAGGTATGACAAAGGTTTGTTTTTTTTGTTTTTTTCATTTTTATTAAATATATACTCCCTATCTAATTTTGTATAAATAATTTGGGTTGTGATAAAAGGTGTGGTTTTGTTGGTGATAATGAACAAAGGAGAGGGGTTTTGATTTCTGACAAATGAATACAGTCAAAGAACCTGAGAAAGTTGTGGTGCCATATAACGGGTATGTAAAGTTTCCATTTTTTATGATTTTAATGGCTGTTGGTTCATTTCTTATTTGTGTTCAATGGCATTGTGTTTAAAAAGTCTTTATTTGATGTGTCGAATAACTAGATTAGATAACTAGCTATAAGAAAATCCGGATATGTAACTTGCTTTAAAGCTGCAAAGAAGCAGTTTCTGATGTGGTGTTTGCCATTTGCTCTAAAAGTATGCTATACATAGAGAAGCACGTATGTAAACAATCCCAAACATGAAACACCCCAATTTTTTGTTATGAACATGTACATAGAGAAGCACGTACGTAATGCTCTAAAAATAAGTTATTTATGATCTTATCACATATGGTCTAAAACGTATTACCCTGACTAAATCTTTTTAGATAGGAAGACATTGTGTTTCGTAAGTTGTAAAGTCTGTTTATTGCAAATGCTACAATCAAAAGCATTTTTACCCATACTAGGACACGATTAAACCCAACCAATTATACCACCTCTAATATATATGAAGGCCTCTAATATTAGGACAATGGTGTCATAGGTTTCCGGGAGGTTGGTGTTACAACACTTTTGTACTGAAACGATAAAAGTAATGTTAATTAGACAATAACCAATTAGATAATGATGTATTTTACTATTGGACACAACAGATTATTATATTTTTAAATCAAGTATGGGTATGAGAGTGTGAAAAAGGGAACATGTCGCTGTATTTTGCATTTAAAAGGTAGTTTCATAAATGTACTACTGGGTTATTTTACGCAGTTGTATCACAGACGACATAAACTTCATGGTGAGTTTGTTTGCACGACTTTATTTTTTGTCCATACAATATGTTTTCGAAATAAAGAATTAGCCTCGCTTATTTTCAATAAAATTTTTTGATGCAAAAATGTTAGTTGTAAAAGGCTACTTATTTATAGTCTCACCATCTTTTTGTTCTTTTTTTCACGGGTTTTGAATTAGTGCTCATTGCCTTCATTTACACGTATAACAACCCCTTAATTATTATGGACTCACGCGCACATGTAAAGTATTTCATTTTAATGGCAGGGGAATACTGGGAAGGGTTCGCTTTCAAAGAGGGATGTGGATCAACATACCGAGACGAATTTGTTGCCGTTAAAGAGGAGTGGTGTCAGTTGAATGAGGCATTTGTCGAACAGATGGTGGGTCGAAACGGGTTGACTAAGTTTTAGTTTACACCTGCAAATTGATGCTACTCCTTGCAGGTAACTAATATGATTTCGAAATTTATATAGTTAAAAGGTTACACGATTGATCTTATTAGGACCTATGCATTGGTCCATGATGGGCAGCGGATTGGGTAACGGATCAAAGCGATAACCCTCTCACACAAGTCGGTGTCTTTTGAATAAAATGATATACATGATTGCTTGCATTAAAACTAAAACTTTAGCTGGCTTTAGAATCTGTTTGATCTGCATAACGTTTTTGAAATATTTATTTTATTAGCTAACATTTTTTATGTGACATCTTATAGATATAACACAACTCAAATCGACCCGTTAACAGGAAAAAGGGACGATTGACACTTTAGAGCTCTATTTTAATTATTATTCCGATGAGTAAAACAAAATGAATGGTTTAAACATTTGTGTTCTGCACTAGCAACGAACTACAACAAATGCATACTTTTAAGCTGATGCACTCAGTTTATTATAGGTTGAAAGGGGAAGTTGATAGCTTGGTTGGTTTTATAAAAACACCCTAAACACGTTTTATATGTTTATAGCTTTATATTTTTTACAGGCATTGATTGATTGAAATATGACAACTACATCATAGCTCTCTCCTATTCAGATTCTTAATTATTCTTTAATTTGTTCTTATGTATCTAGGTGTGTTTGAAATATGAGTTGTTGGATAAGCAAATGGTGATAGGGAACCGGCAGCAGCTAATCCTTTAGCATGAGCAACAAAGAAAAAAAGGGTGACTTTTTGATGGTTTTACCTCATTATTATTGATGTCATTAAAATTTGCAGCAACTACTTCAAATATTTTTTCACTTCTTCCTAAATTACTTGGTACCTCAGTTTAATGCATCACTTCTAGCTCACTTTTTAGCTTAAATTGCATTCACTATATCACGTTTACTATTTCTACCCGCAACTACGTGTGCATTTGATGAACATTTTTTACGGGTACATTGGACAATATGCGTAATGGTTTAATGGTGCAGCAAGTTAATGGTTGTCTATAGTTTTGTATATTGTCCACTGTACATCTTGCCATATCTTTTCTTAGAGCACTTCCAATAATAACGCCGAACCGGCGTTAAAGCCGTTAACCCAAAGTTATTCGTGTTACCATTGGAACCCTGTGTTAAAGTGGTGTTATTTGGTCGGCGTTGATGCCCTAACCAGGCGTTATTTGAGGTTTTTTTTTTTTTTTTTTTTTTTATGCCCTAAACGAGGGGTTGTTTTGTAAATTGTTGAAATGTTATTGATGTTATCGGATGTTATTGTTGTGGGTGTTTTTGGGATGTTAATGTTAAATGTTAAAGTCGATGCTACCGACGGACGTGTTATTGGTGTTATGCTGTTATTGTTGGGAGTGCTCTTAATGAAATATATGGCAATTTGTGTTTTATCATCTGCTTTTTGCCGCAAACCTACAAACTAAAATTCTATCTTCTATTCTTTTTTGCATAACATCTATGGCAAGATGTTGTATGGCAATACGAATGTTGCTCCTACCAATTATATCAAACGACGTTCCACATTCTTTGGCTGCAAAACTGTTATGCATGCATACTTAATAATTGACATGGCAGCCCAATTTTCCATCTTGACATAATTCTAATAAAAATAAACACGGTCGTCCCGCAGCAACGCACGGGCTCATCTGCTCGTTAAAGAAACAAAAGAAAGCTTTCAAACATATTTCAACTTAGGCATACTTTGCCAAAACAACCATCTATATATGAAAGCAATCATTTATGATTTTAAAAACAATTTTTCATATATCTGAAAATAAGTGTCCATACATTACCAATTGGATTTTCCCATATATATATTTAATTGTGTATATTTGGGAATACAATTCCCGCTCGAACGTGAGTCAGTCTGTCAGTTCCACAGCTTTCTTGTACTAATCTTTATACCATTAGCTGTTGGGTCTTAACAGATAAAACACAGATAACTAAGCAGAAGATAGTTATCTATAAGAAGAGAAGTAATAAAAGAAATGACAAAGTATTTAAGAGCATGTTTGATTCCTTTTCTATGAAGGTTGGCTTGTTTAGCTTCAACTCAACTTCAGGTGGAAATAATATGCTTGGTATCAGAAATGGATTAGAGGATTTTTTAGATGGTGTTGTAATTTTATTTTTTATGATTATAAGTATTAAAGTTGTCATATAAAGAATTTATTATGTAAAGTTAGAAGTTGCATATGCATACAAAAAACATATTTTATCAAAAATTTACACATCATGACATAAAATCTGGTATGGCCCGTGCCACACCCGGCTCCAATGTGGGTCCATTCATGCTTGGTACGACCTTTTTGTGAAGGTAAAGAGATATGTTACACTCATAAATTTTACAAAACAAATATCACAAAATCAAGTTGGTTATATGTGAGATTGGGTTAATCAAAGATCAAGAAGAGAGAAATTAAAGCAAAAAATACCAATAAAACCGTGAATAAGTCATTTTGTGAACTTTTTTTTTATAAGTTTTGTAGGGACATTTAAAGAACTATAAAGCAAGGGTGTTCGAGACACAGACTAAAGTGTTATTATGATATATCAGAACTCGTAGTTTACCCATAATGTTCCTTCTTTAAACAAACTCACTATTTGAAATTTTAGCGCAAAACATATCCTCTTATCAAGACATCAAATATGGATACTAAAGCAAGACCAAAAAACAAGTGTACACATATAAGACTATGTTTATTGGTGAGGGTCACCAATCGGTTGAATTACAAAATCAAATAAATACTCGATATAATATTAAGTTTGTACAAAGTTGAAAAAGAATGCTACAACCTGGTCACTTGGTGACTTTTATTTTTCTAACTCAATCTACCACATGTCATGATATAAATGGCTATACATATTTTCTTTGTAAACTTAAATATAAAAGAAGTAATATTATATGTTAGGTTGGGTTGTTGATAAATGATGAAAAAATTGAGATTGGTTGTATGTATTGGTTGTATAAGTGAAGGAATAAAAAAATAATATTTTAATAAAGGATTGTGTTGTAATAAATTGTTGATAAAAATAATCTAATAGTTCAAAAGAAATACTTGGCCACATAAGTATACATGGCCAAAGAAAGACATCCTTACAATTAGTCTGAGACAAAATTCACAGAGAAACGAATCTATATCATATAATTAAAACTTAATGCATTGCACAATAAGCGTTAATAGCTTACTAAAACTAGCAGGGTGTCAGCCTGATGTGACGGCGAGTACCCTGTAACTAAATTTTCTGGTAATATGATGTTATGTGTTCATATTTTTTTTAACAATTAATTTACAAATAACAATAACTAAGATATTGTTTAGTTTCCTTTCGTTTTTGACTCAAGGTAGATATTCGTTATTACTGAGTTTGGGAGTGACCAATAGGTAGCTTAACAAACAAACAAAAAATCTTTACAAAGTTAAACTGCTTTTTTTTTTTTTTTTTTAATGTAACGGTTTACTTTTTTGTTTTTTAGTCGGGTGAGTTGTCGGTCGAGGGGGCGAACCCTTCGTTAATTTTGAAGCCGACCAACCCAATTCGACCCTTATGTTGCAATGGACCCGACTTTATTTTTAAGTGCTTGGCTTAGTAGCTTGATTAGGTTGTACATTGTGGTTAAATAGTTTTATATTTTGATGAATTGGTGAATTGCATTGTGTATTAATTGTATGTGTTGAATAGTGTTTTTTTAGTTTTATTTATGCTTCATATAGTTGTAACTTATACTTTTTTACTTGTATTTGCTTAAAAATCTATATCACAAAGTCTTAAAATTTTTAATAAAAGGGAAGTTACAGCTTACATTATAAAGACTAGCAGGTTACCTACTTATTTGTCTTTGAATTGTGTCCTTTAACCATAATTTTATAATCAAATGGCAATTGTTGTTCCCAGTTTATATATCTTAGAATTTGATGATAGTTGCACATCCACCATAATATTATCCAACACTTCATCTTCTACTTTTAAAACATATATTATACGTGGTATATCAGAGTTTCATTTACATAGGTGAAAATAAATACTCCAAAGTTTTATTACATACTTACAATGAAATGAGTGAGCAAATACTCTTCTTACTTTCTCCAACTACTCGTAAACTATATTTAACGATCAATTGTAAACGGATACAATCCATTCATCAACCAGACAACCACCCATCTTCACTTTTGACTCTAATATATGAAATTAATTCTGGCCCCCTATTCTAACTTGAACTTGAGGGTATACTGAATTTACCCAAAGTTCACTTATGAGATTTGTGGCAACAAAAACTGAGTCATGTGCTTGAGATTTCTACAAACATTGATACGCAAATTTTGAAAATGTTTCTAAAGAACCCGGGTCCATTTTTTGCATGATATCAAAAGATAATCTCATCAAATCGCTGAAAGTTTAAAGATATCTGTAACATATTTTTAAAACAGACGACGACGAATAAACTTTGAAAATTACCATCAGACGCAAAATCTTTAATTTGGAACGACGTATGTAATATACCTAACCCAAGAGGTTTAACGGTCACAAAGTTTGAAAATGGCAAAATGGTCCATGTGGCTGCGTTGACTTTCGGTCATCCCTTAACTTTTTTCGCTTAAAAGTTACGATAATAGTCATATGGTTATTGACTTTCGATTTAGTCCGCTTTTATACTTTTTCACCCGTTCTCTTACGTTTTTATCCCTTTTTGTCCGTTTTTCATACGTTTTGTCCGTTTTTCTTACATTTTTATCGGTTTCATCCGTTTTTGTCCGTTTTTCTTACCCTTTTTGTAGATTTTTGTCCGTTTTTATCCTTTTTTGTCATTCTTTTTTACATTTTGTCTGTTTTTCTTACGTTTGTTTGTTTTTGTACTATTTCAACATTTTGAAAAAAAATTTCAAAAAGAAAAAAAAATTTGAAAAAATTTGAAAAAAAAAATTTCCAAAAAAAATAATTGGAATTTTTTAGCAAATTTGAAAAAAATCCAAAAAATTAAAAAAAAAAAATTGGGAAAGAAAATTCAATTTTTTTCCGAAAATACTTTTCTTTAAAGAATTGAATTTTTTTCTAATTGTTTTTTAAATTCTTTTACAAAATAATTTTTTTAAAAAAGAATTTCGAAAAACAATTTAGAAAAAATTCAATTTCTTTTTTTTGAAAAAAAAAGTATTTACTAAAAAAAATTCGGAAATTTTTTCCCAAATTTTTGGATTTTTTCAAATTTATGAAAAATTTCAATTTAATTTTTTCAAAATTGTTCTTTTGAAAAAATTTCAAAATTTTAATATGTTGAAATAGTACAAAAACGTAAGAAAAACAGACAAAATGTAAGAAAAACGAACAAAAATGTAAAAAAAAAAGAGAGGACAAAAACGGATGAAAACGGGCAAAAACGAATAAAATAGACAAAACGTAAGAAAAATGGATAAAACGGACAAAATAAAAAAATGTAAAAAACGGACAAAACGGAAAAGAACGGGTGAAAAGTATAAAACGGACTAAATCTGAAAGTCAATAACCATAAGGACTACATTCGAATTTTTAATTGAAAAAGTTATGGGATGACCGTGAAAGTCAACGCAAGCCACGTGGACCATTTCTCGCTAATTTAAACTTTATGACACAGTAACCTACTAGTTCCCGTCATATTACGACATCGCTCCAAATTTGAAAGATTTTATGCATAATAAGAATTTTCAAAGTTCATCATGTATATCGTCTGCTTTGAAAAATTACGTCAGATCTTTATATTTCACCCCATCAAATTTTTATTATTGTTTGTAGTTTTGTGGTTTGTTTGAATGATATCGAAGGATAATCTCATCATCCCACGACTCATAGCAGAATCGGATTGTTCGTTGGATCTCGTTGCCACTCAAGATCTTGAAATCTCGGCTGATAAGCCCAACTAGCTTTGCCGTTCTTTAATCGCGAAGGTCATAACTTGTGAAAAGTTTTCGGTTCACGTTCTCCTCAAATTTCTTCAAAAGCGTACCGTCACGAATCTTCTTTTGACCCTTGGCGTCTACAAATTAAAATTCAATTTAACAATATAAGTATTCATGTGAATAAAGTCACATTACAAGTAATGATATTCAAAGATCAAGTTATTATGATCTTAATTACGAGTTTGAAACTACCTATTAATAGGTCAAAGTAGTTACACACTAATACCAACAGTACTAGCAGTAGTAACTCTGCCAACAGTAGTAACATTAGTACTAGCAGTAGTAACTATGCCAACAGTAGTAACATTAGTACTAGCAGTAGTAACTCTGCCAACATTAGTAACATTAGCACCAGCGAGAGTAACTCTGCACTAGGGTGTATCGAGTCAAGTCGGAGCTCGAGCTCGGCTTGAAAAAAAAAAATAGTAGGCTTGAGCTTGGCTTGATAGCTTGTCGCTTTAATCATCCGTGCTTGAGCTTGGCTTGAATAGGTTCGAGAAAGCTTGAGCTTGGCTTGAAAAGTTGAATGTATACAAAATATTGTATTTGATAGACAAAGTCATCAAAATATATATATTTATAAAGTAATACAAACTAAAACCAAACTAAATTAATTTAACAGTAATAAAACCAATAATAACATTTTCGTACTAAGTCCAACATTAGAATGAAACATAAGCCAAAGTACTAATTAATGTTGTCATCGATATACTAAGTATAAACAAAAGCTAAAATTATCTAATTGTAGTATATATTTTGGTCTATTAATATTCACGATTCATAACTAGAAACTTATATTCGCTTCTAGATATAAAGCAAGTAAGCAACATCACTGGTTAAAGATATCGCCATTACAAATAATTACAACTTAATTTACCATATAAAAGTCCTTCAAGAGTATATTAAATAATTTTTTATGAAAAATCCTTATAATTAGAATAATATTCAAATTAGCCCTTAGTTACTTATATGAATTTAATATAAAAAGATATATATACTAAGGCATGATAAAAGCTCGAGCCAAGCTATCAAAAGCTTGAGCTTGGCTTGTTATATGTTTCGAGCTAATTTATTGGGATTGAGCTTGGGCTTGAGCTTGATAAAAGCTTGGCTTGATCGAGTCAAGCTCGAGCTCGAGTTGCTTGATAAAAGCTTGACTTGATTGCAGCCCTACTCTACACTGACAGTCTTAACATTAGCACTAGCAGTAAGTAACTCCAAACCACTATTAGAGTCAGGGTAATCAGGGACTTAATGGGTGTACACTTCGTACCTCCAAACTCATTTCCAATTATGATCATATCCCGCAATTGAACTAAATTTCCAACAATCCTCCCCAATTTAGTATAATTTCTTTTGCATGAAAATAAACATAAAACAAAACATGTGCATAAATGAAAATATCTTGAAGATTGAATTCCCATCTTAGTGCATTACACGTTCAAATACTCGAGAATCAGGGTGTTCTAAGAATTGAACCCATCAACCCATTTGAATACCTGAAGATAACATACACACAAGCTTTCAAACACTTAAACGCTCTTGACACTAAATAAGCCATGTGTCCATATCCAATTGATAAATGTTGTAAGAGCCAAAAATCCAAAGCTCCCTAAAGCAGCAACACTTCAACACTCACATAGGTGGTTCCTCTTTATTCATGCTCCTGCTTAGCACTTTTTCAAAGAAATTAACCATTAAGAAGTAAAGACTTCATCCTCCTTTTCAGCAGGTTCCGAGCACAACCTTGGGATAATTGTAAAACATGTGCTCCAGTTCACTAAATGTTCAACTTTCCACATTGAACTCAACTCCCAAGTTTCCTCAGGAGGGAGTTGGGTGTCTTAGCATTCAGTGACTATGTTGGACTTTAAACCCATCCTTTTAGCAGACTTTAAAACAGTTTATAGCCAAACCCTTCGTCAAGTGATCAACTAAATTCTGTTGAAATCTATCAAACTCTATAGATACCACCCCATTCATGATAAGCTCACGAATCATGTTATGCCTGACACCTAAGTGTCTAGACTTCCCATTGTACATTTGGCTATAAGCCTTAGCCAATGTAAACTATCACAACGGATAGAAATAGGTGCTACTGTGTTTAGCCATAATGGAATCTTAAAAGCAAGTTTTCAACCATTCGACTTCTTTACCAAAGCTAGCTAAAGCTACAAATTCGATTCCATTTTTGAACCGGTGATGAAAGTTTGCTTCTTGGATGCCCAGAAAATTGCACCTCTACCAAGTAGGAATACCCAACCACTGGTAGACGAATTGTCTTCAGTGTTACTAAGCCAACTTGCATCAGTCTATCCTTCTAATACTGAAGGATAACTAGTACATGAAAGACTATAATCTATAGTCTTCTTTAGATACTTCAGTACTCTTTGAACTGCTTGCCAGTGATGAGCACTAGGATTACTAGTATACCTACTCAATTTACCCACAGCAAAAGCAATATCAGATCTTGTACAAGTCATGGCATACATCAGGCAACCAATCATCCTAGAATACTCAAGTTGAGATACAACCTTACCAGTATCAGGCATCAGCTTTTCACTTGTATCTGTGGGAGTACTCACTGGAGTATAATCAAAGTAATTAAATTTCTTCAACACCTTCTCAATATAATGAGACTGAGAGATAGAAATTCTTTTACTTTCATGTTTAATCCTTATACCAAGGATAATATCAGCCTCCCCCATGTCCTTCATGGAGAACCTTGATGATAAAAATTTCTTTGTCAGGTTAACTTGATTTTGGTCGGTACCAAAGATTAGCATGTCATCAACATATAGACAAATGATGACTCCTTTACCAGATTCATCAAATTTGATATACATACATTTGTCAGCTTGGTTAAGTAAATAACCACTAGACAAAACAACTTCATCAAATTTTTGATGCAATTGTTTAGGTGCCTGCTTTAGTCCATACAGAGACTTAATCAGTTTACACACCTTGTTTTCATTGCCAGACATGATGAAGCCCTGAGGTTGGTTCATATAAACCTCCTCATCTAAGTCACCATTCAAGAAAGTTGTCTTCACATCCATCTGATGAATAATCATATTGTGAATTGATGCCAAAGCAATCAACAATCTTATGGTATTGATACATGTCACATGGTCATAAGTATCAAAGTAGTCTATCCATGACTTTTGTTTAAAGCCCTGAATGACTAGTCTAGCCTTGAAATTTTCAATAGTTCCATCTATCTTCATTTTTTTTTTGAAAATTCATTTGCAACCAGGTAGTAGATCAACCAACACCTACGTGTTGTTGCCCATAATGGAATCCATCTCATCATTTATTGCTTCTTTCCAGAAAGCAACATCCTTGGACTCCATTGCTTCTTCAAATACTTTGGGATCATCCTCAACAATGAAGCAATAGGAGTATTGGTCAGAGACCTCATCCCTTGTTCATTCAATTAAATATAATTGAAACTCAAGTCCAAATGACTTTGTAGTCCTGTCCCTATTGCTCCTTCTGAGCTCAGGTTCAGGTTACTGAACCACAACCTCATCTAAAAACCTCATCAGAGGCCTCTGAAACACAAATGTCATTAGTCCATTTAGAATCCTTTGACTTGGTCTAGGGACTGATGAGAATCTATTCTCATCAAAGATTAATTATTGAGTTAATTGAAACAGATTCATTAGGTTCAATTACATAGAACCTATATGCCTTCGAATGCTCAGCATATCCAACAAAGATGCATTCAATGCCTCTTTCACCCAAAGTTTTCTTCTTTGGATCATGGAGTCTTACAATAACCCTACAACCCCAAACCCTGAGAAAGTTCAGGTTAGGTTTTCTTTTAGTCCAGAGTTCATAAGGGGTAATCTTGTTCCTTTTATTGGGAACCCTATTTAATTCAGCCCTGAATAGGACAACATGGAATTAACCATCTCATTCAGTACCATGTTTTTTCTTTCGGAGATATCATTTTGCTGAGAAGTATAAGGAGTAGTCGTTTCATGGATCATACCAACAGACTGAAAGAACAGAGTATCCATGCACTCACCTCCCCTATCAGTCCTTAACCTTTTGATCAGGGACCCTTGTTGCAATTCAACTTCAGTTTTAAACACTTTAAATTTATCTAATGCTTCATCCTTACTATGTAACAAATAAACATAACAAAACCTAGAAGCATCATCAATAAATGTCGCAAAGTATTTCTTATTCCCCAAAGAGGGAGTAGCATGTAAATCACATAGGTCACTATGAATCAGCTCCAAAACTTTAGTTTCACGTTTTACAAATTGAAAAGGTTTCTTAGTTATTTTGGTCATCATGAAAGTTTTACACTTTTCAGTGTCCATATCAAAGGTTGGGATTAACCCATCCTTAGACATATCTCGCATTCTCTTAAAGTGTACATGGCCAACTCTAGCACGCCATAGGGTTGAATCATTTAGTATATAGGTTGACATAAAGGTTGAATTAGCAATATCATTAAAAATATTAAGCCTGAACATTTGATTACACAAATAGCCAAAACCAATAAACACATCATGTTTAGACAAAACAAACTTATCAGATTTAATAATTTCTTTATAACCACAATTATTCAAAACACTACTAGAAACCAAATTCTTTCTAATATTAGGAACATGTAAAACATTAAACAAAGAAACAATCTTTCCAGAACTAAATCTTAAATCCACACATCCTATTCCATGCACCATGGTTGTTGACTCATTTCCCATATGAAGAATAGAGCCATCATTCAGTGACTCATATGTCTTGAACCAGCTTCTATCTTTACACACATGGATTGTTGCACTAGAGTCAACCCACCACGCAGCATCGTCATCCTGCACAAAGTATGCCTCAAATATTTATGTAACATAATAAATCTGAAAAGACTTATTAAATATATTCTGACCTTTCAGAGAATTGGTATTACCATTTCCGGATCCACTTGTGCATGATCCATTGGCTTTGTTGCCAACTTTAACACCCTTACAATCCCTCCTGAAGTGTCCAGGTTTCCCACACTTCCAACAAGTTGCTTTTGGCTTCTTGTTAAGATCATATTTGGTGTTATCATTATTCTTACGTTTGCCCTTGTTGTCATTGTATCTGGTGGAGTTGTTATGCTCCACCATATTGACAACTGATTGACCAATAGCATTGCTACTCTTTGGCTTATCATTGTCTTGCGCTATGAGTAAATCCTCAATGCACAAATGACTGCCCAACTCAACAAGAGTTAATTCCTCCTTCTTATATTTTAGCATATGCTTGAAATCTTTCCAAGAAGGAGGGAGTTTATCAATAACACAAGAGACTGAAATAGTCTCATCCATGTTCATTTTGTGTTGTGTGAATCTACCTATTATACTAAGAAGCTCATTGTATTGTTCCATGACAGGTCTAGAATCGACCATTTTGTAATTGTTAAAATTACTTACAAGGAGCTTGTTACTTGATGCATCATCAGCTATACATTTGGCTTCCAAGGAATCCCATAGTTCTTTACCAGATTCCATATTTTGATAAATGTCAAACAAAGGATCATATATACCATTGAGGATTAAACCTCTGCAAATGTAGTCGGCATTCTTTCACTTGCTCCTTTTCCTTATATCCTCCACAGTTGCATCATCCCCATCATCAAGAATAAGAATGCTCAAGACATACACCACACTCATGCTTGACGACAAGAAGTGCATCTTCTTTTGCCATCTTCTGAAATCGACACCTTCAAACTTTTCCAGTTTGGAAAAGTTAGCAGCCATTTGCCTCATAGCAGCAATCATTGATTTTCACTAAATAGTTTCTATTGATTGTTGGTTTCTTTTCGATGTGTTCCTAGTTTGGTATATATAATCAATGAGTACTGGATATCACTTGAAATCGTGTTATCACTTTCTAATAGAAACATTTAAGCGATTAAGTATCAAATCTTATATAAAATAATATAAAACAACCAATATACATAAAATAAATGATGCTATTTATATGACCTTATTTGATGTCATCACAGTTATATACTAAACATATTCCTCGATGTATACATGTATGCCCAAATAGGCTCACGGATTTCCGACCGAACAAATTATTGGTTAAACTTTTGAGCACACACCAATAGATTACCCAAAAAATATACATATGTAGTTAATCTACATAGCTTTTATATTTATTGTTATTCTTTGTTGTAGATTTATCTATGTTGATTAACTTCATTTGTATATTAACCCACACAATTTTGTTATCAACTTGGTATATTTACTTCATTTAAGGACCCATTATATATTTGGTGGTGAGGCGTTCGTGGTTGGTTATTGGAGTGACGAGAATTGATTGTTGGTGGTGACAGTGATCAATGGACGAATGGCTACGCAATGAATAATCTCAGTCAGGGGCGGAGCCATGTAGAGAGTAGTATGGGGGCGATGCCCCCAGGGCCCCAACCATGCTCTTGTAAAAAGACCAAATTAGTAGGAAAAAACATGCAAAATTAGTGAAAAAAATGGTTAGTGCCCTCAGCTCAGAATTCATAGTGCCTTCGTCGTGAGTGATGACTACCAAGATCAAGTGCTTTTATAAATTTCGTAATCTTATCGAACTTAATAATGGATTTTTTTCTATCTTCTGGTATTGTGTGTGGAAAACTAGAAGGAGGGGTTGAATAGTTTTACCAATTTAAAACTTCCTTTTAAATAGTTGGATCGACTTATGTCAATCTATTTCGATGTGTATGTTGGACGTTGATAGATAGATATATAAACGTGTAATGAAAGATAAAGAGTAAGAAGCACATCACCACGACACAAGTATTTATAGTGGTTTGGCTACAAGGACACATTCCTTGCCCTACTCCACTCCCGGAGTCACCTACTTGAGAGTTTGTAATCACTACACGACACCAACTCCTTATGGCGGAGAAGCCTTCACAACGTCGCCTACTCTTTTTTCGGTACTAGGCTAACCATCGGGTTCTTTCACACCAAGGTGAACCACACCTACCACAACGTCGCCTACCCTTTATTAGGTACTAGGCTAAGTACCTAGTTCCATTATAAAGGAGGAACTACTACCCAACACAACACAACACAACACCTAATCCCAAAGAAGATCTACTCCTTATTACAACACCATCAAGGATATCACCATCCTTGGAAATAAACTAATACTATATGTATAACGATGCACCTCATTGATTATACGACCTAGGCATTCTTCCCTAATGCCACTTGATTTGATTTCTAGGCATCCTTCACTAGTTCCTTTGACACAACGCTTGGCACCTTTCACTAATGCCTTCGTCTTGACACCTTTAGCATTCTTCACTAATGCTTTTGACACGGATGTTAAGCATCTTTCACTAATGCTTTTGTCTTGACTCTTTCGCATCCTTCACTAATGCCTTCAACACAACACATCTACGGAGGAAGAAAGAACTATCAACAAGAGAACCTCGCTTGTCTTGATGATGACGAAGCATGGCAACTCATGGACTTGAGCTTGCTCGACTTCAAGTGGTGATCTCACCTTTAAGAGGAACCTAGAGAATCACACATAAACAAAACAAACTACATAGAAAGATCCCTTAGGATCGGTGGTTGAGAGTTACAATACTGGGGAAAGTATGTGTGAGAGTGGCAAACCAAAAGGAAGAAATGGCTCACTATTTATGTAGGAGGAAAGCCATCGTTCCTGATCCCACGGATCCTCCCACAAGGATCCGCTCAGCGAAGCTAGGGATCCGTGGACGCCCTCTTTACCCATGGGTATTTTGGTTATGGGTCATGGGTCATGGGTTATGGGTTGATCCATGAGTCTTTACTAGATACAATGTATCTCATGGGTGCAATGTACCTAGTCAAGTGGTTTGGATAATACCATGGGTTATGGGTCAATACCATTTGTAGTTTTTACCCATTTTAGTATACACTAGTTATGTGTATGTTTGCCCAATATGTTAACACTAGTTGTTGTACATATGTATTACTAAATCATAAAATCACTTATACTTGTTTTAGTGTTTTATGTGAAAGCGTAAGTGTGTTAGAAAACTATTGGCTCAAACAGCTTTACGATTTTATTTGTTTCGTTAAAATGATTTTACGCTTGTTATCGACAAAACATTAAAGATCGTAAAATATAAATAAACGCTTTTACGCCTTATTTGTATTAACAATCTCCCTTTTGTTGATGACAAACATAAAATTATTTTAAGGAAAACTAAAATTGTAAAAATTGAATTGAGTTTTATCTCTTCTCCCCTTTTGTCGAAACAAAAGAGCGTCGAAAAGAAACTAACACAAAGTTTTAAGAAAAACATGTAAAAAAAATGTAAAGAGAGCAAGTGGCGGGAATGGTTCTCGTCTAAACTCCCCCTTGACGAGTCCATCCCTTTGTGAGGGCGTCAAGTAAATATAAACTAACAAGCTAACGAATTTGCAATTTTGTTTGCAAATGGTTTCGTCCTTGTGACGAAAATGCTCCCCTTTGAAGATTGCAACGTTGCAATGGGGTGTCATGAAGTATAATCCAAATAAGGATTATGTTGCAAATGATTTTGCAATATGGTTTAACACAAAGCTCCCCTAGCTTTATGGTGTCAAAGTCTTCATGTGTATTTTGAAAATCTTCAAAATAAGGGTTAGAAAACAAGAGTATGGTGCATAATTTCCTGCAAATAAGACTCAAGTTAGTAGTAAATTGTTCTTCTGTACCACGGATCCCACGGTTCCCTTTGTGGAGGGATCCGTCTAGGCATTTTGGAGGGATCCGTCTGTCTGGTGACAGGTTTATTCAGCAGAGGTGATATATCAAGCAATGCCAAATATGAAGATGAGATATGTATACAAACAATAAACATATACTCAGATACATATGGCAAGTAGGTTATCATTCAATAAAATAAAGAGATAATCAACAAATCTCTTAAAACTAAGAGAATGATCAAGCCATGTAATAAATTTTCTACTTAGTGCTAAATGAAGAATCTAAACTCAAGAGGCAACTACGTTCTTAAGGATGATCAAACATAAAATGGGATTCCTAAGATTTCTAAGTTGAGCTTGGGGCTAGGACACCATTTTGAGGCTCATGGTTGTTTGGGTTTGTTGACTTCTTCGAAACGTTCGAGGAGGTGATAAAACATGAAACGTTGCTCATCACGTAGTTCATCTATCAACCTTTCAACATGCTGACAATGATAGCAATCCTTGTCATGGTTTTGAGCTTCTTGAAGCCTAGGTTCAAGTGAAGTGGGTTAAGGATTCTCAAATAAAGGAGGAATTGGTGGAGTCTCATTAAGTGGTGGCTCAACAATGTTTGAGGGTAGAGGTAAAGAAGTGTCAACTTCCATGTGGTTGGGTGGTTGACTTTGGTGTCTCCTCATAATCCAAAATGGACTATTGGGGGGAATTGGAGAAGTTGATATTGGTGCAAGTGTTGATTCAACACTTTGGTTTTGTTGCACAACCTTTTCAAGTGAATTTTTGGTAGTGGTGGAAGATGAGATGGCCAAGGGGGTAAGTCCTCTAAGTTGTGAGAATGCGGATATGATTATGAGGTTTTAAATGATGCGGTGTAGGCACCAATGATGTTGGTTGGGTTGAAAGGGCGTGTTTGGTTTAGTAGAGTTTGGTGATTGTATCCTTGTGGGAACAATCCTCTTGGGAATTAGTTTGATTGGTTTATTTGGTGTAGGGGAAATCCTAGCATTGGTGGACTTAACCGGAGATGATTCGGTTGAGGAAACTTCGTGTATGATCCTAGCAAGTTTCTTGGGTGGTTCTTGGGTGGATGAGTTAGCACTAGGGGCTTTTCTCATGATGAAATGACTAAGGAATATGTTTGTAATTGCTGAGAATTATGTTGTGTTTGATGACTAAAGAGTTCTAACAAGATGACTTATAAAGGAAAGAATTTGGCAAGTGCATTTAAGACTTAAGCCACTAGGATTCCTAGAAATGTGATGATTAACATGCACAAGATTTGAATTCAGAGTTTCACTGATCTAGGGACTTAATAAAGATGAGGTGGAGTGTTCAAGTAAGCAAGATGAGCTTGAAATGATTGTTTGGCTAAAGTCGACATAATCTGTCACCCGATCCCACTTGCCTCCTCGAGGATCCGCCTAGGCTAATCCTAGGATCCGGCTCTCAGCCAGCTATGAAAGGAGAAAAATGATGTTTCTAAGATCTAAAGCCTATACCACCTTGAGTGTTTCAATCCCCCTAAGTGTCTTAAGTGAGGGTGTACTTGAATGAACAAGAGCAATGAGTGATATAGCTAATGATTGCCTTTTATGGAAGGAAAATGAGACTTTGTGATCACCAATGAATGATCAAGGATGACACTAAGAGTTTTGATGGTGTCAAGTTATAATAAATGATCCTAGAGATCAGATGTTAGCTTGAGATGGAGTTTGAAAAATCCTCAAAAATCAAAAGATTTGAAAAACTAATTTTTGATCCGGTTTGAGATAAAGATGACTAGAAACAATTTCCTAAAATTGTTCAATATGTCCACCTAAGTGTTTTGAAGAATGAAAAGCAATTTGTGAGTATTGAAGCGGAAATATGGTGAATTTTGACGATTTGATAAATCAAAAGGCTTTTTGAATAAGATCTTGTAAGCTATGAGTGAGTTTAAGACTTTCTCATCCTTGAATAAGACTTAGTCGAGTTCTAGAATCTCATGTTTAGCCAGTGTGAAGTGATCTAGTAAACTATTTTGATGTATGGAATATCGTATTGTCGATCCGTTGTCACGGATCCCACGGTTCCTCGCGGAGGGATCCGCCTAGGCTAATCCTAGGGATCCCAGATCCGCAGATCGTAACCATCACAGAATCAAGTGCAGATTTTGCACTTAGCAATTTTAACTAATAACCATTAAACTAAGCAACGATATAAACATGTCATCACATAAAACATCTCATAGATAATGGTAGAAACAACAATATCCAAGTTAACACAAACAAAAGTGCTAAAACATAATCATTCATACACAAATCAAGTGTCTCAAGACAATCATAATCCTATAGTCTCTTTCGTCAATTATTTATTTTCCTCTTTCTCGACTTTGTGACGTGGTAAGCTAGGTTTTGAATCATACCCCTTAATTGCTTGAATTCCGCGGTCTCGCTTGGAATATCCTAAGTTGTTCATAGTAATCAAAGGGTTCCAATTGATGTTCACTATGGGTCGACGCCTTCTTCTTCTCCATCTTCTTCTTCTTCTCCTTCCGAGGAGTCCGAGAGAGCTTTAGGTTTTCTTCCATTGACCATGAATCGTTTAGAGGGTTGTTTGGTGAGAGGTACCATTACGTGATCGACAAAGAAATGATCATCGCTGATAGGAGATGGTTGCAATGCACTAACATACTTACAAAGTCGTGTTAAGAGCATACCATATGGAAGTACCATGTTGGAAGCTTTGAATACCCCGACCATTCTCCTCACCATGTAATAGGCAATATTAAATGGCTTTTGGTGGATAAGACAAAAGATCATTTGCACAAGACATGCATTTGGATGATCCTTGTTAACAACTAGGCTAATGACGTTTTCCCTAAGGATTTCTTCCCATTTTCTAAACATGGGATGCATTTCGAAAAGTTCCATTTGAAAAGGATCACGGTGAATGAGCTTTTTGTTTCGGTTGTAACGGGATTGGTCGGTCCTAACCTTGAAGATAGTATCTCGAATGGTTGCAGGATCATCAAGAGGAGTATTATAGATATGTTTAGAATCAAGTGCAAGGTTTTGAGCGTTAATTGCCCAATCTTGAGAATACATACAAATTCCTTCACAAGGAATGCGAAGAATTTGAGCAAATGTGTTGAGAGGTAGAATGAAGTTTCGTTTATTGATGATGAAGGTTATTGAAATGCTATCATCGGAGTTTCGAATGATCCTAATGCTTTTATAGAATTCAAAGATGAAAACCGGGCAAATTTGTTCATCAATGTCAAGAAGACAATCAAAGTTGATTGCCGAGAAAACTTGACGAGTGTCGGTATCTTCAAGGAAACATTCCTTGACTACACGACCTTCGTGAATAAGTCGTTTTTTAAGTCTTTTAAAGACTTTGCGATCGGTTTTTTGATAGCCCTTCTTCCCGATAGTAATGGGTGAGGTAATGGACGGTATCATGGTGGTCTTGTTGAGTGGCTTTAGGCATGGTTGGTCCTAGAAACAAAGATATTCTAATTAGGTAAAATTAGTTGAGATGGGTTTATGGTTTTGATTTGTATTAACAATGTTGTGAACAAAATGTAATCCTAATTGTGTTAAAAGCCCTTTAATGATTAATTTTGAAAACCCTAATTGAATTAATTGATTAGAAATTGTGTAACCATAAACCCTAGGACGAGGATGATGGAAATTAGAAAAGTTAGTGTAATTACTTACAATGGTGTTCTAGAGAAGAATACTGAGGTATGGAGTCTAATGAGAATGAAATCGTGGTTGAGTCGCTTTTGTGTTATGCGAGGAGAGGAAACCGTCCGTGATGTTTTTCAAATGCGATAGTCAGAATTGCATTCTACGGTTCCCCTGCATCCTTGTATTTGGGATCCGGCTAGTACAACTAGAGGGATCCGGCTCCTGTAGACAGAAAAAGGGTTGTTTGGCTTTAATTTTGTAGTAGGCTATAAAATAGCTTACGAAACAAAATTAGTTTTAAGGGTTTCAAATAAGAGGATGTTTTGGTCAACGGGATTTGATAAGTTAATTATCAAGGATCCATTTGTGACGACGGCGTTAGTTTGACGAATCAATAGGAATACTATTCCCGATGATGAGTAAGACGGGAAAGTGACGAAAGAGAGACTTTAAAGAGACTAGCTATTATTAAACAATAAGAACTATAATATCAACATACTCATGTAAGCTAGCTAATGAAAAGTAAACATACCTCTATGCTTCTTGAATTGACATTATACCAAAAATACTTCATGAACTCTTAAAGTAATCCTTTGTACTTAGAGTAAGTAGGTTGTGATTACTTTTGGATCCTTTCTCGAATGTTGACTTCATTATTCTTTGAATAGAAATGAAGGTTTTGAAGAGATCATAGCATGAAGATTTCTTGAAACAAATATGTTAGAATGATCTATCAATGTCCAACATGAAAGAGAAAAAGAAAATGTTTTGAAATATTTCCTTCTTTGTAGTTTTCATACATACACGGATCGTATCAAGTTTTTAAAGTACAACATACTCTAAGAAACTTGGTAACGAAGCTCTGATACCAATTGTGGAAAACTAGAAGGGGGTTGAATAGTTTTACCAATTTAAAACTTCCTTTTAAATGTTTGGATCGACTTATGTCAATCTATTTCGATGTGTATGTTGGACGTTGATAGATAGATATATAAACGTGTAATGAAAGATAAAGAGTAAGCACATCACCACAACACAAGTATTTATAGTGGTTCGCCACAAGGACACCTTCCTTGCTCTACTCCACCCCCGAGTCACCTACTCGAGAGTTTGTAATCACTACACGACACCAACTCCTTATGGCGGAGAAGCCTTCACAATGTCGCCTACTCTTTTCCCAGATTAGGCTAACCACCGGTTCTTTCACACCAAGGTGAACCACACCTACCACAATGTCGCCTACCCTTTATTGGGTACTAGGCTAAGTACCTAGTTCCATTATAATGGAGGAACTACTACCCAACACAATACAACACAACACCTAATCCCAAAGGAGATCTACTCCTTATTACAACACCATCATGGATATCACCATCCTTGAAATAAACTAATACTATATGTATAACGATGCACCTCATCGATTATACGACCCAGGCATTCTTCCCTAATGCCACTTGATTTGATTCCTAGGCATCCTTCACTAATGCCTTTGACACAACGCTGACACCTTTCACTAATGCCTTCGCCTTGACACCTTTAGCATTCTTCACTAATGCTTTTGACACGACGCTAAGCATCTTTCACTAACGCTTGTCTTGACTCTTTCGGCATCCTTCACTAATGCCTTCAACACAACACATCTACTGAGGAAGAAAGAACTATCAACAAGAGAACCTCGCTTGTCTTGATGATGACGGGCATGGCAACTCATGGACTTGAGCTTGCTCGACTTCAAGAAGTGGTGATCTCGCCTTTAAGAGGAACCTAGAGAATCACACAAAACAAAAACAACTATATAGAAAGATCCCTTAGGATCAAGGTTAGAGAGTTACAATACTGGGAAAGTATTTGTGAGAGTGGCAAACCAAAAGGAAGAAATGGCTCACTATTTATGAGGAGAAAGCCATCGCTCTCGGATCCCACGGATCCTCCCACAAGGGATCCGTCTCAGCGAAAGCTAGGGATCCGTGGGATGCTCCTCTTTACCCATGGGTATTTTGGTTATGGGTCATGGGTTGATCCATGGGTCTTTTACTAGATACAATGTATCTCATGGGTGTAATGTACCTAGTCAAGTGGTTTGGATAATACCATGGGTTATGGGTCAATACCATTTGTAGTTTTTACCCATTTTAGTATACACTAGTTATGTGTATGTTTGCCCAATATGTAAACACTAGTTGTTGTACATATGTATTACTAAATCATAAAATCACTTATACTTGTTTCAGTGTTTTATGTGAAAGCGTGAGTGTGTTAGAAAACTATTGGCTCAAACAGTTAACGTATTTTATTTGTTTCGTTAAAAATGATTTTATGTTTGTTATCGACAAAACATTAGAAGATCGTAAAATATAAATAAACGTTTTTACGGCTTATTTGTATTAACATTGTGTTTTCTGTAAAAGTAAAAGGAGGAAGAAGACTCATAGGGAACTGCGTAGGTGAAGGAACCAACCTTATGTATTGACCAATAGACCTTTGTGGGTTTTATTTTTATACATTAAGTGTACCCAATAAACTTATAAGTTTATCCTCTAGTTGTATATGCTTGAAAGTCTATCATTATTAGCAAAATAGTTAACGCCCCTATACTTGATTTAACATTCTTTCAAATTTAATTTAATGTTTTTCGTAAAAAAAATAGTTATCGTGTTGATATTATCAACTTGTTTTATGACATATTTGATTGCAAGTGCAATAAAACCATTTGAGCAATGCTTGGTTTGTTGTATAAACAGAGTCACACAGACAAATCCTTTTAAACCCACTTATTTTTGTGCTAAACCGTCAAAATAACCTACATGAATGTAGTAGGGGTTTCCATTTATTTTTGTGCTAAACCGTCAAAATAACCTACATTTTAGGTTTTTAGTATTGACACACACATCTCTTACTAGTGTTAATGGACTTGAATTTGAGTGATTTGCGCTTAACTAAACCAGGCCCGACTTGTTTTGAGTTTCACGAAAAATAGCTTACATTCGCCTTTTTCTCATTGTCGACCGCCTCCCATGATTACATTTTCTGGCTCCGCCACTGAATTCTCAGCGACATAATTATTGGTCTTTGTACCATGCTCTCTTATTGGGTTATCAACAAAATATTTTGTACAAAGGACATGAATTTGGTTGCTATGATAAATTTATGAGGTTGTATAACCTGTGTTTGTTAATGAGTATTTGAGTTCATATAAAGGGAAAAGTCAAAATCAAGAACGAGATTATTTAAGGATATAAAAAAAGAGAAAAGATAAAATGACAAAAATACTTTCGTGTGCAAGTGCAACTTATGTGAGGGAGACAACGAGATTCTTTAAAGACCACCCGTGAAAAAACCAAACATTGGGGAGGTGTGGAGTAATTTTTCAACAGCAAAGACTACCCGTGAAATGTGCATATACCAGCGCGACTAACGGTGCAATTTACTCTACATTAAAATGGTATTAGATATTTACAACACAACAACTAAAATAAAGAATATGATGCAAGTGAGTTACCAAAAATAAGAAGAGATCTAGTAAAAAGAAAAATTAAAATGAGAAAAATAAGAAGGATTTTTAGCCACACATTTCAAATAGGAAGAAGAATTTTAAGGGGAGACGCGTCTATTTTTGTAGATGCATCTAAAATGAGTGGTTGTGGCTTCTTATTATTCTCATTTTAATTTATCTACTCATTTGATCCTAACTCTACCAAAAATATGCCATCTTACTTTCTTTAACTATATATTTTACTATGAACACTAAAACTGATACAATTGGGTCATGAGTCACCTATCTCGACGTTCGTCTCTATAGCATAAAATTAGTCTCTAAATTATAAAACCAGATTTATCTCCCTGTTCTAACTTGAACTCAAGGGATATATTGAAACTCCTTCCGATCGAGCTTATATTTGACAGAAGGTTCACTATACACTATACCGCTAGATGTGTATGAGATTTGTGTTGACGAGAATTAAGCTTTGTGTTGAACTTAAACATTGATATTCATTCTTTTACAATGTTTTCAAATGACTTAGATCATTTTTTGCATGAGATAGATCTTGAAGGTTAATGTCATCAAATTTCTATGATCTTTGTTCATAGCTTTTTTTCCACTACGATTCTGAAAGCATAAGCTCTCACACAAGATTTCACATAACACATCCCCAAAAGAGTATACGTCTACCCCAAAAAAGTATACGTCTGACTCTTTTGTTAGTTGGCCTATCACCAAAAGTGACATGTCCACCCCAAAAGAGTATACGTCTAACTCTTTTGTTAGGGTACCTATCACTAAAGATAACAGACAAAAAAGCCAAGGGTACACGCAACATCGTTTAGCGTTCCAAATCTTATTTAATAATAAGATGTTGGCGCTTTTTATATCAAGGTGAAGTTCTCTGTGTTGAGTCCCCTTTGTTATTATGAATGTAGTTTAGCCCACATGCAATACCGACACATATCTAGCAATGTAAGAGCACCGACCCTTAAATGTCGATCGAAACTTCCATAGTATCTCATAAACAAGGATCTTCTCATTATCATAAACAAGGGAGGGTGTTGAGATTTATAATCTTGAGCTTAATAAGTAATCTGATAATGCTTATTGTGTTGCAGATTATTGTGTTTTAGTTTGTATGCTGATGAGAAGTTTAGGAGATGGATATTGAAGCTTTTATATCTTGAGGGGCTTGGAGCTAAATATGTTAAGGCTGTGGATGACTTTGGATATGTTCTAGCAAGTTGTTAAAAGATGAAGGGCTGAAGTTAAACTTCTGTGGCTATATAATGAGAATGTCTTTATCATATATCTGATTTACACTTTCTCTCTCAATTATCGTCTCTCTAAATACTCTCTTGTGAAACCCTAATTGTGTTCTTGATTATCTTGATCAAAACACTTGTTACTGATTGTTCTGATATTGTGATATTTGATTGAGATCAAATATTAAGTTATTTGTTGATACTATTTGAGAATAGATATCTGGTTGTTGTAATCTTGTTTCTGAAGTAATAAAAGGTGTTTTGATATCATACGAATCTATTTTTCTTCAAGTGTTTTAATTAGTTGTTTTTAATCTGGTAGATATGCTTTTAGTTTGTTGTATAATGTGAATAAATTATTGTACTTTTAAGTAATGAGATGTTTTAATAATAGTATTAATTACACTATATATTTCTCTTACCTATGACTTTCAACATTTCACTTTTCAAAGGTTTGATCGTTTTTCTTTTATATGTAGTATAGATTATTATCTGATACATATTACTATTACAAATGCGCTTATACAATGAGCTCCCTAGAGCTTATATAAGTTACCATGAAAAAATATTAGGACAATGACCTGGATTTTTTTTAATTAATTTTTTCTAGGCTAAAAAAATGATTATATGATTAAAAAAACCATAAGAAAAACCAAATAAAAATGCTGAAAAAAGTTATAAAAGGAAAATTCTTCAATGGAAAAAAAATACGTATATCGACAACAAATTGGCTCCACTACAACGCGCAAGAGATATACTAGCTACTCGTTAACATACATGTTTGATACAAATCTAAAACTCTTAGAGGGTGTTTGGGTGTGCGTTTCAAGACAGATTATCTGATTATTGCGTTTCCAAAACGCAATAATCTGTTTTAAAGTGTTTGGCAACCACCATCTCAAAAACAATTATCTGCGTTTTGATTGCCGTAGAACGTGGTTTTGAAAAAGTATCTCTACCCCTGCTGCCACAAAACGTCATTCTTCAAGAACTGATTATTTATCATCAATTTACCAAATTAACCTTAATTTTATCTTACCTTATTCCTCACAGCGCTTCAACTGTAACGGCTGATTCTCCAAAACTCAAAATATACCTTATCAAATATAATGGCTTGAATATTACAAGAAGCATGTTGATTACTTTATTTTATAAACAGATTTGGGTCGTGTAGAATGAGGAACTGAGAATAGGAGTTGTTGAGTTAGGTGATTGAGTTGACCACTGTGTTTTTTTTAACTTTAAAAAGAGGATATTTTTTTTGTTATAAATGAGCGTTTATGTTGTGGATAAGCATACCGATTGCCCCACCAAACCAGGTAATTTTATACAAAATTTTGTTATAAATCTTTGTATATCAGATTTTTATTAACCATTAGATGTTAAATCATATAATTTTATGAAATATGAGAGTGTCTATTTCTGTCTTTTCACCACTTAAGTTATTAAATTATCTGATTTGCCAAACACTCAAAAAACTGATTATCTGATTATTACGTTATCATACAACATAATCAAATCCAAACACTAACTTTTAAAATCGCGTTTTTAAACAGCTGATTATTTGATTATGCGTTTTCAAAACGCATAATCTATTTTTAATAAGCAATCCCAAACACCCCCTTAATATCCACTATTAAAAGTCCATTTCCCGGAGGGATATGGGCTTAAACTGAATGCACCACACTGGGCCTAAGCTCAATACTTTCTATAATAAGCCCACTAATGTTATTCAAATCGGCAGTCTGTAACGAAATACGAATATTTTCTGTAGTCCTTCCGGTTTGAAACTCCGATAGCTTTACTTCCATCCAACCATCGCTCCTTTGTCGTGGAACATAATCTAGCTTGGGTCTATTCAAAGGCTTGTGAGTGTTTTGATCAAGCTTTTGTCCAATAATTGGAGTGTCTGGAGGGCTTACTAAATAGATATACCTATCATCAGGGTATGTAATTTTCAATACGGGTTGGCCTTTAGCTGATTTGTAGACAAGGTAACATGCATATATTGTCTCAGGTGTTAGTCCTTTGGATTTAATTTCCTTCTCAATTTTGAAATGGTTGTTATTGGTTATCATAGCCACTTCTTGAAATCTGCAATAAACATAGAAAATCATCTTGACATACGAATCAAGTCATCAACGATTACATTTAAACCGACTGGCGTGGGAGTACAATATCCATCTTTTAGGGCTCTATGTATTAATTAACATGATCCGGGTATATCTATTGATAGAAACACAATGTCTATGACGTCAGTTGTTTTTGCGTGTGATTACCCAAATTTTGGGATGAACATCAAGTGACCCAAATTTGTAAGTGGACAAGTGGTTATAGCAAACTAGGTTTGAACCTCTTGTTTCACTTTTTCTTTTGTACTGTGCTCTACTAGTATATGCAAAAGATATAAACTTCTTTTAAAAAACTGGCATGAAAATAGAAAAAGAACCTTGATTCAGGTAAAAACTGAAAAGAGATGTTGTAACTTGTTATTACGCTTCTTGCTGAGAACATCAAAGATTTCTTGCCATTGTTATCAACAGCATACCCCTATCAGTCAATCAATATAGATACATGTAAGTACCAAATAAGAACTAAATTTAGTAATGTATAGTTCATATCATATGTACCTTTTGACCATTGAACCTTTTTAAAAGATTTGAGAAGAGATCCTTCTTCATTGTCCACTGTAGACTATCCTTTAACAGTTTCTCATCCTCTAACACTTGCTTATGTTCAACCTATGAAATATAAACATATATCAGACCATTTTCGACCCAATCCCCAATGACAAAGTAGCTAAAGTTTGAGCTGCAGCAGCCCATTAAGTGTAATTCATCTGACATCTTGCACACTTGCCACATGGCACCTTTATTTTAAATTCAATTTTTTTGTTGTACCAGTTTATTGATTTTACTAAATTATAAGTTCTTTTAGCAGTTAGTTAGATTATAAATACAAACAATCAACATCTTAGATCATACTTGATAACGAGTCTTTTTAAAATAGTAATGAAGACACTCCTGACTGAAATATATAAAAAAAGAAAACTTTATAATTAGTTTAAAACTTAAACATTATCTTATGTTAGTCATAGATTAAAACTTTACTTTAATATTTGATGTTTATTACATTCAGCAGAAAAAAAAAAGCGGGTCAACCCAACCTGCCAAAACGAACCAAACCCACTTTTCAAAAACGACATATACCCAACCCAACCCAACCTGATATATTGCTACCTCTAATTCAAAATATGTGTTGTTGTTTGTAAGAAAGTCTCAAATCTTAAAACCTTAACAATAAAAAAAAAAAAAAAAAAAGACTAAGTTGAATAAACCAGTATTTGTCAACGTACTTTTTCTAGGGGTTGAAACAAGATGCCTTCTACATATAACTCGTCTCTATGATCTTCAAACACAATGTCAAGATCAAAAGCTCTCCCATTGCTAGTGAATTGATACAATTCAGCAATAAAAGAGCGAGTATCTTTTGCTGTAGTTGCAAGGTACACAATAGAAGTTTTTGTCTCCCCTTCTAATTTGTATCTGAGACCTACATACTTTTGTTCCTCAGAAGAGTCGTCCTTGCAGAAGACAATGTTCACTGTGTATCTGATTGATGGGGTCAAGAATTGAGTTTTGATATGTACTTTAAATCCTCTGGAATTCGTGTTATAAAACCCTGATGGAAATATGCATGAAGAAGAAGAATAGAATGATACTTATAAATATTAGGGAAAATTCCGAAAATAGACCGGTCGCCCTAGTGCTTATCACTTTCTATCCTCTTTAATTTAAAAATTCCAAAATAGACCGGATGCGACTCTTTTTTGGGGCAATCTTTGTCTACATTTGACACGTTTCCTAGTCAACCGAATAAAAAAATAAATCGCGTATCATATTTTGACACTTGTCGACTCATGGTTGCGTTGTACAAGTTGCCAAATTGCCCGGTCTATTTTGGATTTTTGAAAATTTAAGGTCTAGAAAGTGATATGCACTAGGGAAACTGGTCTACTTTCGAAATTTTCCCTAAATATTATTAGTCTGAAAACCTTAAAAATAAACAATTGGGATGAGTAGGTGAAGGACGAGGATAAGTCACCTTGAATAACGTTCAGTATAACGTAAAATGTAACCAAAACGTGGAATCAAACAATCAGCTATAGATAACATTTCAGAGTGTTCTCCATTCTCATTCAGTGAAAACCACTGTCCATATGTTATATAATATAGTTAGGAGTTAGTTCTGATGATATTATCTTTCTTCATATAACAAATTAAAAATATCTCAAGTAGTGACTTATATATAGACGTAACCAATTACCGTCTTGTAGCCGGTAAGGTAGACCCCTTCGGAGAGAAGAACTTCTAGTTCCTCAATGGATTTGTAGAACAAAGACTGTGATGCAGCCTTAACTATGTCTTGATACTCTTCTAACCCTTGATCATGTAGTTCCATCTATATATGAAAAAAACATACCAAATCAAGTGAATCGTTGAGGTTATACTTAAAAATAAGCTTGTAGCTGACCTATTTTCTAAGAATGCTTCTGAAAATACTAGTTAGAACCATCAAACAACATAGAAAATGACATAAATTAATAAACCAATATTTTTTTATGCTTACTTTATCTTCAAGGCGTTGGAACTCGAAGCCTGCTACTTGTAACATGAAATTGTTCCGAATACCTTCAAAGTTAATTTCAAAATCTGCAGTTTTGTGGTCGCTTGTAAACTGATACAATGGTACCACGAACCATCCATCTTCTCTCTCGTATGTATTGTAAACCATGCAACATTTTGTCTCCCCGTTTAATCTGTAGTGGAGGGTCTTACAGTACCTCTTTCTCTGGACATTTCGGACGACAAGGTTCACAATGTAGGTAATTTGGGGATACAAGAATCGAGCTCTAACACGTACTTTCAATTCGTCTTCATGTTTGAAGTAACAGCGTCCCCCTGGAAATCTGAATGAAGTAGCCGCTAAGATTGACATAATTAAAAACCATAGAGAAACAAATCAGATGGGTGTAAGAAGGACAACTCACCTTGGATTTTCAAAGTATGGATCTTCTAAACGGTCATATTGAATTTGATCCAAACAGGCTTCAATGTATATCCTTTCACAAAAGACTTCTCCCTTATCATTTATGGATAGCAACTATTACATGTCCATCAACTATACATGTTAGGATCGATCTATGAATGGTGGAATATAGTGTGATCTCGGCAAAACACCCTTCAGTTTCAATACTTTTAAAACTATGTAACTTGTTAAATTTAATATCTTTTTAATCATATATTTTTAATGATTAAATAATGATAGAAATATATTTCGTATGATAAGGCTATAAACAAAAGATACAAATTTGTAAGGGATGTAAATCGAAATTCGATTGCAAATTTTAAAGACATTTTTAAAATGAATAGAAATAACACAAAGCAATGTGGCTTATTACCGTTTTGCCACCATTAACTGGGAACTCTAAGAATCTCAAAGAAGGATCCGCAGACTTGAGTATCTCTTTATACTCCTGCTCCTCAGCCTTACGCATCTGTTCCTGCTCCTGTAGTTCAAGTGCAGCTTTAAGTTTCTCCGCAACAACTGACATTGTTGGCCGTTGTTCACGAGATCTCTCTAAACATTGATATGCAATGTCTACAAATGTTTCAAAAGACTTTGGATCCATTTGATAGTTTAGATCCGGAAAGATTATCTCATCTAGCTTCTTTTCTTCGTAGCATTTCTTCCAATGATGTACCAAAACCTTTAACTTACCATCTCTATGCTCATAACATACTCTCCCACACAGAACTTCGAACAATACTACCCCAAAAGAGTACACGTCTGACTCTTTTGTTAGTTGGTACGTGTCCATGTATAGTGGATCACAGTATCCAGGGGTACCAACAGGACTGGTGACGAGAAGTGTATATTGCTGATTAGCTGGGCTTATTTTCGACAGCCCAAAATCAGCCACCTTAGCATGCAGACTCTCATTGAGTAGAATGTTTGCACTCTTGATATCACAGTGAAGCACTCGTTGCTGTGTCCCTTTGGGATCATGAAGGAAGCTTAGTCCCTTCGCAGCACCAAGACAGATCTTCAGTCTTTGCGTCCATGTGAGAGCGGCATCGTTCAGAATCCGGTCAAGGCTTCCCTGAGATGCATGCTCGTAAATAAGGATCATCTCATCCCCTTCTTTGCAAAATCCTAAGAGGGAGATGAGATTATCATGCTTGTATGAGGAAAGCATCCTGATTTCTTTAAAGAACTCAGGGTCTCCTTGTCCGTATTTACGATCTAGTCGTTTGAAAGCAACCATGCGTTTCCCCTCAGGGTACGATAGTTCACCTTTATAAACTTTCCCAAAACCACCGACTCCAATAACTTTGCTATCATGAAAGTTGTTGGTGGCTGTTTTGATTTCTTCTACCTGGATTTCAAGATGTTCAAATCCTGACAGATACGATGCCATTTTTTGTTGATCAAATAATAATGAGAGTTATAAAACTGTTGAAAGAAGAGCACCAAAATAGGTGTTTGTAATCTGAAAAATAAATAAGATTGGAGAAGAAGGAAAAACTTGGAGGAAGAGAAGGATTAATTTGCTGTAATTAGCTCAATGAAAAGGAAGCCCTTATATAGGCTTACAGAACACAGTATTTTGCATTAATTTAATTACACCACTAACCTTAATTAAAAACTTATCTATTTCTTTATAAAAGTTATCAAACTAATTACTTGATTTGTTCCACTAACCAACATGTAACATGTGTTTCAGTTTAAAAAATATTACCAAAGTCAACCCTCTGTTTATTCTGGCGTACTTTAACCAGTATTCCAAAAAATCAGATGTTTTAAATTCTAATAATATGCCCAAAGTTTACCATCTTTCACATGACTGCATAAAGATGTTTTATTACAACTGCTATTAAGTAATTTGTGGGTGGATATCAAGTCTCTTACTCTTATTTACATGATGGTCAATGAGCAAGAACGGAGACCATTTTGCAATGATATTATTAAAAATATATAGTTGATGTATTTCTCCAAACTGCGGGGTTTTGTTACAGTTTATTTCAGATTTTTGTTTGAATTTTTCAGCAAAAACGTTTATAGGCGTTGTATATTTTAAAATGTACATGCCCAAAGTCAACCATGTATTTGTGTCACATGATTCATATAAAATGTTTAATTCCAGCTGTTATACCATAAATAATCAGTGGGAGGTTATCAAGTCTCTGTAGCTATCTTTGGACATAAAATGCAAACTATCAATACTATTCTGTTTATTCGGCATAACTAGCTAACACAACAGTATCTTTTTTCTACGAAAAATACACACAAATATGCCTCTAATGACGCCTGTACCCACACCTTTTGGTGATTAAACTTGAAAAGGCAATTGTGTGTTACAGACTCGTCATTAATGAGAGAACATGACTACTTTAACTAGTAGTACAAGTAATTCTATGTGCATAACTTGAATAAAATGCCCAAAATCAACTCTTTTTGTGTGTGTTACAGTACATGATTGATATAGAAAAAATAAGTGTTTAAGACCAGTTGTTACAGCGTGAAATCAGTTGGTTGTTAACAAGCCTCAATAGTTGACCTTACACATAGTTTCTATCAACAATCTTGTTCCGTATAGAAATTATGCTCAGATGTAGCTACTGTTTTAACTTGAAATAGGAACTGAGTAATTGATGAGAAAAATGACTGTATTATTATAGTCCAAGCAATCACATGTTCAGAAGTTGAATAAAATGCCATATTTCAAAACTCTTTGTCAATCTTGCGAAGTGTATGTTAATTGTGAGGTCAAGACATATGTTTAACTGTGGATGACTCCTTTAGCCGGGTCAGATGTGTTTGGTAATGGGTCATAATAGGTGCATTTTTTTTGTCAGGTTTGGGTTGACCCGTGAGTTATTTTGTCCAATTTTACTATAAATAGCATGTTAAAGTGAATATTGTTATGTATATGACAACAAATATAAAAAGTTATATTATTACGATAGAATCCATTTTATTTGGATTAAGCATAATAGCAGATTAGGAGGATGTATATGTGCTTTGGATCTATATCAACTTTTTCCATTTAGCTAATTTCATTTTACCTTGTTCCGTTTAGCTATTTTCACTTATATTATTTTGACATCGATACATCACTTATTAGATCTACGTTTAGCTAATATCATTTTACCTTGTTCCGTTTAGCTATTTTCACTTATATTATTTTGACATCGATACATCACTTATTAGATCTACGTTTAGCTAATTTCATTTTACCTTGTTCCGTTTAGCAGGTTGCTTTAACCAGCGTTCCAAGCAACATGTGCTGAGCATGAAAGGAAATATTAATTTATAAGCTTTGATGTCATTCTTAAAGTCAGCCCTTAGTATGCGTAAGCCTAAATGTTTTAAATTTTGATCACATAACTTGCATTAAATTAAATTGTCGTTATAGCTAGTTGACTTTGGATACACATTAGATAACTGCGGACATTGTAATTCCTTTTTATCCGGATTAAACCATATGCACAGAACGTTACTTCATGAGGGTGGTTATTAAGTCTCTTTTGAAGAGCGTCAATGATTGCAACTCTTATGACATTTGTATTCAACGGGACCAATTTTTTAGCTTAAAACTCATTATAAACGAGAAAGGATGTCCACTTCATATGTTCCAAGCAACATGTAACTTTTTGTGTTCTCGTGTTTCTTATTTGCGTTTTCTATTTTCACTCCTGTAACTCACTACTAGCTTCTTGTTAGAAGTATCTAATTTCCAATATATCATCGATTCATTGCACCATTGCTAAAAAACAAGAACTTCAATCAATATGCCAATATGCCTAATGAACTAATGAAGTTGGAATTAGACGCAGAAATGCAACCCACATATTTTTTGTGTGTGCATGAGTCATGCCCTCATCACATGATTGTATAACAAATATTTTTTTCCAGCTCTTATTGACTAAACACATAGTGATAAATTTTAATCATGCCTCCTAAGCAACCTTAAACATTAACTGGTGGCCAATATTGTAGTAATTGTTTATAATTGGCATTATAAAAGTCAGCTCTTTGCGTGTTAGCTGAGATGCCCAAATTATGCAATTAATTAAATAAAAAGTTAATTACTTCATGGTTAGCATGTCATTTTTATTCTAGATTAATTAGGGACGAGGCTTCCCTCAACCCGTGCGATGCACGGTCTAGTGGTTGAGGGGTGATGTTTTTATCCATAATGTTGTATATGATGGTATTTAAATACCTATTAGAGAAGTTTTATTGTATTTATTATTTAGATGGCTAATAATGTTATTATTACTTTAGTTCTAAATATAACCTTTAACACTGCTTTTATCAAGTTAGCCGTTGCATTAAAAATAAATGTACAAACTCGGAATGAAACCTTCAAGGTCTCTTGTAAGTCCGGTTCTAACGATCCCACTATTTCCGAATTTGAAGCTTCATTACAATTTGCAACATGCCCTCGCGAGGTATCGCCTAAAGCTTGATGTTGCGGATGATACAACTATTATGATCTGAATTGTTCTAAATAAATGAAAATTGTAGTTTCATGTTTCGTTAAGTACACTTGTGCAAATGAGTTAATAATTATATTTTATTGATAATTTTAAACGTATGTTGGAATATGGGCAATGTTGGACCTGTTGGATACTGGGTTAAAATTGGTTTCTTTGAAACAGTTAAATATAGCCTTATTGTCTCGTTTCCACATAAATCCGTCAGAAATGCCCCCATCTAATATGAATATGAAGAGCTTGTCTCTTTAGGATTTAGATTAAATTACTATTGAGACACTAATAAAGTGCTTTATTATTAGTCTTCGGTGAGTTTATTCACCATGATTACTACAATAAGATTTATGCCTCACTATTTGTTACTTGTATTGAGACGTTGGCATTGGTTTGTGCTTTATACCGTCCCCGCAGAAATATTTAGAGGAGCCATGAAAGGCAAACCGATAGTTAATCGCCCACTTCCTCCGAGCGAATACCCAAGTTTCAGCTTGTTATATAAAGACGTGTGAAGGTAAGTCTCATGATGATTGCTAGTTCAAGTCCATAATGTCGACCATTGCGCCATATTATGCTTTCACATGATTTTTATATGAGTATTCTATCATATCATTCATTCTGCTTTGTTGATACAGAGTTAAAAAATACACGTGGCTCACTTTGGACGATCTTGCTTCGCCCATCATTGACTCAAGTATGTCTACACAAATAGAATAGTTCCATGTGCTTCACAAAGTCTATAAAACATATGATGGGGCATCCTGAATATGTATTACATTATGGTTTTTCAATGATAACACCAGATTGATATTTATATTAAGCGTTACTTCAAAGCATATAATGTTGTAAGTTTTATCTTGTCATGAAAAGGTATAAAATTAGGGAAAACTAAAAGCAAGGCTAGTGTAATATGACACTTTAAAAAATGCTTGGTATTTATTATCAAACTACAAAGCAGTGTTATCACCATGCCTTTTGAGAGAATTTGTATGGAATGCGTCCTTAGAAAATGATTGTTAGGTGTATTGCATAGGCCATCCGCTTAATTTGCTCGCTCAAACACTCACATAGGTCCCATACCGTAACCTACAACAAGGGTACATTCCAAGGTTAGTATTTGATTCATATAATGTCTTTAGGAAATGCCAATAGATTTTCCAATCGTGTATGCAAATGTGTGCAAAAGATAGTGATAGACTAAGGTTCGGTCATAAGGGTCATATCTATGCGGGGTTACAACTCGGTCGAGACGAATCGGTGACCCTAACTTCTTTACTTTTATTTTTGAATTCTCTAAATAGTAAGTATCAACTAATAGGGATACAAAAATGTTATAAATGGATACTGCAAGCATTTCGATAAACTTTACTATTTTAGAAAATGTTTGACCCATTAACCTCTTCCATGCTTTGCCGCATTTTAAGATACACATGTTTGACCTGTTATGAAACAAATACACCTTGAAATGATCTGTTTCCATATAAATGGGATGAATTTACCACATCTGGGATAGAGTTATAGAGTAGGAGCTGACCTATGCACATCGAAACAACACCAAAACAACTATCCTTCCCACGACGCCTCATCTCATGAAGTAAAGTTGCAACACAACGTGCTCCTGAAATTCAAAAACTCATGGGTTCAATAAAATTGAGCACTTTCGAGTGTATAAATACAAAAGAAAAATGTATTTTAGGAATAAAGTAAGTTACCTGTAGCCCTTAAAGGATGCCCGATAGCCATGGCTCTCTATTAACGTTCACTTTTCGAGGATCAAGTTGTAGCTTCTTGGAGCAATATACAAATTGGGAAGCAAAGGCCTGTAGTATTTATAAGTTAACAACATTGAAGTAACACAGATTGCTGATACTACCTTTACAGTGTAGATAGGCAATTTCACTTAAAAACCAAAAATTAAAACATAATTGTAAGTCTTGTAGAACATGAGTGGAGCTAATACTCATTAATATCAAAAAGATCAATATCATCAACCTTAAGACCTGCGACTTCAAGGCAGCTGGATTGCAACAGCAGGACCTATGCCCATAACAGCAGGATCCACACCCTCGAAACTCACAGTTTACCTTCACGTTAGCTTCCATATTCTGTCATTAGAAACACCTATAAACACTATTTCGTTAAGATCCAACAAAATCAATTATTATATATTTCAATGAATTAGAAAGAAAACAAAATTATACTTTTACAGTTAATATATACGTGTTTTGGGTATATGCAATTTTAATTTATAATAACCTTATTTGCGTTTCCTAATTTTATCCTTATAGATTTGATGCAACTACACATGACATCCACCATGCACATTATTTTTCCTATCCAACTATCCATAGCTTCTAATTAAATAATAGTTCAAGATAATAAATCATACCAATTTCACCCGCATATATATTATTCAAAAAAGGCTGTTTGGATAGCTTATTTTTAGCAGCCCTTTTGGTATCTTGACACGTTTATGAGGATGTTTGGATATCATATTTCAGCAGTCATTTGGCATCCTAAACATGCTATTAAGGGCTGTTTGGATAGCTTAATTTCAGCAACCCTTTAGGTGTCTTGACACGTTAATAAAGGCTGTTTGGATAGCTTATTTTCATAAACCCTTTAGGTGTCTTGACATGTTAGTAAGGGTTGTTTGGATAGCCTATTTCATGATTCACTTGGTCTCCGAAACATGTTATTTAGGGATCTTTGAATAGCTATGATTATTTATAGTAGATTTTGTATGTACATACGAAACACTATACTAACTTAATAAAATATGCGACATACCTATAAGTGTTTCATTCCTAGTGGTTGAAGTTGGATAAATCCAACAAACCCTCTGAACCACACCTCCTGAACATAAATCAATAGTCTTATTATCATTTCATTTCCATATAAATATCGGGCTTATTATCAATTTTGCGGCTGTAACCGGAAAACGACAACTCTTTACCCATTTAATTTTAGTAACTATCTCAAAGCATAAAATTCATACCTAAAACTTATTCTAAAACTGAAGTACCATTTGTGAACACGTCAGCATTTGTCTAGCAATCCTTTGCAAAATCACAACTAATCACTTTCTAGTAGTCATTTTAGCAAAAACGGGTGAAGTTGAATTATGTTTCATTGACAACGGGTCAAGTGGTTCAAAAGTGGACAAATGTATATTCAGGGGTGTATAACGCGCTTAATATTTGCAAATTACTGGATCAATATTGCGTCAAGCATATTAATTACTATCAGTTATCCCGCGACTATAAAAGTGTAGCCTGGTCAAACTAAACCTGCCTGCTTTGCCCTATATTTTTACCCGTTCTGATAAACTTGAAAAACCTAGCCATATTGCCACTAATTTCAGAAAAGAACAAAGGGTCTGTACCAATTCTAAATCAAAGTACCTTGTGACTAAATGCCATAAGTTTCTATCTCTGTAGATGGTTTTTTGGTCACGTAACATGTACATTGTGTTTCTTGGAATATGCAATAGCATCTTCCTTTTCCATTATATCCTTTTCCCTCCAAGGAGCAACGACTTGAAGATCATGATTAAGAGAAAAGAACGTGAGTTCAAAATGCACCTGCATCAGGATTTTTTGGGTGTAAGCGTACAACTATTCTTAAGATATAACACATCTTTCACGGGGAAAGCAAATACACCCTGTTTTAAAACGGGGTCTCTGGAAAAGGACCCTATTTGATATTTTTATTCCATCTAATATAATACTTACAGAATTCAACAGTCGGGAAGCTTGGTTGCACGTTTGTCACAACATTCTGTTATGATCTTCCAAAAACAACACATCTGGCTTCTTTAATGCCTGGGCCCTTTGTAGGAATTTCAAAAGCTTACATGATTCTGGTGAGTATGTCATTAGAAAATTCCAATTCCAAACACAATGTTCATAAACTTATGGCAAGCAGCTTATCAAATTATAACTATTGCCATTTTATAAGTAACCATTATAAATTTATGAAACATTGTGAAACGTAAATTTACAAATAAACATAAGACTAATTAGAAACAACCTTAAAATACACAAAATACTAAAAATGAGTATAAAATCACCTTGATTCTGAATCCTTTTGCAAATTTTTGTAATTCCAGCACACCCAAATCCTAAGAATCCAGCCTGCACATAAAAATTTATGAATTTTTAAAACACTTTAACAACTTAACTGAAACAGTCATGAACAACCCCAATATATGCAATAACTAATAATCATTTATCAAAAGGACAGGTAACCAAATTTCTTGATGCAATCCATCTAAAAGCTCAAATTTCTTGAAATCTAAGCATAATTTTCACTTATGCATAGATACAAACACTTGATATGCATAAATAGTAAGCGTCAAAATTAACACCTTAATTCATCAGATAAAGTAACAAAACTAAAAACCCACATCACAAATCACAATATAAAAAAACCCATATATTTTCATAGTTTTCTTTTGCAATACCCAGCGGCATTCTTAATTTTGAGTGTCATGTGTGTATGTGTGTTTTGAGTGTTGTGGGTTTATTTGTGGAAGAAGCTTGGAATACAGATGGTTGGAATACAGATGGTTGGAATACAGATCAGACCATTGATATTCAGCTTAGTGGTTACATTCAATAGCTGAAAAAATGAAGAGACTCCTTCATTACATTCCGAACAATTCAAATTTCTTCAATTCACCCATTAACTTCGTCCAACTCTTATTTAGGTATGCATAAACATGTATGTACAAGATTTTGGTTACAGCACAACCCCTTGCACATTAAATTAAGGGGGATAAGCTTTAAGTAGTATAGATTTGATAGAGTCAATGCTTCGAATAGTCAACTTTATGGGTGTAATAAACAATATGCATTTACCTGTTCAACTAATAATCATCCGGGCATCTGAAACCCTAGAGAAACTCGGTATATGTTTATCCCAATATGGTTTCACATTATAACATCTTGAAGGGAAAAATTAAACATGGGGATCATTTCAACAGAGTTAATAGGTCGGTTGGAGTGGGTAATCCGTCAAAATATATAATTTTTGGTATCCCAGATCAACCGGTCATAGTATCTGGGAATCAATCAGCCTGTTAATTGTCTTCACATGCAGATACTATTACTAAGATATTAAATGATATAGATTGGGGCATTCACACCCGAGCTTCAGACAATACATGTGATGTGTAGACAATAATATATGTTAGATCTACATCACTACAATAAAATAGTTAGGTGGCGTTTAGTTGGAAAACATTTTCTTTCATTTCCTATTTCTTGTTTTGTAGGAAAAGAGAGGGGAGTTTTATTTTCACAAAACTCTGAAAAATTTAAAAAACGCGTTTAGTTTGAAAACATGCGTTTGTGTTTTCCATTTTGCAAAACTAGAAAACATGTTTAAGTGTTGTTGTTTTCTATCTCAATTCTCTATTCACATTTGTAATATTATAAACATCTTCAAAACACAAAAACAGATATCATAAACTAACAAACTAAATTATAAAATAACTAAAAAAATCTAATACGAGAAAATAAATAATTAAAAAAGTAAAATATAACGTCAAATAACATGAAAAAATCTTCAAGCGACTACAATTCGACATAAAAACATTAAATTTGACATAAAGTAAAATTTCCTATTTCATACGTTTTATACGTTTTTATCCGTTTTTGCATGTTTTTATCCATTTTGTACGTTTTATATGTTTTTGAACATTTTTATACGTTTTATTAAAGGTGGCAAACGGGTCGGGTCGGGTCGGGTTGGGTCATGGGTCATACAAGTCCTGTTTTAAAAATGGGTCTAACGGGTCATGGGTCAAATGGTCACGCCGGCCGACCCACTATATTATAGTGTTTACATCCGTTTTTACGTTGCGTTAGTTTTTACTCTTTCGCTATTTTATGTTTTCGTCGCTTTTTATGTTTTCGTCCGTTTTATTACGTTTTAAATCGCTTGTTACGCCGTCCGCTTTTACGCTTTTTGTCGGTTTTACGCCATCGCTTTTTACGCCACCATTTTGCGTATCGCCGACGATTTTTACGCCAGTATTTTTTACGCCGTCCATAGTTTCACGTTTTCGCTTTTTACGCCGTATTTTTATGTTTCGCTCGTTTTTATCGCCGCCATATTTTACATTTTCTTACGTTTTTTTAGGTTTTCTAAATTATAGTGTCCATCCCTTTTTTTTACGTTTTCGTCTATTTTTTTATGTTTACGTCTGTTTTTTTACGTTTTTGTCCATTTTGTACGTTTTCGTCTGTTTTTTACGTTTTCGTTTTTTTTTATGTTTTCTTCAGACGAAACCTAAAAACCGTAAAAAATAGACGAAAAATTAAAAAAAAACGGAGTAAAATGTTAAAAAATACGAAAATGTAAAAATTCAGACGAAAACGTAATGAATCGGACGAAAACAAAAAAAATCGGACGAAAACGTTAAAAATAGACGAAAACGTAAAAAAACGGACGAAGACGTAAAAAAACGGACGAAGACGTAAAAAAACGGACGAAGACGTAAAAAAAGGATCGAAAACGTTAAAAAAAAGGTTAATTACGTAAAAAATGGACGAAAACGTAAAAAACCGAACGAAACTATAAAAAAATAGACGAAAATGTAAAAAAAAATGGACAAAAACGTAAGGAAACAGACTAAAACGTAAAACAACGGACGAAAATGTAACGAAACGGCTTAAAACGTAAAAAAACGGATGAAACGTAAAAAAATAGACAAAAACGTAAAAAAATGGACGAAAATGTAAAAAAAAGACGAAAACGTATAAAAACGGCCCGAAAATGTAAAAAAACATAAGAAAACGTAAAAAAATCGGACGAAAGCATAAAAAACAAACTAAAACGTAAAAAAATATACGAAAACGTAAAAGAATAGACGAAAACGTAAAAACGGACGAAGAAGTAAAAAGAAGACATAAACGTAAAAAAATGGTTGAAATCGTAAAAAAATGTCAAAAACGTAAAAAAAAACTGAAGCAAACGTAAAAAATGGACAAAACGTTAAAAATCAGAGGAAAACGTAAAAAATAGAACGAAATCTTAAAGAAACAGACGAAAACATAAAAAAAACGAACGAAAACGTAAAAGAATGGACGAAAACGTAAAAAAACGAACAAAATGTAAAAAGTAAGACGAAAACGTAAAAAACAGACAAAAACGTAAAAAATCGGACGAAAACGTAAAAAGCGTATTTAAAACGTAAAAGAACGGACAAAACGGCAAAAATGCATGAAACGTAAAAATCGGACGGCGAAAACACGGATGAAAACATATTAAAACGGTCTAAAATGAACGAAAACGGATTAGGGGTATTTCAAAGGAAAATGGGTGAAAACAAAAAAAAATGTTTTGTAGTTTTGTGTATTAAAGTTGGAAATAGGAATTTTCTGTTTTGTAGAGAATTTTATTGGAAAACACTAATTTGTAGAAAATGTTTTCTTTGTTTTCCACAAAATATTTTGTAGAAAACAAGAATGTTTTCCTCCAACTAAACGCACCCTTAACTTTTCACACCCGATTTCTTATAAATTATTTGAGTGAGCAAATCAACCCGGATTGATTCCAAACTAATTGGATCAGTTAGTAAACTCTTTGAACTTAATTTTAGGCTCAAGAAACTCAAAAAAACTTTTGTATAACTCGACTTACAACCCTAAGTTGTTGAGGAATATAAAGCTGTCCAAATCAAAAACACACAACTACAAATCTTAACCTGTTTAATCTCACATACAATTGTATAAACGCTTTAGTTAAGTGTACTAATCATCATTATACTTCAAATTGCAAGTTATTAACAATTTTTATAAATACTAATCCATCCATGCAAGTTACTAAATTAATTCAATAATTAAAACACAATAGTAAATAATTAGGAATTGAAAACTAACAGAACTTCGAAACTTTAACCCTAGGCCTCGTTTTCTTCTTTCTTTTTCCTTGATCGATCACTGGTATTTGGTCCAACCAACCAAGTGATGTACAACTGTTTCATCTCTTATATGATTTGTAACAAGGATAAACCATGAACTTTGTGTAATGTTAAGGGTGGCTGAGCTTCATGACTTACTTTGTATATCTTCCTTTCATACACTGTACGATTTTTCGTTTGCCCTATGTGTGCTATTAGAATGGTGTAGAGTTGATTTCCAGCAGAAATTACCATAATAACTAAGATATGGTATTTTTAGCCTGTGGAACGAGATTTATAGGAGATGAAGGCCGTTTGCTGTAAGGAACAAAAGGTTCCAAATAAATGTAACATCAATATGCTAAGAGCATAGAGTGTCGTGGCGATTCGAGCTCGCCAATCCAACGTGGATCACTCGCCGGTTCTCGCTGGCCTTCGCCACCACACCAAGGTGGCTCGCCGGTTGAGTTTTCGCCACCCCAACGCATGGATAAAGACAAAACAAAATGGTTAAGTGGCTGCGATTTTAATGGTTTTAATTTTCATTTGTTTGTTGTTTTAATGAAGTTGTTCGTTTGTTATGATGATGGAGATATGAAAATGGTTTTAAAGGTTGCTGAATTTGTTTTAAAGTTGCTCGTTTGTTAATGAAGTTATTTTAAAGGTTGTTGAATATGAAAATGGTTGTTTTAAAAGTTGTTTTAAAGGTTGCTAATGAAGTGGAGGAGATGAGTCTAAGTGTAAAATGACTATTATAACCTCATGGCTTTGTTTTTTATTTATTAGTATGTTTTTTCGTATTATAGTATTTTTCCCGTATTGTAATTTTATTTAAATGAAATAAATTTTATTGTGTTTGAAAAATATGGAAAAGAAATAAAATGAGGGTGCGCCCTAAACGAAGAGTTTGGGTTAGTTGCGATTGGAGGGATTTTTAAGTGAGTGTTGGAGTGATGTGAAAGTGATGCGACACGTGAGCCTAAATGAAGAGGTTATTAACACGATACCCTATGCTCTAACTGTGTTTTTATGAGTCTGTTTTCTGGTTTGTTTGCTTATTTAACATCTAGATATTACAAAAATCAGACTTAGCTCTAAACAATAGTGACTAGTATTGATTTGTAGGTCTTTTATTCTGCGTAGGGGCTTCTTATGAAATACAAGTTATGTATGACAGGATTTGTACATCCATGTTGGCTGGCCTTTGTACCGAAAATATGGTCATGCAGTCGAGGTTAGTTATCTTATTTTGACATTTCAAATTTTCGTATTATATATGTCCACATTTACGTATGCTAACAGTTTTACGTTCTGTTTGTAGGCGTTCAAATTGTGATAGCGTAGCGGAAAGATCAAATCCTAACGTCAATTACCAACGTTAGAATTAAACCTCGATAAACCTTAATCGCCAATTACCAACGATTAAGAAAGATCAAACACCAATTATCAATGTCTGATTGAAAACCCTAGAGCCAATTACCAACCCTAGAAACTTGGAATAACCTCCAAATAATAATCTTTATTAAAAAACTTTCTCTGAAACTTAAACAAGCAAATAAGTCTTTATATAGTAAATAACAGGAAACAAAATACATCAAATAAAACCCTAAAGGGGCCGGTTCCAAGGGAGGATTCATTGGGCGGTCTCCCAAGTTAAAACCCACGCCTGCTTAGCCACTTTCGTTTTGAATTGAGCCCAAAGACTCGAAACCAAACTCTTGTCCCTCGCCATCATCCTCCCCGACTTGAAAAGGACTCGTCCTCGAGTCATCATCATTGAAATCGCCCTCGTACGGAGAAAGATCAACAACATTAAAAGTGGCGGATACCTTGTAGTGTCCCGGTAAGTCTATTTTGTAAGCATTATCACCAATGCGTTGCAGAACACGAAACGGACCATCAGCTCGAGGATGAAGTTTACCAAACCGTCCCTGAGGAAAACGCGCTCGACGCAAGTGCACCCAAACCAAAGCTTCGGCTTCAAAAACTACTTGCGTGCGGTGTTTATTAGCACGTTCCTAATACTGTAGATTATGTTTAGCAATTTGAGCACGAACTTGTTTGTGTAATTTTGTATTTGAACAAGACGAACATCACCATCAAGATTAATATGATTCACGCTGTGTGGAGCCGCTAAATCAAGAGGAGTGAATGGGTTACGACCATAAACAACAAAAACGGACTCTTACCAAGAGACTTATGGGAGGACTGTTATAAAGCGAACTCGGCTGAGGCAAGACCAAATCCCACTGCTTGGGTTTCTCGCCAACCAAACTCCGAAGCAGATTACCCAAACTCCGATTAGTGACTTCAGTTTGACCATCGGTTTGTAGATGATGGGAACTGGAAAATTGCAATTTAGACCCTAACCGTTTCCATAGAGTACGCCAAAAATGGCCGACAAACTTAACGTCACGATGTGAGGTAATAGTTTTAGGTATACCATGAAGACGAACAATCTCAAAAAAATATAAACGAGCTACTACCTGAGAAGCGTCAAAAGTCTTTGCACAAGGAACAAAATGCGCCATTTTGGAAAAGCGATCAACAACCACCATGATTGAATCTTTCTGTCGTTGTGTACGTGGTAACCCCAAAAAGAAGTCAAGACTGACATCCTCCCATGGTCCCTGCGGCACTGGCAAAGGAGAATAGAGTCTCTGATTAGTATGTGTTGTTTTAGCAATATGGCACACCCGACATCGCTTCAACAAACTAGTAACATCAGTGGCAAGTCTTGGCCAATAATAACGTTCACAAACTAAAGCAACAGTCTTATCCCGACCAAAGTGGCCGGATAACCCACCGGTATGGCTTTCAAGTACGATTGCAGCACGAAAAGACGATTGCGGAACACAAACTTACGTCCCTTTAAACAACAACCAGCATGACGTGTCAACAGCCCCCAAACGGACGTACTTGTATGACTCCACGCAACCCGGAAATCTGGATCATCAACATATAAATGCTTCCATAAATCAAGCCCAAGAACATGGATAGTAACACTAGAAAGAAGCGAGGGACGACGACTAAGAGCATCAGCCACAGAATTCGCGGTACCGGCTTTATGCCGTATCGTGAAAGAATAAGCCTGTAAAAGTTCAACCCACTTTGCATGTCGAGGATTCAACTTGGCTTGTCCCTGTATATACTTCAACGTTTGATGATCAGAAAACAAAACAAATTCATTGGGTAACAAGTAATGGCGCCAGTATTCAAGACTTCGAACGATAGCATAAAACTCTTTATCATAAGTACTATAGCGTTGTCGAACGTCATTCAATTTTTCACTAAAATACGCTATCGGACGCCCACCCTGACTTAGAACGCCACCAATACCAATCCCGGAAGCATCACATTCAACTTGAAAAACATTATCAAAATTTGGAAGTGCAAGGATCGGCGCCTGCGTAACTAACTATTTAAGCTCATCAAAGCGCTACCGAGCTTCGGGCGTCCACGAAAACTTCGACCGCTTGAGCAATTCAACACCGTGCGACAATGGAACTAAAATTGCGAATAAACGCCGATAAAAGGAAGCAAGTCCATGAAAACTTCAATATCATGTAATGTAGTGGAGTCGGCCAAGTAGTGATAGCGTAAATCTTGTTTTCATCCATTCGACACCCGCATGTAAATAAGATAACCCAAAAACAACTTCACGTGCAAGAAAATGGCATTTTTGAGTTTGCAAACAATCTGGGGTTCGTAAGATCGAAAAGATCGTATTTAAGATGCACTTGATGTTGTTCCAAATTATGACTAAATATGAGTATATCGTCGAAATAAACGACGACACAAGAACCTATCAAGTCACGAAAAACATGGTTCATGAGGCGCATAAACGTACTTGGAGCATTAGACAAACCGAAGGGCATAACCATCCACTCATACAACCCATCGCGAGCTTTAATAGCTGTTTTCCATTCGTCCCCCGGTCGCATACGAATCTGGTGGTACCCACTTCGAAGATCAATTTTTGAAAAGATTTAGGAACCATGTAACTGATCAATCAGGTCCTCAAAACGGGGAATAGGAAAACGATACTTCACAGTGATTTTATTAACAGCACGACTATCAATACACATACGAAACTTACCCTCAGGTTTAGGCACCAAGATACCTGGAACGGCACAAGGACTTTTGCTTTCACGTATAAAACCCTTGTCGAGTAACTCAGAAACTTGTTTATGGAGTTCCTGATATTCTTTCGGGTTCATTCTGTAAGCCGGTTTGTTTGGAATACTCGCCCCTGGCTGAAAATCAATATAATGTTGAATGTCACGTTCCTTTGGTAAACCAGATGTGATATCGTCTGGGAAAAGGTCGATGAACTCGGTCAAAAGAGGTCAATAACCAATGTGGGTCGGGCACTGGTTTTCTAGAACCACCAAAGTGAAAATCAAAGGTGGTTTAGGATACATAGCACAACTCAAAAACTCCGATTTAGATAGGATCAACGCCTCTGTTTGTGTTTCCTTTGGATTAAAGGGTGCCAACGTAATATTCAATCCATCCTTTCGAAAACTATATGTGTTTCGAAAACCATCATGTTTTACTCGTCGATCATACAACCAAGGTCCTCCCAAAAGAATATGACAGGCATCCATTGGGATAACCTCACACCAAAGTTCATCAGTATATTTATTCCTGATAGAAAATGAAACTAAACAGCGATGTGTAACTTTCAACAAATTACCTTTCTTTAACCATGTTAACTGGTACGGACCGGGGTGGGTCTGCAAGGGCAACCCCAACTTTTCAACTGCAGACACCGCGATCATATTATCACAGCTACCCCCATCAATAACAACATCACATACTTTACCCTTCATTATACATTTGGTGCGAAAAATATTGTGACGTAACCACTTAGTATCGTCCTCGTCAATGGCCATAGAAGCACTAAGAACCCGCTGTGAAATCAAAGCTTCTCCACGGTCTGGGTAAAGAACTTCACCCTCAGCTTCGGAACCCTCATCGTAACGAACATCAGAAGTAACCTCGTTATCATTCGCAAAAACAACCATTTGTGTATTTGGACAATCTTTCTTTAGGTGACCCAACCCATGGCATTTATAACATCGTATCGCCCCCGGATTTGGGTTTGACGCCGGTGTTGTGATAATTGGTTCAGCCACCTTCAGTTGCATTGAAGAAGTTGTGACCCCAGTTGGCTACCCCCGGCTTTGATTGGGCCGTGAAGCTGTGAACCGACCACGGACCTTGAGTTGTTTTTCAACGCGAGTCGCCAATCTGCAAACATCATCAAACGAATAATATTGGGTTAACTGTACCGCGTCTGCTATATCCGATCGTAGACCACCCAAAAACCGCGCAATAACTTGTTCTTCCTCCTCGTCGGTACCACACCTCATACGTAGTCTTTCAAACTCTAGGATATATTATGCAACTGTTAACGTCCCTTGCTTTAAAGCGTGATACTCCAAAAACGAATCTTGTCTATGATTAACTGGTAAAAAAAAAATTGCAATAACCTTTTCATCTTATCCCATGAGTCAATTTTGTGTTTACGTTCGTGTGCTCGTTTACGTTTTAAATGTTCCCACCAAAGTGATGCATGTTTTTAACTGACCGCCACTAACTTAACTTTTAAGGAATTTGGTACCTCTCTCAAATCAAAACACGCTCCACCGTATGGAGCCAATCAATAAACTCATCCGTTGTACTCCTCCCAAATTCGGTATCTCAATGCGAAACCCTAACGACCGTGGATCGACACCACGTGTTTGTTGTGGTGTACGATGACTACGCGTGGTGGCGTCTGGTTGTGGTCATGGGATGAAAAATGGATTATACTCGCCGCCTTCTTCATGAACTTGGACTCACTCGTATTCGTGTATTGCCTTCGCACTGCGGAAACGGATTTAGCTGGAGTTCTCGAACTTATTCACGAAGCCGTGCAATCTCGACATCGCGAGGATCAACTGCGGTCCCTGTTCGACGGTATGGTTGCGGTTGATCGTCGTGTTCCGACATCCTGAGATTTCCTGATCTCTTAATACCACTTGATAGCGTAGCGGAAACACTAGTACAATCGACACTTCCGCCTACGACTTTTTCAACACCTTCCCGATGACGGGGCGTCGGCGTCGTTCGTTCCCGACGACAAGGCATAGCCAACAATTAGTCGGCTGAGCCTCGTAGGGAAAGTCCTTCCCGACGACAAAAGATTAACCTTCCCGACGCCAACGTGGGACCCACATTATTTTCTGGTCAAAGTTTTTTGTGGTAGAAAACATATGGTGCCGACGACACGTCGTCAGCAACATATTACTAATCATGTAATTAGTTAGCAAAATTAAAACGTAAGTAACTTATCCCATTTATTCCCGACGACCGGTCGTTGGTAAAGTGACAAAAAAATAACATTTTGTAATACTTTCCCTACGCCATGGCGTCGGGATCGTATTAAAAATAACATTTTGAAATTTCACTGATCTACCATTAGAATTCCGAGGGAGGTTGTGACAGACCTTTAGCGACGTATATGAAAAATACCAACAATATGTTTCCTGGCACGTTTCTACAAAAATTTTTGTTTTCCCATATTTAAAACCCTTACTAAATCAAATTTAAAATGGTAAATAGTATATAAATTGATAGAGTTAATTACATAAATGGTCCCTGTGGTTTGTCGAAAATTATGGATTTGGTTCCTAAACTTTTTTTTTTGCGGATTTGCTCCCTATGGTTTTGATTCGTTACGGATTTGGTCCCTTGACCAAATTTCTATCACTTGACCGTCAAATGTGTGTTTGGATTGCTGAAATGACAAAAATACCCCCGTATGTGTTTCATGAATGGTCCATATGGTTTGTAGGTTATCATGAATTAGTCCCGATTTTTATTTTTATTTTATTTATATAAAAAACATTTTGTCGAAAATTTAATAAAAAATTCCGAAAATTTATAAAAAATCTTTAAAAATTCCTAAATCCGAAAATTTAAAAATAAAAAAATTTATAACAAAGTCCGAAAATTTAAAAAATTATTAAAAATCCCGAAAATTTTATAAAAAGTATATTAAAATTTGAAAAAATTTATAAAAATTCCAAAATTTTATAAAATTGAAAATTTTATAAAAATTCGATAAATTTTTATAAAATCTTATAAAACATTCATCAAAAATATTGGGAAAAAAATTTCATCAAAATTTTTTTTTTTTTGAATACTTTTTGATGAAATTTTTATAAAATTTTGCCCAAAAGTTTATAAAATTTTGACGGATTTTATAAAATTGTCAAAAAAAATCCGTAAGAAATTTTATAAACTTTTGGGCAAGATTTTCTAAAAAATTCCGTCAAAAAGTATTCAAAAAAAAAATTCGAAATTTTTTCCCAAAATTTTTGACGGAATGTTTTATAAGATTTTATAAAAAATTTATCGGAATTTTATATAAAATTTTCGGAATTTTTTATAAAAATTTTGGAATTTTTAATATACTTTTTTTATAAAATTTTCAGATTTTTTTTAAAAAAATTTGGAAATTTTTTTATAAAATTTTCAGGATTTTTTATAATTTTTTTTAAAAAAAATTTCGGACTTTGTTATAAAATTTTAGGAATTTTTATAGATTTTTTTATAAATTTTCGAATTTTTATTAAATTTTCGATAAAATGTTTTTATATAAATAAAATAAAAATAAAAATCAAATGACTAATTCACGATAACCTACAAACTATAAGCGACTATTCATAAACACATACGGGTATTTTGTCATTTCAAGAATCCAAACACACATTGACTATTAATCGACAAAAATTTGGTCAAGGGACCAAACCAGAACGAATCAAACCATAGGGAGCAAATCAAAAAAAAGTTTAGGGACCAAATCCATAATTTTCGACAAACCACGTGGACCATTTATGTAATTAACTCTTAAGTTAATTATCATCAAATATAAAAATAAAAGCCACAGGTAAGTTGAGCAAATGACAAGAAAAGGAAAAAAAAAATAACACAAGTCAATGAGCATATCACTTATCTATCCCATAGTATATTTATATAATCAACAAGAAAAATAAAAAATAAAACCAAGTTAGCTATACAAAGAAAACAAACCAACTGTTGGTGCATAAAAACAAAGCTATCTATTGAAGTTGCCAAAAAATCAAATAACAATAAAAACTCAATATATACCCGAGGAAGAAAGGAACAGAGATGGCATGGGTGACAAGGTTGGTGGTAGCGGTGAATGTGTAGGTGGTTAGTACGGTGGTGAGGAGGTGGAGGTATGGTAGCAAATATGAAGAAGAACAAGAAGAAGGGTTAAAGTTTGGTTATGGTCACAAAAATTTTAGGGAAATGTGTGGTCTTGTACTCTTGTTAAAGAGATAAAACATTGGGGGGGAAACTTTTGGTGAAAAGTTTTGAGTGAAAATGTTTTGGCGGCCAAATTTTGGTGTAAAGGTTTTTGGGGGGAAAACTTTTAGGGAAAATAATTTTGGTTAAAGTTGAAATAAAACAAGTATTTTATTTGTCCCAATTTATTTGTGCAGCTTTTATTTATTTATTTTATTTATTATTATTTTTTTAATCTTAAATATTTTTATTTATATGAGTATAATACTTGATAAAGATTATACTCATAAAATGCAATTAAAACTCAATTCTTTCATATTTTTTGCATCAAATATTATATCAAAAAAAATAGTTAATATAAAAGTTGTAAAATAAAGATTTTAAAAAATCAAAAGTTGACAAATAAATTAGGCCATAGCGAGTACTAGAGAGGTTTTTAGATACACCCTATGTCATAAATAATTGTCCTCGACACAATAAAGGTCTTGAGTATCTATCAGAATTATCTATGGATTGACGGATAATATTAAATATTTAAAAATTAATAAGATCCGTTGAAAATCCTAGAAAATATCGGCGATCACCCATGACTTTCCTAGTGTTTATTTATCAAACGCTTAAAACACCATGCAAAAGTGTGACTAATGTGATTTAAACTCAGTATCATACATAGGTACATTTTTAAAACTAAAAGAATATGCATACAATGATACAACGAATTAGAGAAACAAGAATAAGTAATACTAATACTACTAGTAATCATTGATGACATGAAGATAAGTTAATTAATATTCATTAAACTCGCTCATGATCTATAACTTTGTATGCTTTTACATAATACTAAATATTGCCACCGATGATAATATGTTTAAAATCCTACTCCGATCCTACTGCTTTTCTATGATTGGATCGTAAGATCGTACAACCTACAATCATAATCATGATTTTGATAACTATAATCATGATTTTGCTACTTTTATTGTTTTGGCCACAACTCCTACAATCATAATCAAGAATTTCATTGTGTTATGCTCCTCATACTTATATAGCACTACATATGTGCACACATACACATATGGTTGTTTTATTAAATGAACGAGTCTATGTGCTATGGTTATACGTAACATGTTAAACGAACGAGTCTAGGTGATATGGTTATACGTAACGTGTTAAACGACCGAGTCTATGAGCTATGGTTATACGTAACGTGTAAAACAAACAAGCCTAGGTGCTATGGTTATACGTAACGTGTTAAACGACCGAGTCTAGGTGTTATGGTTATACGTAACGTGCTAAACGAACGAGTCTAGGTGCTATTGTTGTTCCCTATTCACTATCGTAAAACAGTTTTAAGTAATTAAAAACAAGTTAATAGTGAATCTATGACTGATAAGATGTAAGTAAAACACACTGATTAATTTTCAACATAGCAAGTACTTGGGATTGAAATCACAAAGGTTGGTAACTCCTCACGAAGCTCAGGCTAAGTCTGAGCACAACTACAAGTACCCACTGAGCTATCTCAGGGATTAAGTTGTATTTGGAGGAGTGAAAGATGGCTTATGTGTATGTGTGTTTTACAATTCACAAGCTTAAATCTTTCACTCCATCTCTTATGCTATTTATACAAGTATGAGTTTTAACTCTTTCCTAAGTGACAACCGACAATTTACAAAAGACAAAATACTAATGTATTTTGTCTCTTCTAAAGACTATTTTAGGTAAGAGACAAGATCGCTTTCCAAAGTTCGGTGATGACATCGAACACGATCGCTTGTCATTCGTGAAAGTTGACTTTGGTTGATAAGGACTTCGCCTTATCTCGATTCAAACTTATCCCGCCTTATCCCACTCATTCTTCGCCTTCACATCATTCATCTTCTATTTCATTTGTCTTGATGTAAGTAGTGGAGAGAGTTTTAGGGATTCATGAGTTATTGTCATCACCACCGAATCCACCATCTTCTTCTTGACTCGGTCTTCACCATTTAAGTTTCGCCTACTAAGTGGAGACTTCTTCTTTGCCTCTTCGAGTATCTCGAAGATGGCTCACCGAGACTATGCACTCAAGGACCGTTAGTGTTTAACGGACTAAACACTTAGGATATTTTTTATTCAAATCCTAGATTAAGGGGTTTGGGTATTTACTGAACCCAACAGCTATGGTTATACGTAACATGTTAAACGACCGAGTCTAGATGCTATGGTTATACGTAACGTGTTAAACGAACGAGTCTAGGTGATATGATTATACGTAACGTGTTAACGACCGAGTCTAGGTGTTATGGTTATACGTAACGTGTTAAACGAACGAGTCTAGGTCTTTTACTTCGGTCCGAGATCACACACTGTCCGATATCGGATTTCCATGCATAAAACGGGTCATGTCAAAAAAATGGCGCCAAAATTTCCCACCAAAAAATGGCGCCAAAATTTCCCACCAAAAAAATGGCGCCAAAACTTTCCACCAACCTGACAATCATATTATATAGTCCTTTTATCTTCACAAGAATTTCACAACCTCTTATCCTCAAAACCACTCAACCTCACAACCTCTTATCTTCACACAAATTTCAAAACCTGAGATGGAGCCATATAATCCTTTTATGTGTTCTTGTGGAGTAGGAAATATAAGATTAAGAACATCACATACAGAATATTCATCTGGACGACAATATTATGCATGTCCTCTGTCGAAGGTGAACAATCATACATTTCTTATTTATGTAAATATACAAATAATTGGGTTGTAATCTCTTATAATTTTCTTATTATGTAATGTTCCGTAAAAAAAGATAATGGGTGCGGATATTTTATGTGGAAGAGTGAATTTGACGAGTACTTAAGAATAATCTCTTCTGCTTCAACATCTGAAGGTTCTGGATCTGCACCAACATAATGCTCAAGTTGTAATGCCAAAGATCTTAGGATAAACATGCTGGAATCACAAAAACAGCTGCTAGAGACAAGAGTAAGGATGCTCGAGGCAAGACTTGAAATGGCAAGGATTCCTGATGACCACGCATGTCAGTCGGATGCAATACTTCGTGAGCTATTAGGTGACATGAAAAATCTTCGTATGTAGTTGTTGTCGTTGTTGTTCTTGTAGTTGTTGTTATTGTTGTCCTTGATGTTGATGTTGTTGTTGTTGGAATAAAACGTATGTAATATGGATTTTTCTGATAAGAACCATATTTATCATAAATTTTGGCGCCATACGTATTAAGAACTTCATTAAAGAGATACATCGACGATAAAACCATTGTCCACTCCCATTCCGACGTGTAATCAGCCATTGTTATTTGTGTTTTGTGCGAATTGATGATTTGGTTTTTTGTGTCTATTTGTGTTCTGCCGAATTGAGGATGATCGGTTAGGTTAAACTGTAAAAAATAAAATTATATAAGTTTATTTAAAATTGAACACTTTTAAATAATTATGCGTAACATGTTCAAATAAAATCAATATTAGTAAGATTATGTACGCAATCCACCCAATAATTATATGGATTTGACTTTTATGTAGGCAACTTTGCCGACGACATGTCGTTGGCATAATAACCGAATAAATAGTTATTATATCACTGCCGACGCCCTGGCGTCGGCATTGTTAAAACAAAATTGATTAACATTAATCACACGCTAATCCACCCAGCAATTATATGGATTTATATTCCCGACGACGGGGCGTCGGGAATATATGAGCGCCAAAAGATCCCGCCAAAAAATTGCCTGAAAATACAAAGTCAAATTTGACTTTTAAATTGCCGATGCCCTGTCGTCGGCATTATCTTAACAAAAATAATTCAACGCATCTCCCCCCGGTCAAGGGTTTTTTTGTCGTGTAGCGTATGTTGCCGACGCCACAGTGGCGTCGGCATTGTGTTCGTCGCCTGTTCTCCTGATTCTTGTAGTGAAAGATCAAATCCTAACGTCAATTACCAACGTTAGAATTAAACCTGGATAAACCTTAATCGCCAATTACCAACGATTAAGAAAGATCAAACACCAATTACCAATGTCTGATTGAAAACCCTAGAGCCAATTACCAACCCTAGAAACTTGGAATAACCTCCAAGTAATAATCTTTATTAAAAAACTTTCTCTGAAACTTAAACAAGCAAATAAGTCTTTATATACTACTAAATAACAGGAAACAAAAGACATCAAATAAAACCCTAAAGGGGCCGGTTCCAAGGGAGTATTCACTGGGCCGGTCTCCGGGTTAAAAACCCACGTCTCGTTTAGCGACTTTCGTTTTGAATCGAGCCCAAAGACTCGAAACCCACCTCTTGTCCCTCGCCATCAAATTGATTGTTAACAATCCTGATTCTGTGCTTGGGCCACTGACTCGTGAAATCAAAGAAATTGGCCCAGATGGGAAGGAGGTAATCAGTTACACAGATTGAGTCTTTTAACCATTGACCGTGGTTCCTACAGAAATAGTGATTAAGCTTTTTTTTTTTTCTTTTTTCATTTGTAGGTGACTAAGGTGGTTCCTGCTCTTTCAGAGGATGTAAAAGACGCCTTGATTAGCAACATCCGAAGACGAATGACCCCACAACCATTGAAAATCCGTGCTGACATTTGAGATGAAACGTTTCGATTTGATGGTGTCCTCCATATCAAGGTTTTAGTGTTTCACTTTCAGTTTTGGAGTTGCATATTTTATACTCTTGTATAATATGCAGAATTTTGAAGATTTGTTTCTGTTATAGGAAGCCATGCGAAAAGCTGAATCTGTTGGCACCAAAGAGTGCCCGGTGAAAATGAAATTGGTTGCTCCACCAGCTTATGTTCTTACTACTCAGACTCTTGACAAGGTATTCAACAAGTATCTAAGTATCTGTCCATTGAGGTCACCACATATGTATATGGTTTTTTTTATGCCAAATCCAGGTAAAAGGTTGGGCGACAAAACTTCTGTTTTCTTTTTCTATAGTAAAGTAAAAGCTTATCAAACAATAAAATTCCTTTCTCATTTAACATTTAGTTTTTAAAATTAAATTTTGTATAAATGAATACTTGATACTTGGGTGGCCAAAAAGCCAGTTTCAATAGTTGGCTGTCTATAATGTAAAAAATGTCATTATACGTTATTGTTCAACAAGTATGCTCTGTTTGATATTGCAATATTGTTATCAAAATATTGTTGATGTTAGTTTATGATATTATTCAGGAACAAGGGATAAAAGTTCTCACAAATGCAATTGCTGCTTGTGCTACTTCTATAGAGCGTCATAAAGGAAAACTCACCGTAAAAGAATCACCTCGAGCAATAAGCATTTAATTCACCACACATAAGGCTTTCATCTTTTTTGATAATATATGATGATTGATGACTTCACTTATTGCAGGTGAGTGAACGAGAGGATAAATTGCTTGCAGAACAGATGCAATTGAAGTGGAAGAAGATTTGGGAATGGGTTCGGTTGATTTGGATAGCCAAGCTTTCTTCGACAACAGATTAGAGATATAGTTGATGTTTGGATATTGGTGGTGAGGTAATATCAGATGTGGGTTCCAAGATTTGCATCTGTTAAATTTTGTCTTGTTTCGTGTATTTTTTTGTCGATTTACCTATCCTTGAACGAGGTTGTATAAGCTTGAGCTTTTCGTCGTTAGAATTGTTAATTTGCTTTTTTTTTGAATGATGATACTTGGTCTTAACTCTTAATGAGTATTTCTACTCCCAAAGTTTCTATGACTTTCGTAGTTGGTTATTCACCGTCTCCCTTTATCTAGTTACATGTAAAGTTGGAACTTGTCATGATTCCGTATAAAGTGGTTTCTTTGTCACCATGTAAGCTGTTAGTTCATCAAAAACTTATATTTGTATGCCACAACCAAAATGTTGTAGTTTCTCTCAGTTTAAACATGTCTGGAAAGTGATACGTTAGTTGCTAACTTGCTAATTACCTGCGTTTCTGTATATATTCGAATGTGAATATACTTGTACCAAGACAATATGATTCCAGCTGCTTGGTCGCATGCGACGAGTGTATTTCCTATTTCTAAATTTCTAAGAGTAGTTATGTCTACGCCATTTGACCGGTTGTATACTTGTATGATGATAAATAGTCATTACAACTTGACTAGTGTGAAAATACCTTTCACATGGTGAGATTACATCGTTCAAACTTCTGATTGCTATCGAGACATTTGGTTACCAGTTAAAAGTAGCATATAAAGTTAGCAAGCAAAAACATGTTTTTCACTTTCAAGTTCAACATGAACACAGACCCTTCTATGTGTCTCACATGTACAAGTCCACTAATCAATAGAAGAAACTATAATTATAAAAGTACCCTTTCGTTGTTTTACAGAATTTGTGTTTTATTTTGGAGAGCCAGTTCAATAAGTTTTAGTTCAAAATAAGGTTTAATTCTCCAACACTAGTATTTACTTGTTACAGATATAGTAATATCTTTTCAAGTTTAAGCCAAATCAAATGATTACAACTAGAAACTACAAAGCTGTATTTGGATTTTGGACTTGACACAACGTATAATAGGACTATATCATCTGATCACAATAGTTTTCATTACAAATGTAAACCTTGAAAAGTCTTAAAAAAACACATGAAAAATGACACTTTGGACACTTGTGCAGCCCCGTAATCTTAGCAGCCTCACAGACTGGATTTAAGGGAGAACATATTGCTAGTAAATTGATTCAATTTAGCCATCAATCATCTAAAGTTCTAAACTATAGTACCACTTTGTTTCCCTCCCTCTAATTAATATTGAAGTTATATACTGAAACTCCTACGCCAAGACCTTGAAATTGATAAATGTACATTCCTTGCACAAAATAAAAGCAATATAGCATGTGACTAACCAGACATCGATTAGAAGAACATGGACGGGGGAAACTAGAAGGGTATAAATTATAGTAGGGATAAAGCGAACATGAAAACTAAGAATTCTGTCGAAACTTTTTTCAATATATCATATTTATTCCAATAATCTTTATGCAAGGGGATTCTTCATACCAACTTCAATAACATAAGTTATGTAATCGTACAAGGATCGATATACATACATCTACATACAAGTTGCCCTTATCTATCCTATATGTCAAAGAATTGTGCTTGTGACTTCAATAACAATTTGCGGATTTACCGACACACTCGGAGTAGTGACATCTTAAAAAAAACGCTTATTTGTTTCATTTCCAATTGTCCACTACTTAAACGACTAGAAGTGGTAAATTCATACTACTACGTATAATACATAGTATGAATAAGCAGTAGTATAAACTTACTACTTATAGTTGTTTAAGTAGTAGACAATTGGAATAGAAACAAATAAGCTTTTTTATAAAAATAAAATTAAGTATTCGGTATTCTCTACCGCGACGTCTTCCTCGAAGAGTTCCATTCTCTTCCTCTAAGATCCGGTCAACATTGTTGTTCCACTCTTTCATACTCATGTTCTATTGCCTTATTTCGTGCGGATGATTGATCCGTTTCCTATTCTAAGACAAGGTTGACCGTGTATGCAATTCGTGGTGACAAAAATGTAGATCGGCGACCATGGTCTCCATCCGAGAAAGCAAGGCATTTAGTGAAAACCACTGCCAATGAAATACATTCAAATTAGCTATGTCGGTGCAAGATGAGTACATTCTCTAAATCTTCTAGTTCACGATATATCATTCTCTATACATTCAAAGAAATAAACACTTACCGTTTTGCCTTTGTTGTTATGAAGGTAGCTTAGCCCACTAGAAACATCAAGAAAAATCCTGATACTTTGAGTCCACATAAGAGCAGTAGCAATTATATGGTGAATGAAAATCCCGGTAACATTGTGCGCACCACAATTTTCTGTAGCTGATTTGATCTTTTTCAGTTGGATCTTAAAACATTGAAACGCCATTATCTGTTAATTAAACAATATGGTTATCACTTTATATTTGTTTCTTAGTTACAAAAATTCCATATAAACACTAAAATAATATAGACATGCTAAGTATATAATCTATGAAACTTAAACACATATGGGATTCACATATCTTAAGTAATAAAGCAAAACGAAAAGATATAAGTTGTTTACCTGAGTTACTAAATGGGATTTGGAGACATGAGGAGAGTGTGTGAGATCTAAGATAGATGTGAATGTGAAAAGGTCTATTTAACACTACAAAGAACGGCGCATGAAATTAGGGCATCATTTTGATTAGTCAATAATATAAAAAAAGGTAAATTGCAGATTTAGTCCATATAGTTTTTAAAAATTGCACTCTCAGCTACTTTTAAAACTTAATTACAAATTTTGTCGTTACTGTTCACATTTGGTAACACTTTATGTCCTGAATAGGGATGGCAAAAAAAACCCGAAACCGACCGGGAAACCCAAAACTCGAACTAATTGGGGCGGGCGGGGCATGCTAATCGGATTATGGGGTGGGTTTGGGGCTTAAACGGGGGTTTTAATTGGGTTTGCCCGCCCCACCCGAATAATATATACACATATACAAATATATCTATACTTACATAGTATTTTGATAGTATTTACGTAACAAAAAAATTACTCTAATATTATTAGTTTTTTTATCTTTGTAAAATTGCAAAATTGTGATTATAGAAACTCGTTTAGTGTCATATTTTTAAGTTTTATATTTGTTATGTAATTAATAATTATTTGTGTATATTAATATTGTTGAAAACTTAATAAGGCTTGTTTGTAAATTATTAATAAGTTTTTAATTCTTCAAGTTATTGCTAACGGTTTAAAATTAATAATAAATGTGAATGATGTGGACATTGGTTAAGAATTGCACCAAAAAGTACACGCCGATAAGATTCCAGGTGTCTGAGGGTGGGTTTGGGGGGAGCATCACGCCCCAACGGGGCGCCTCGATTAAAACCCCGATGGGGATCGGGGAGGGGTTTGGAGAGAACTTTGGTAATCGGTTTTGGGGATGGGGATGGTCGACCCGCCCCAAAACCCACCCCGTTGCCATCCCTAGTCCTGATTGCCTTGATTATTGGTCAAAGGTAATTGAAATAACAAAAACACCCTTGCTTTCTTCACGGTTTTAATATTTCTTGAATTTATGTGTTTATTTGTAATCAAAAATTGTGAACACAAAATCACAAACCCAAAATTTAGGGTATGTTTGGCATGGAATGTATGGAGCTTTTTGGAGCGATAAGCTATGAGCATTTGAGTTTTTACTGATCGTTTGGCAAATGAGCAATGAGCTTTACTATTTTTTAAGAATGCTCATTTTTTCAATATTTCTTAAGAAGCGGTGAGCTGTGACTGCTACTCACAGCTCACTGCTACTTTTAACAAGCACACCCTTAAACAACCATCATCATCTACTACCACCACCCTCTGCCACCACACAACACCAACAAACCGCTGTAACAAATTAAAGAAACAAAATAAACTTTTCTGACATATTTCAACTTAGGCATACTTTGCAAAAACAAACATCTATATACGAAAGCAATCATTTATGATTTTAAAAGCAATTGTTCATATACCTGAAAACAATTGTCCATACATTACGAATTGGATTTTCCCATATATATACTTAATTGTGTATATTTGGGAATACGATTCCCGCTCGAACGTGGGTCAGTTTGTCAGTTCCATTGCCTTCTTGCACTAATCTTTATGCTATTAGTTGTTGAGTTTTAACAGATAAAACATAGATGTTGTAGACAAGCAGAAGATAGTTATATATGGGAAGAGGTGTGATAAAAGAAATGGCAAAGTATCTAAGAGGAGGTTTGATTCTTTTCTAATAAGGTTGGGAAGTGTTTTTCCAAATACCTCCATTGCGACTTCAAGCAACTATGTATTCGCCTCCGTCGCAGACATCGCAATCGTATCGCTTCTTGCTTCTTCCAACAATCGCTCCTCCATTGATGACAAAGGCATAACCCGTCGAGACTTCGTATCATCTTTATCACACTGCCGCCGACGCATCACAAGAATCTCTAAAACCAAGCTCGTATCCGGATTTCCACCATAAACTAAAAATATCTTCGTATTCCTAAGAGGATTTAGAATATGTTTAATGCCAGATCAAAGTGAAGTTCACCCGAATCGTTGATATCGATGGTCATATTCGAGCGAACATACATCCGGCCTTGTGCATCTCACAAAGATACATAATAGATCCTCTGCAGAATAAGGAACTTTCTCGCATGCGTGCCACTTCAAAGACAGTGTTGAAGCACACATTCGCTACATAAGCCATGCTTTACTTCCATCGGCAAATATCCTTTCTTAGAACTTTGCATATTGAATCTCTTCAATATTTTATCAATGTAAGCGCTTTGACTTAAACTGTGACAACTCGTATTTTTGGGTTATTATTCAACTCCGATATTCACTTTTCATTTTCAGAAAAGTTACTATTCACTATCGTAGTTTGCACTATTCATCATTATTCGAAAATTTATTTTTTCGAGTATTACTTATGTGTAAAGTGAGAGTTACATCGCGTACAGAGAAACATCATTTGATGCACATCATATAAACTAGATTCAGTCTACACATTTCCAGAATCATCAGCTTCATATTTGGTCATACACATGTTTACATATTTATTCATTTATATCTATTATATAAATACGCTTTCACACGATTTTTTATTATGAACCATATATCTGATACTCCCAACGATAGTCCTAATATATTTTTACACATTTTTTAAGGTTACAAAAAATTAAGAATTATTTTACTTAGGGTTTCAAATTCATTTATTATATATATTCTTAAATATATATATTTACGATAATTAAGTAATTACGAAACGATAATTATTTAAACACACGATACTTATACAAATTGCATTTTTTTAATAACTTTATTTCACTCTATTTTGTTCCACTAAAATTCATTTCTAGATAACTTTTTTTTTGAAAGGTATATTTCATTAAACCAAGCCAAACCCAACCCGAAAACCGGGGGGCAACAACAACAAAACAACTACACTATATTATATTTACACCATTCACCCCGAGACAATTTAGAAAACTTAGCTCTAGATTTCACCCATAGGAAACCAAGAGACTTAATTTGGCTAACGATCTCTTCATTCTTCACCATGATGCCTTCAAACTTCGACTTATTCCTTGCTCTCCATATAGCCCAGCAACTGAGTAATATAATACCATGGAAGACCTTTTTCGCTTTCCCTTTCAAACCAACATGCTCCTGGATTTCAATCAAATCCTTGAATGAGAAAACAAAAAACCTCTGCACCCGGGTCCAAGTACATATATGATTCCACACGAGCATAGCAACCCGACATGACGTGAATAAATGCTCAACCGATTCCTCAGCCTCACCACACATCGGGCAAGAAATCTCCACTCCCAAGATATTCCTTTTTCTAAGAGCATCATCTGTAGGAATCTTATACATCTCCGCGCGCCAAACAAAAACATTACATTTAGCCGAAAGCCATTTACACCACTTCATCACGTAATTATTACTATAATCAGGCTCGCTATGAATCACTCTCCTAACCGGGCTCACACTAAAAGCCCCCGACTTTTCCCCGAGCCAAACCTACTTGTCCCTCCTATCAGCCAAAACCACTGAAGCTATCACGCTGGTCATAAAATCCATCTCAGCCTTTTCCTGATCTGACTCCGGCTGCTTGGACCATCTCCACTTCTCACCTATCCCACGGCCCATCCCATCAGCAACTATGCGATCATTGACCCTACATTTCTTCTCCTTCTCAAGCCGAAACAAGTTCGGACACATATCTTTTAGGGGCGCATTACTAACCCAGGGGTCCAGCCAAAATGTGATGTTCTCCCCATTCCCAACCGTACCTTTAAACAACCTCCTCAAAGGCATACTAGAGATATTCGTCCTGGCCAACACTTTCACTATGTTGTTCCAGACCCCACCCAACACCTTATACTTGGAACAAAATCCCAACACCTTCCAGTATTATGTAACGCCTCGATAACTTTCGACCATAGACTCCTTTTTTCCGCTTTGAACCTCCATCCCCATTTAACAAGAAGAGCAACATTACTGATCTTCAGTTTACAAATACCGAGACCTCCTGCCTTTCTAGGGATAACTACCCGATCCCAAGCAACCCAATGAATTTTTGACACTTCACTAGAACCCCCCACAAAAATCTTCTAATCATTTTTTCCAAGTCATTGATCACCTTACACGGCGCCTGATAAATGGAAAAGTAGTAACAAGGGAGGCTTTCAAGCACCGATTTTATCAGGACAATTCTACCTCCAATTGAGAGACATGACGCCTTCCACTTGGACAGCCGAGCCTCAAAAACATCATACACTGGTTTCCAGTTGCAGATTCTATTCATATTTGCCCCCACCACCAGGCCCAAGTATTTGAAAGGAAACTCACTCGCTTGACATCCCAGAAACAATGCTTTCTCCTCCACCTTCGCCATACTTACCCCAATCCCAAATATGTTCGACTTAGAAAGATTAATCCTGAGACCAGAGCAAACGTGAAAACATCTAAGCACTCGGACCACGTTGTTAATCCCATCTATAGACCACTCCCCGAGAATGATCGCATCGTCCGCATAAAACAAATGTGATATAAAGGGACCACCTCTTGGAAGATTAATTCCTTTAAAAAGACCTGCTTCATTCGCCTTAGTAATCATACTAGACAAAGCCTCCATTACAATAATAAATAAAAACGAGGCTAGCGGATCCCCTTGCCTCATCCCTTTCTTGCACTGGAATTCGAAAGTGGGGGCTCCGTTAACTAAAATAGAGGACCGGGCAGACATAAGAACACCATATACCCAGTCACACCATCTTGAAGGAAATCCCATCTGGTTCATAATATCAATTACAAATCCCCAGTTAACATTGTCATAGACTTTCTTGAAGTCCAATTTAAGCATAAAAGTTCTAGCCTTCGATTTTTTGCACCAAGAGAGCATCTCATTCACAATAAGAGGACCATCCAGAATGAAGTTACCTCCCAGAAAAGCTGACTAGGAATCTGAAACAACGGACCCCAGCACCTTCTTAAGCCTATTCGCCATGACTTTGGATATGACCTTACTAATCACACCCACCAGGTTTATCAGCCTATATTGGTTGAGGTTTACTGGGTCCTTCACCTTTGGAATAAGCGTAATAAACGATGACCCACTCCCCACATTGATCCTTCTTCCCTCGAAAAAGTACTCAAAAATATCCTTGAAATCTTGTTCAAAAAAGCTCCATAAGTGTTTAATAAATCTCATGTTGAAACCGTCCGGACCAGGGGCCCGGTCATCACCACAAGTAAACACCGCCTCTTTAACTTTGGGGCCCGAGAATGGTTCAACCAGCATGTTGGCATCCCCATCAGAGAGGCGCTTCAGACCTTGACACTTCACACCAGGTCTGTTATTTACCTCTTCCTGAAACTTTCCTTTGAAAAAACTATAGATCTCATTCTTGACTATCGATGGCTTATCACACCACTCCCCATTCACCGTCAGACCCAGGATATTATTAGAAGCTTTCCTACCGTTGACAATCCCATGGAAAAAATCCGAGTTCTCATCACCGTCAATAGCCCATCTAATTCTTGACCTCTGTTTCAAGTCCATTGCCTTTCTCACACTTGCTTCTTTCAAAACCTTCTTACTCTCCACATAAATCCACTCTTCTTCTTCATTCAAAAGTCTCTCCCCCATAACCTCTTCAAGCTTGCCAATATCACTTAACGCCGCATTTTCAATCATAAACAGATTCTCATCCATCTCCTTCTTCCAATATTTAATTCGACATCTGCTATGAGCGAACTTTCTAGTCAATCTAGTGTCCGGAGGACCACTAAATTCAAAAGACAAAATAGCCTCTTTGACCATCTCCTCGAACCCGTCCATACTCAGCCAAGAATTAAACACCCGAAACGGGCGCGCCCCAAAGCCACTGGATTTAGAGGAGAAGAATAACGGGCAATGATCCGAGAACCGAGATGGAAGAACTCTGAGACACGCCTCTGGACATTTTTTGAAGAACACCGAACACACCAACACTCTATCAATCTTGCTTAGTTTCCTGCCATTCTCTCGGATACATGTAAACTGGTTGCCTTTCAAGCCGTACTCCATAAGCCCTGCTCTATGAATAAAACCATTAAAGTTACTAGCGCAAGTGTGCTTGAACACCGATACTTTACGCTCTTCCGCATATCGAACAGCGTTAAAATCCCCAAGGATAACCCACAAACCGGAATCATTTTCGATTTCCCCTTCTATCAAGCCCCAAAGATCGTTTTTAGCCGCTACCCCTTGTGGCGCATACACATTGATAAAGGTAATACGCTCCCCACTACCTTTGATCACACCGGATACTCTAAGGAAGTACCTGTTCTTAACCGTCAAGTTCATCTCAAAGACATTTGGGTCCCATAAATAATCAAACCCCCTGACTGACCCACGAAACCCACATACTCCCCACCAAAATTTTTATTACCCCATATTTTTTATAGAACAAAATTTTCCAAAACTTCAGCCTTAGATTCCTGAATAGCCAGGAAATATACCCCTAACTGGCATCTCAAATCCTTAACCCACGGCACCTTTTCCTCCCCTCCAATACCTCTAACATTTAAAGATAAAAAATTCATATCTTAACCACATTAGTACCTTTACCATCGATAGCATTCTTGACCAATGATCCACAGTTAGAAAGCTCAGCCCCAACCACCAAACCCACTTCGATCGTGGCCTCCACTTCATGGTTCGTCCACCCTTCTGCCGTCACCTCTTTTTCCACACTTCTAAATTCCTTCAGGCTTTCATTGTCGTCCCCTGTATCTTCTATACCATTCAAATTAACCTCTTGCACTTCTTGATTTAAGTCAATATCCATCTCAGGAGAAACCTCATTTTGTTCCCCAGATACTTGATTATGTTGGATATCCTTATCTTTATGTTGACCAGAGTTAAAAATACCAATAAACCGATCCAAGTCAAAAGGATCGTTATTATCTACTCTGGCTCTTTTTCTGGATCTAGTGCTTTCCTTTGGGCTCACACATTTAGATTGGACACTGGGCTTGGGCCGGGTCCCTCTTCGTTTGGTTTTAGCAGCTTGCACCTCATCAACTTTAGTAGACTTTAGGAAATTAAAACTAGACCCCATTCCAACATAACCCTCCACCTCGGAAAACCCCCTATAATTATTACCCCTCCCATGCGAATTTCCTTTCCCATGCAAATTAACCTCTTCATCTTCCACGTTAAATGTAAGATTATCACCTCCGGAACACGTTCCGCCTTCACCGTTATTTTGAATACCACTACCCGAGTTAATCGGAGTCATCGACGGCGCCTCCACAACTCCCACACACTCCGGGTCCCAATCACCTATTACTTCCTCAACCCATACCTTGAAATGTCTATTCTTCCACTTCAAAACTACCGACTCACGTATTCTAGCCCCGTCTCCAACCAATATCCCAACACATGTTGTAGAGAGATCGCTGTCTTCCGAACTCAATTGCGCCTGATGTATAACCTTCCCGAAGCAAGCTGCTACCCCGTCAAAAATAGTGTTCTCCGCAAGGTTTGTAGGCACCCCAAAGATCTTTACCTAGGCAATTCGCTCAAAAGATAAAATTTGACCCTCCCACATATCCAACATCGAAAACCATTTTCTCCATGCATTTTCATTAAACACAACTCTATTGGCTTCCTCCATTGTTTTGAACTTAAGCATGACAGAAAGACCTCCGATGTAGTGTATCTTAAGGTCTCCTACACCAGACTCTAACAGTCTTTTATCCAAGTTGATGAGCGTCTCCAAATTGACGGTCCTGCCCACCAACGCCCTGCCATACTGATCCTTGAAGGCTTGAGTCTCCTCCGGGACCAAAACCTCCTTAGACTTAGGTGCCAAACCAGTTCTTGCACCCTCTTTGTTCACCTTCCTGCCTTTGTTCTCCACCGTCTCCTTATAAGAATATATCCCCCTCATGTTTCCCCTGCTAAACTCATCATCTTGACCTTTACTAGGAGCTTTTTTTCCTTCATTCACAAATGGAGCTTCAAACTTTTTATCGAATGCCGAAGCCAAACCCACATTCTCTTCCGCAAACCTCGCGACATTTACCCTGAGTTTATTATGATCCATGTTTATCCCATCTAGTTTAAGTTCCAGGGCTTTAACCTCCCTCACATCCTTGAAGGTTATGAAGCCAAATCTACACCTGAATTTATCGTTTTTCCTAGCGATGTAGGCTCCAGCCACCTCGCCATATCCCCCAAAAACATACTTGACATCCCACGGTGTGCACCCGTTAGGAAGATTCGAGATGAAGAACTTGGTCACCCTAGCTTCTCCCAAACCCGACCTCTTAGTATCCTGTTGTCTTCTACTTCTATGAACTACCTCTTGCCACTCCTCTTCGTCTTTACCTTTTCCTCTTCCTTCATCCCTTTTGCCGCCTTTTACTCTTCCCATGGAGAGAGAGAGTTTGTGTGTTGTCGAATCAAATACAATTCCTTATAGTTAATTCCATTTCTAGATAACTTAATACCTAAATAATAAATATATAGCTTTTATTAATACAAAACCTATATAAAAATTTAGTTAAGAGACAAGAATAATTAATGCAAGCATGGTCTTTCCTCTTTTCCCCTGTTTTTGGCCGAAAATCTCAACCCCTCCTCTTACAACTTTGACAAAATTTTCATGGCTCATTTATTTGATTTGTACTAGTTTATTTTATAAATAAGAAAACCATACTTTATTTATCTTTATGGAAGTAACTATTTATTGTTTTACCATAAGAAAAGCACAATTTTTTTTTCACTCCATCATGATCGGCCAAGAAAGGAAAAACGAGAAGAAAAATTAGTTTGATCCATTTCAAGTGTTACTCGATCATTTACGGGTTATATATTAACTTAAAATTGATTTGGAGTAATCGTTGGGGTTATATTGTTCTAGATCTAGTCAAAAACTTCTCATTTTTCAAGTAAGTAAAAAAAAAATTATACCTTTCATTATGTATTTTATGCATTTGTTTTACATGTTTATGCATTTATTAAATTTAAATCTTCTTTTAAACTCATTAAACTACATATATCACTTATGTTCAAGTTTGTGACTTTTTACTAAGAAAACAGCTAAAAATATGTTTGACAAAATATTGGATGAGAAAAATGAGTGTAAACAAGCCTTGAACAATTTTTAATTTGATTCATAGAATCTATTGTTATATATATGTTAATATAAATCTATAATTGTTTTATTAGATTTTTGTCATATATTCTAGATCTATATTTTTATTATGTTTCCATGATCATTATGAGCTATATATTTTTTTGAAAAATTGGTGGAAGAGTTTAGGATAGATTGGAGTTGATTTAAGGGTTTTTAGTTTACGAAAAAAGGATATTTTAAAATATGCTTGTGAGTTACCGCTAAAATTTCTAATTTTTGGAAAATCAAATTATTTTTACAAGATTTAATCAAAGAAATGGAAAATAGATTTTAAAACAAAAACCTGGTCGTTTGAATGGATTAAAACGGAATTGTAACGAATAAGATACGAGTTTTCTAAATATATTGTCTATAAGTATTTTCAGAAAAATAAATAGTGTGTTGTACGGATTTGCATCACGGTAAAACTAAGCTTTAAAAGATAAACCGAGTCCTCAAAACCTGAAAATGTTTTAGTATACTTAAATACATTCGCGAGGATAGGTAGAACTTTGAAAACGGAGTTAAAACGAGGGAGTTTTAACACTTTTAATTTTTGGTCGAATACTATATAAAAACACTATTCATAACTTTTTACCAAAAGCTGTCAGAAATCTTAATTGTCAAAATATATATTATCGAAACTTTCATATCATAGTTATGATACGTACTTACTAGATGTCCAGAAATATTATATTTTGGCTATCGCTAAGAAATATTAAGTAACGTTATATTTTATAATTAAGTTTACAATCAAACATGTAGGGGTGATATAACTTTCATAAATTGCATACACGACATTATTGCATTACCTAAAACACATTATTACTTAAGGTTGCGGCTAGGGTATCACGCATCGTTTCCCGTGCACACTTACTTGTAGCGTATTACTTATTGCTTGAGGTGAGTAGTCACAATCCCCTTTTTACCGTTTTTACTATATTTTGGGGTGGAATGCATGAATCATACTCGAACTAAATTGATTACTATGTTTATGAACTCTTTTGACTTGAACTTTCGAACTTGAATCAAACCCTTGAATTTAATTACGAACTTATGACCTGTTATGGACATAATGAACCATATGTACTATGACTTAAAAGTCTCGCCGTTTTGGTGGAGCTTTCTTGACCTAAAGTCTTGCCTTATTGGTGGAGCGTGCAAAGTCTCTCATGTTCGGAGAGTTCTTAATTGTATATAATAGTTGTATGATGTACCGCTCGTACATTCGCATTGTTAGTCTCCTACCAAGAGGTAGTATGGATAAGCGCTATTAGAGGTCCACCAACCTCTCGCTCACTATGTTACGGACGCATATTATTTATTCTAGGGGCTTTGCATCATACATTATTATATACGTGGTGCTATATTGTGAACTATTATGACAACGTGTACTTGACTACTAGACATACTACTTTTATGCGATGGGTTGTGAACACATAGGTTACAAGTCTTGTATGGGCGGGACTTGCAATCGAATGGATTGACAACGCCTTTGCCTTGTGGACTATTCTCAATGACCAAAAACTTAGACTCCCTCTCTTAAAAGTTTTCATATTATATAAAACGTGTGTACTCACCAACTATTTTCATAGTTGACCCATTTTCTCTCATGCATTTCAGGTGATCATCAGTAAGCTTTTCTTCAAGGTCTTTGCATAATGAAGTTTTCACATGTCACTACTAATCATTATGTATTAAAACGCAATCTTTTGGGAACGAAACTTTATATTTTAAATTGCCGATGTCGGATAAACTAATATTGTAATGATGTACTCTTTCCTTTAAATCTTAAATGTTGGTATGTTCTATTATCTTATGCTTGTGTTCCTTTCCAGTTACACCTCGTGTTTCCGCTTAGCGGGGTGTGACAGATTGGTATCAGAGCCTAAGGTTATAGAGAATGTCGATTTTTCAAAAATAAAAATCGCAACTATAACCATAATAAAGTTTTATTAAACATCGAACATCATACGAGTCGACTAGTCCTAGCGTTGCATCGTTAATCCTAAATTATACATAGCCTGATCACCTATGTGTAATTCAGGAAGAATCATGCAATGATAAGAGTAGTAGTCTTGGATCATATTTAGTCGAGTCTTAAGAGTCTGGTCACCTGGAATTGCATTGGTCGGGTGGGTATGCATATCATGTTTTTTTTTGTTCACGTTTACGTTATCGTACCTTGTTTATACTTTCTCTTTGCTACCTTACGACTCGTTAGACTAAGCATGTCTCTGTTCCTGTCATATTTCGATCACTATAACACAAATTACAACCGTTCCGCACCTCATCTGCCGTCGTTCGAGTGTCGTTTACTCAACCCGATGTTTTGGTCCACTGCAGGATTATGGCTACCATGAACACGCGTTCAGGACGCACCAACAATGGAGACCCAAATGATAGGGATGCAGGATTAGCTGATCTCCTCACCTCATTATTGCGCATATCGATGATGAGGCGAAATAATGGGCGGTACCTCGAACAACGGTCAGGGATGCAGCTACAAGACTTTCATGGCATGCAAGCCAATGAAATTTTATAGCACCGAGGGTGCCATTGGACTGCTATCATGGTTCGATAATGTTGAGTCGAAACTCGATATCACGAAATGTCTTTGAAGAGGATAAGGTTGAGTTCTCACCGGTCTACTGTGGTTAAGCATTGACCGGTGGAACAACCAACTACTGCACTGTGGGAAGAGGAGCTGCAAATCGTTATCTTGGGAAGCATTCAAGAAACTACTAACCGATGAGTACCGCAGAAAGATGAAGTGCGTGTCGGAAGCGAATTTTGGAATCACTTGATGGTAGGAGTAGAAGTCGACAAGTACACGACCCGTTTCCACGAGCTAACTAGAATGGTTCCTCACATGGTTTCCACCGTGGAGAAGTTGATCGACCTATATATTTGGGGATTGATACCGAAAATCGTGAGGATGTCACCAATTAAACCCAACCACTCCATGGCCGTTGTGGGTATGGCGTGCCGCTTGACAAATGATGTGATCGGTCCGGTGAACTAACGAAAGGAAACGACGGTGGATGAAAGAGCGTGAAGATCGGCAAAGCCGTGACCAAAATCAACGAGACAAGAGACAACGAGTATTTGGAAACTACGGAGCAATAACTCGAGGGCCCGAAGATACGCAGTCCACATCCTATGTGCACTCGATGTAACTATCACCACTCGAGAGCTGCGCCAAGGTGCACCAAATGTGGACAGACGGGCCACTTCGTGCGGAATTGCTCAAACAGGACTGGGAACCAAGGACAAAGGCCAACATGTTACGAGTGTGGAAGTATAGATCACCTTCAGAATACCTGTCCAAAGTTGAAAAGAACTCCCAACCAAGGAGGAAATCGTCCAAACCTGGCGTTGGCAATAGAAGGCCCTCAAGATCAGAACATTGATATTCCCCCCGCACGTGGTCGAGCATTCTATGTGGGTACTGAGGAAGCTCGCAATGCGTAACGGGTACATTCTTTTGAACAACCACCATATTACCGTACCATTTGATTTTGATTGCATAACTTACTTCCAATTCTTACCAAGTTCACGACATTGATTAATCTGAGACCTAACGACATCGACCTTAGTTATAATTTTTTTGTTGTTGATTTGATTGGTGTAAGCAATTCCAAGATCGAGCAAATCTTTCAAGAGACTTCATTCCAGGATGTTGAATCCTTTCTTTCTAACAACTTGCTTCCTAGCTTGATCTAGTGACAGTTCTTTTTTGATGAGTTGCGAAAATTAAGCTAAGAGTCAAGTTGTTACTCAAATCAATTTAATTTAATCTCATGACAGTTCTTATCTGATGAGTTGTGAGATTAAATTTGAATCGACTACCTAAAGGTCTTTTGATGCCTACGTTCGAAATTGGGAAAGTTTACTTCATCAAATCTAATCACGACAACGTACATATGTAGAACGAACGAGCTTAATTCCTTTAACGGGTGGAGACTGTGACAACTCGTATTTTTGGGTTATTATTCAACTCCGATATTCACTTCTCATTTTTAGAAAAAGATACTATTCACTATCGTAGTTTGCACTATTCATCATTGTCTGAAAATTTATTTTTTCGAGTATTACTTATGTGTAACGTGAGAGTTACATCGTGTACAGAGAAACATCATTTGGTGCACATCATATAAACTAGATTTAGTCTACACATTTCCAGAATCATCAGCTTCATATTTGGTCATACACATGTTTACATATTTATTCATTTATATTTATTATATAAATACGCTTTCACACGATTTTTGATCATGAACCATATATCCGATACTCCCAACGATAGTCGTAATATATTTTTACACTTTTTATAAGGTTACAAAAATTTTAGAATTATTTTACTTAGGGTTTCAAATTCGTTTATTATATATATTCTCAAATATATATATTTACGATAAAATAAGTAATTACTTAAACGATAATTATTTAAACACACGATACTTATACAAATTACATTTTTTTATAACTTAATTTCACTCTATTTGTTAGATATTAGTTTTCACATACACATCAAACCATAACACAAAGTGGCGTTTGAATGAGGTTCTAGAGAGAAAGTTAGAGGTTTAGGGAACTTAGTGAGAGAAAGTGAAAGATATTATTATGAGCTCAACTCTACCTTGGAAGGTAGAGTATTTATAGTCTTACATAAATCGCCACACATCGGGTGTGGATCGGGCACACGATGGGTAAAGACCGTCCGTCCTCCACGGTGTTACTAAACTAAATACTACTTAACTTAAAAGAACTACGACTACGAGCTTTCTAACGATTACATATACTTGAGGTGACCGACTCTTTAATACCGGAATTTCTAATTCTAACAATCTCCCCAAGGAGGTCACCTCAATCATGTACCGTAATTACATTGAATACAAATAGATATTACAAAAATTGTTCTTGCATTCTTGATGTTGTCCTTTGCTTCTAAGCTCGTAGTCATTGATTCTTCACATTGCATGTTTGGATACTCCAAGTGGAGGTCTTTCTTGATCCACGTGATAATAATTTTGAGCCATCTTTTGAGATCATCGACTATCAAAAATCTCCGACACATCCTTTGTGGTGTTGGTATTATGTGATGTTGTGACTTTAGGACCGACATGCTCACATTCGGATCATGATATCTTCTCATCGAGTAGCGGAAGCATTTGTTGAATCATGATATTGGCGGCGTAGCGAAGCATGGAGTGAAAATATCGAGTCATTGATGCACTAATCATGATTTCTTTTGAGATGATCGTGTTAAGTGAGCATGCGGCTATGGATAGACCGCTTCATTACGATCATTTACAAGCGTCGGGTGTACCTACATACAATAGTTAGCAATAAATCGCACGAAAGTGTCTTTGATCACTTCGTTGAATTGAGGTACACGCCCACGGTTCCCCGTTGATCGGTACATGTCTTGCCTGTGATCGGTATAATTCAAGAATTTCCTTGACGGGGTTTCGTTTGCTCTAGTCGTTCTCAAACCGAACGTCTCAAAGACGACAACACGGAGTGAGTGAACCAAATGGGTTAAGTCCATCGATTGATGAAAAGAGATTTGAAAAACAATCGTGTATTGCTCGATAGAAATTGTTTTGCAATACAACGAAGGTTTTGTTGAAAATCAATTATCAATCATAAAACACCTTTTGGTTTGAAAATGAGTACACGTCGATGTGCTAAAGAAAAGAGTTTTTAAGCACAAAGACCGGTTTTCAAAGGTATCCGTCAATCCATAACTCGAACCGAGATTGATTCAAGAGATTGAATCGCCCCATTGTTTCTGCTTCGGTTGTCACATGGTTGATCTATATAATAGATCTCACATGCCACCTACCGGGAGCTTGTTTGATGTTGGCTCGAGGCTTTCCATCTTCATTGTGAATATGAATACACATCACTCGGATGTTACCGCAATACCACAAGAATAATGCGTGGGACTCAAGATATAATCTCTTCCACATTGTGTGAAACAGAGAGTCTTCATTGAAAGTGTCCTAATGAGATTTATTGATGATCTCGTGGCACTAGACTCAATTTGTGCATATTTGGATCCCGTGCGGAGACTAGGGAGAGGTCTCCTTGATATCAACAATCTCTAAGAGAAAGTCGATAGATAATGTCGGTTCCCGTGAGAATGAAACAAGTCCTTTTAAGAGGAACTTGAGTGGTTTGGAAAGTTGAAGTGCGATGCGTCACTTGGGTCCATGACGTCTTGTCTTCAATACTGATGTTACCATCAAGAGCATATGAATTGAACCCGGTTTACGCCTAAGGTTGAATAAATGGAGGGCTATTTGTTTCACCCTTTCCTCATTTAATTCTTTTTAATTCTTCAACCCTTGATTATTACCGAGACTTCATAGCTAAAACCTTGTTGGGTTTATTCCGATTACTAGCTCGGTCTTAGTCCGCACTCTTCCCATATCTCATTTTCTCCTTTTATCATCATACCTAAGGACTTCTACACTAACTAGTGGATTGTCCTGGGTAGATCCCTCCGGATTACGGCGGATCATGGGAACACATACCTAACCTTATCATCCTTATATCACCGTACATAAAGTAGAGTTGGTCGGTCTATTTGGTATTGTTCATCTGCCATTGGAACCAATTGAAAACCATTTGAAAATCAATTCAGATACTTGTGATATATTATCAAAGCATTTTGTACCTGAATTGTTTTTGATATTTTTAGAACGAGAACTCCCCCTCAACATGTGCATCAAGTATTTGAAAATGTTTTGCACACGGAGGCAAGAGAAAGAATTTACTTCTTTGATTACCATTTTCTAAAAGATATCAACATCACTTCCCTGATCAAATCAAGAAGATAAAGCATTTCCAGGAAGGATGAGGTTTTCATGATTTTGCTCCCCCTCAATATGTGCCTCGAGGTTTGAAAAGAGTTTTGCACATACTAGAGGGAACCTGCACATTGGGATAAATGATCACGTTTCAAATCATAGGTTTAAGATAGATGCTCCCCCTCAACATGTGCATTGAAAATTTGAAATCGTTTGTCACATGTGGGCAGGATAGCATGTACATCCTTATAAAACCATTTACCTAATTATCGGTTTAAATCCAATTTAAATCACACATTCTCCCCGATCACAATTATCAAATCAATTGAGATTTGTGATCTCTTATAGATTTAAATTGATTTTGAAGGCTTTTAAGGGAATTGTGACTTGATTATGAAAGTGTTTTAAGCGATAAGGATCGGATTTTAAGACTTTAAATTCCATTGATAAAACATGCATGTATATCTTTTGAAAACAATTTAATGCCAAATAACTTTTAATTTAATTGAAATCATTCTCCCCTCAATCAATGACATAGGTTGTTGATTGAGAGATAGAGATTTTGCAAATAAGTTCGATGATTATCAAAAATAGAGACCGAGTTATTTTTCAAAGCATTTGGTTTTCAAGAGATAAATGTTTATAGAATCGAGCATGGAATTTGAAAACATGGTAAAACATGGCTCGTTCTTTCTTTTAAAACCGGTTATTGCACGAAAATGACAATAAACCATTTTTTCTCTTTCTCCCAAAAATATTTTTTGATTTTTTTGGTAAAATTCTCCCCCTCAATATGTGCATAGGATATTTTAAAACATTTTATCACATAGAGGCAAGAGTTCTTTTTGTGCATAGGATATTTTAAAATATTTTATCACGATATTTTAAAACATTTTCACTTTTTTTTTTTTTTTTTTTTTTTTTTTTTTTAAGAATTCGAACAACATCTAAAGTCCGTGTCATTCTTTGAATGACAAAGACAAAGACCGTAGATATTATCGAACCGAGAAAAACATGACAAATTGACAATATTTTTTGAAGATTTTGAATTTTCAAATTTGATTTTTGAGGATTTTATAATTTTGTATTTTGTTTTCGAATAAAATATTTACAAGAGATAGATGAAGAAACCTTTTACTCCTCGTCTTCCTCACGAAGACGTTTGAGTGTTTCGTTGAAGGCTTTTCAAGCCAAGTCGTGGAAGAATGAACTCAAAACGTTCTCTTGGAAGAGCTTTGGTGAAGATGTCTGCTAACGGTATTCGGACCTCACAAAATAGAGTTCCACCACACCTTTTCTACTTGTTCCCGATGAAATGATGTCGAATGTCGATATGCTTTGCTCTTGAGTGTTGAGCGTTGTTGCATGAGAGCAATAGCACTTTATTATCACAAGACAGAGGTTTTGTTGAATTCAAAGCCATAGTCGATAATTGAGATCTCATCCATAAGATTTGAGCACAACAGATGACATGGCTATGTATTCACCTCGTAGAGGAAATAGAAGTACTCATTTGCTTCTTTGAAGACCACTCACAAGCTTATCACCCAAAAACGAGCACCTCCGGACGTGCTTGACGAGTATCTTGACACCTGCATGATATGCATCCATATCTTTGTTAGTGACATACCGTGTCTTTTGGGTACCAAAGTCCCATATTGATGGTTCCTTGGAATACCGAAGACCCGTTTAACCGCTTCAAGGTGCTTTTTAGTAGGCTTAGCACGGTATCTAGCACACATGCAAACAATGAACAAGATGTCCGGTCTACTAGCATGAGGTACATCGTGGATCCAATCATACTACGATATTTTGTTTGGTCAATCATGATCCACGAGAGGTCCTCATCTAGTTTGGTTCGATCAATCATGGGAGTGTCAATCAGGTCACTTGAATCGAATCCAAATTTCTTTAAGATCTCGGTTGCATATTTAGATTGATTTATAAAATGCCTCAGGACTTTGTGAAATTTGTAATCCCAAGAAAATGACATTTGTCCCATCATTGACATTTGAAATTTTGAACTCATTTCATTTGAAAACGAACACATTCTATTGGGTGCTGTCGAGGCAAAAATAATATCATCAACATAAATTTGAACATGAATTAAATGTTTGCTGACTTCGGTGAACAATGTAGGATCAATCTGCTCCTTTGATGAATCCGGTTGATAGAAGAAACTTTGACAATGTATCATACCATGCCCTTGGAGCTTGCTTTAAACCGTAAAGAGCCTTCTTCAAACGATAAGCGTGAGTAGGATGCTCTTGATTCACAAATCCTTCAGTTGGTGGACGTGAGCGACTTCTTTAAGATCTCCGTTCGTAAATGCCGTCTTCACATCCATCGATAGACTACCATGTTCTTACTAGCGACATTAGCGGAAAGATTACGATTGCCTCGATTCGAGCAACAGGAGCAAAGATTCTTCAAAGTCAATACCCTCCTCTTGGCGGTATCCTTTAGCAACTAATCGAGCCTTGTTCTTCAACACATCACCATGCTCATCAAGTTTCACTTTGAAGATCCATTTAAGAGCAATAATCATAGCACGATCTGGGCGGTACTAACTCCCATACATCAAGTCGATCAAACTCATGAATTTCATCTTGCATGGCATTGAACCAGCTATCTTCATTCATGGCGGTTTTAACATCCTTTGGTTCGATCTTAGATAGTACGGAGTTGAAGAAGCACCATAAGGCATCGGTTGCAAGTTGTTTCGGGTTGATCAGGGACGAGAGGATTTCCAATGATGTTGTCTAATGGATGATCGTGAGTCTATTTTCCGAGGTGTTCATGTGGCGGTTGTTGAGGCCGAGGTAGCCGAGTCGATGTCTCTGAAGAAGATGGTTCGATGATGATTCGGGAGTAGCAAATATGTTTTCAAATGGAGCATCTTCGTGGAGTAGCAAAGGGATTAACTTCATCATTGATGCGAAACATTTCCATGATGTACATTTGAAGAATGATGATTTGTTGATGAGGCGAAGGATCGTGACGAGTGCTTCTTGACTTAAAGATATTGAGGCCGAGGATTGACTTCATTCATGTGAATATGAGCATCCTCATTGTAGGGATCAACACCTCATTAGTAATTGAATCATCACAGCCATCAAACATAGGATCAAACAATTTCTTTAAATCATCTTCGATGGAGGTACATATGGAGTTTCTTAAGAAGAGTTTGGAACAAGGGATGAACCAATGGAATTGTTTTGAAGTGCGGGTCTGAATGGAGTGTCCAGAGCCATTTGACCGTCGACTCATCAAGCGTAACGTGAATTGTTTCCATGATATTTCGGGTTCTTTTGTTGTAGATTCGGTATCCCTTTTGTTTGAAGCATATCCTACAAATACTCCAATGTCGACTTTAGCCCTAAGTTTGCCTAAGTCTTGACCTCATTAGTTGGATAACACAATGCACCAAACACACGAAGGAAAGAGAGATTAGGTTTTCTGTTGTGGACAAGTTCATATGGAGTTTTCCATGAGCAGTGTGAATCGAGAGAATGATTTTGTGTGTAGCATGCGATGGCAATAGCTTGACCCAGGAGAAACATTGGAACCTTTGAGTAAATCGGCATTGTTCTAGCGGCTTCTACAAGAGTTCGATTTCGTCTTTCAACTACACCGCTCATTGAGGAGTTCGAGAACACTTCTTTGATGGCCGATTCCAATGCTTTCATAAAGTCACTAAGTTGTTTGTTAACATACTCGGTTCCATTGTCTGTTCGGATAATTACGGGTTTTGTTAAGACGAACTGCAATTTGTTTGATGAGTTTGATGATGATATCGAGTTTCATCCTTTGTCCTTAAGAACTTGACCGGTGAATCTAGAGTAATCACAACCACAACCAACACATATTTCTTACCAAAGATGTTCTGCACTCTCATTGGTATACACAAATCCATATGAAGGGTATGAAGAACTTGTAATTGAGATTGTAGGTTTGGGTTTGTGGGCATACTTTTGCTTTTACCCAATTGGCATCTTTGTACAAAGATGATCCTTTTCATACTTTAGTCTAGGTAAACCTACAACTAAGTCCTTTACGGAAAGATCGTTGATGGTGCCAAGTTCAAGTGATTGAGACGGCGATGCCATAACCATGACTTTGTTTTGAAGCCTTTGATAACAAGCGATTGGAGAAGCCCTCATCATGTCATCGATAGAGATGGTGTAAAGATTTGAGCCACGAGTTCCTTTTAACAGTTCCTTACCATTAAGATCTCTAACAAAGCGGTGTGTTTTACGAAGGCTACTTCTAGATCAAAATCACGAATTGACCAACGAGAATAGAGTTATGACCCAAACCTTCCACATAGTAAACTCTAGAGATGACACTATCACCAACAACATAATCTCCATAACCCATAATAGCACCGAAATGATCATTACCAAATCTAATGATCCGATGAATTTGCTCGCGAAGTTCATGAGCCGCGACCGGTCTCCAAATATATGCTTGGAGCGGCTGAGTCCGGTACCACGAATGATTTGAGCGATCTGCAGTTGAACACGAGACAAGAGTGGATAAGCGGATAATTGGGATCCCCATGCAAGAATGGGTTCCATTTGGTTAGTAACAATGTTTGGAACACCCACATCGAAATAGAAGCATTCATATCGAGAAAGTGAGGCAATGGAATGGTTGTGAATAGATGCGAGAACTAGTGTACGTATTAGCCACATTCACGATGTGATCACTTCTTACGGAATAGTTCTACCAAGAGGCATCCATTTTCTAGTGGGCATTATCGATTAGTCTTATGACCAACGGTATCCAATAATAGCCTATTTTCTTGAATGTTCTTCATGTGGGTTTCCTTTGTTTTCTAACTTTCTTTCATTTTGCCTTTTAGCCTTCTTAGCATGAGTTTTAGCATTAACAATATTAATGGACAATTAACATCATTAGCGAGAACATTAACATCACATTCATGATTAGAGGCGAATTCAAGCGACATCAATACAAGGTTTGCAAATAGTATCGAATTGAATTAATTACTGATGCGCCTATGGCTAATACTAGAATCAACACGATTCATTTTATTCGATTCAAACTTAAAGTTCCTAGATTGTTCTTCTCTTTCCGGTGCGCATTCTTAGCTTGCGAGGTCCTATCATTCCTTGTATTGTCTTGAGACTTTGACTGCTCCCTTTAATGTCACCGATTACTCCTGTAGAGGAATGGGAACATTAGTTGGTTTCCTACTCTTTGCATTACTGTTTAGATGTCTTTGGGATCTGAACTACGTGCGAGCACACTAAGGTTCACTTTCTTAAAACTAGAGTCTTGAGATTTGTACTCCTAGAAGGCACACTTGAGTTCTCTTTCTTAGCATTGTGGATCTAGAATCTGAACTACTTAAAGGCACACTGGTTCACTTTCAAAACATTGGGAATCGAGTGCATATCATACTTGGCATTAGGCATCGAGCATGAAATCAAAGGATTAACTCTCTCACCTAATGACTTTGGGCATATTGTGATCAAGCATTCTAAGATTTCTTGAGATCGTTTGGCATATAAGCATGCATGTCCAATTGCATTATCATGAGGTTTCTCTAACTTATCCTCTTCAACAATCTCACGCAGACATTCTAGGCAATCCTTAAGGGATGAGAAGTATGTTTGAATAGCAAGTTTGTTGTTCCTTAGATGAGGAGGGACATAAGTCGCGACAAAGCATATTTATTACAAGAGTGAACCTTTGATCCACCATTCTCCCCATTGGTCATTGGCATTTTCCATTTTACGACTCTTGATTCTCAATTTCCTTTTGCAATGAAGCTATTTGTTCGTTGTTTTTGTTACGATTGACCTTAATTGATTCAAATAACTCATTGAAATGACGTTTAACCTTTTCGTTTTCTTCGAGAAAACTTTCGTTTTCCTTTTGTAAAGCATTTACTAGGTTTTGAAGATGAAACGTTTGAGAATTCGAGAATCTAAGGAGGAGGCATTTGGGAGCTGTCATATTGTTCGTTTGACCCTTTAATTGAGAGATTTGGGCTTTCAACTTTACGATCGTGTTGCAGAGCTTGAATCATTCATCACGTTTGTTAATTTGAAAACGCATCAAACTCGGAGCATCGATGATGTCTTGATATTTGAAGTTTTGACATTTTCTTTAAGATGTTGATATTTCGGTTGTAAGTTAAAATGCTCAACTTCTAGTTTAGAAAAATGTTTAACCAAATTGTCGTGATCATCCAACTCAATTTTCTCGTTTAGTTTAGAATTAGTTTTTCAAGCTCAATGACACGATCATGAGAGACTTTCGAGGCAACAGATAGTTCATGAAATTGGGAAGCATTAATAGAGCAATTTGAGCGTTGAAAACACATCTTGAGCAACACATTCGATAATAAGAGTCTCATTTAATGTATGCAAGTTCTTCCTCTCAATCTCATTATATTTTAGTGCACGCTCATAGTCACTAACTTCAACAACCATTGCATCAAATTCCTTTTCCATTCCCTTAATATCGGTTTCTATCCCTTTTAAGACTCTCAAAGTGATCTTTTAGAAGTTTAAAGAAATGCATGACCTCGGTTAAATAACATTCTTTCATTTGTTCAAAACCCCTTTCTCCTTGATTATACCGATGGGTGTGATCCTTTTCTTGCAAGTTTTCTCAAAATCAACAAATAGTTGAAATATAACGTATTGGCTAATTAATGTCTTGCTTTTAGTGGCAATTGTTCTAGGTACAAGATGCATTGGTGTATTAGGAGGATATCTGATCGCTCTAGGCATTTTCCAAGGGAGGGTTTGTTTCAACAATATTTTCCGCTTTACCTTATCTAAATCCTTTTCCGAAGACTTGCTCGGAGTCGGCAATGTCTCGAGGCTTAAACTTGTTCAAGGAAATCCAGTTTTCCTTCTTGTAGTCATGAGGAGTGATAATTATTTTTTCTCTTTGCATTTAGGATCATTTTGTTTCTTATTCATCTTTTCCTAGTGATTTCATTTGATTTCTTATCTTCCTCGGTGCACTCAACGCAACTAGGTTTACGCCTAGGCTTAAGGATTTCATTACCATCATAAAGCACCTTATGAGCATTTATAGCCTTTTTAATTACCTCTGGATTTGGTTCCTCAACAAGGGGAATGCTATGCTTATCGCTTAAGACTCGATGTTTAGTGACCATGTGAGCAGTCTGAATGGTGTTTCCTTGTATGTACAACTTGTTTTCAAGTTTGTTTTTCAAAGTTTTCAGATTAGAAAAGTCTCTCAAGAGTTTTGATTCCTTTGCATTAAATTCTTGCTTAAGCATTTTCACATTTTCTTGAAGTTCTTGCTTTTGCTTAGCCGTTTTAGAAAGTTTTTCTTGCAAGGAATTTAATTCTTGTTTCAATACTTCTTCTCTAAAATTACTTTTTCTAATTACTGTATGTACTTGGTCATCCATTTCCTGCTCACGAGTGGTCAACTCAAATTTTGCACGTTGTTCATAAATAGCAACACGTTCTTTATAGGCATTTAGTTCAGAAATTACAGAATCATCAGGGGCACATGCAGTGTATTCATCAAAACATAGTCATTGTTGATTGCGGAAGATGCATCACTTGGTACACCTTCACTTTCACTTTGTTTCACGTATTGATCATATGGGATAATATCGATATTACCCATATTTTCAACATTTGATTCAATAGTTTCGATTGATTGTACTTTGTCATGCATCTGCTGCACATCAACGATATCGTATAGTTTTAATACCTCCGAGATGAGTTTGTCTTGGGATGGGCCACTAGTGGTGAAGAAGAGACCTTGGGAGAAACCATTGGAGAAATGCTAGCCATAAAAATTGTGTGTCTGCAGTGGGTCCATCATCCACATCAGTCGTATGCATCACAATCGGCTACTTGAAAGGCATTCGATGATTGTGACCTATCTCTGAATAGGTTGCTCATCCACATCTCATCATATGTCTTGGCATTGCCTCTTCATTCAAAGCGGACCATTGTCCCGAGCTTGTGCCAGCAAGATCTTATCTACGAAGTAATCGGCGTTCGTGGATGCTTTGGAGATGTGGGTTCCTTGCAATGTGTCCTCACCACCACGCTTATAACATTTGATTGGCTTAGCTTGACCTTGGTTACCATTCCTTCCTCGATTACGGTTGCCAACATAACCTCTCCAGCTCCACCTCTTCCACGATCATCTTGTCTTTCTGAATGGTTGCACCACGATCCTTCCATCTTTAACGATGGCTTGATTGTGTGGGTTAGATCTTTGCTACGAGGTTGTTGTTGGTTTGTGGGAGAGAATTCATGTTTTGACTAATCGGAAGAGCTAGTTGATTAATGAAGTTACCCACGTGTGCATCGGCATCGACTTGTTTGAACATAGGATCGGGAATGAGTTTGTGATTACCATTACCCAAGGTATGACTTGTGATGCTTTGGTTGTGATTCCGATGTTTGAGTAGAAAGCGGTTGAGTCATTAGGCGAGCTTGTCTCTCCTGGTTGGTTTTGAATCGACCGAGAATCAAATTTTCAAACATAGCATGTCTCTCATTCCGAAGGAGGAAGGCATAGAGTTGCTCATAGTTTGTATTCTTCAATCCTTTAGTGAGCTTCACAGTGACAAACTTGTGCCATTCGAGATTCATGTTGTTCACAAATTTTGAGTTCGGTGAATGTTAGGCATAGTCATTACGATGTTCCTCATGTCATTCACTAACTTATGAAATCTCACATAGTACTCATAGACATTCTCATCCGGTTTCATCTTGAAGTGTTCAAATTAGTCATAGAGTTGGGATTCTCTGTCTTCCATAGTTAATTACGAACACGAGAGAAGCATCTTAACATTATCCCAAACGCCTTTGCATCGGTGTTATGATTGATCGACTTGTAGATGTCTTTAGGAAGACCTTGAAGAACAATGTTTGAAGCCACGATATCTCGCATCGAATCTCTTTTATCCTTATCATCAAGCTCATCATACATTTTAGGTACATCCATTCCGTAAACAGAGTACCATCTTCATTAGTATCAAGTATGTCTCTAGTCGTCTCAACTCGATATGGTCCTTCATCAATGGATTTGAGAATGTTGACACCATTTTCCTTTCAAAGGCGATAACTGATTCGTTGAGCCCAAGAATCGTAGTCGATTCTGTCAAGCATGGGTGGACGAGTATCGACCACCGTTGCTTGACATCCTCTGCAGCGGTGGAGATGATAGTAGGAGCGTTGGTAGACATGTTAACAAATAATACGGATTTTATAACTCTATGATTAAACCGAGAAATAGATTCTTTCACGGGATTTTACTAAATCAAGAGAAACCGTAAACAATCATCCAAGTCGCTAGAAGATAATGCACCAAGTCGCTAACACTTAATTCGCTACACCACTAAGTCGCTAGAGTCCCAAGTCGCTAGACAAATGCAAGTCGCTAAGTAGTAACTCGCTAAGCCTCAAGTCGCTAGCAAAATTTTGGCGACAATTGCTACTCAGTCGCTAAAGAGCAGAGCACTCGCTCTGCACCAAGTCGCTACCACTGTCGCTACCCGTAGTGGAGAGTCCACTACTTGTCTTCAGAATCGATAGATCTAAGTCGCTGGGTCTAAAACGTAACTCGCTACAAATTTGTAAAGCAAGTCGCTACGAAGAAAGTAATCCGTGAGTTAAGTCGCTAGAAAGAAAAAACCACATAAACATCACTTTTCAATCCAAAACAACCCAACCAAGATGATTTAAGCTACCAAATGAAAACCTACACACTTGTGATGATTCTAAACACAAAATACTAACAAAATCCAAACTTTAACACAAGAAATCAACCAAATGATGCAAAACCACTAAACTTTTCAAACTCAAAACCACCTAAAAACCACTAGAAATCCAAAGATGTGCAAGATATGATCTAACCATGGCTCTTGATACCAATTGTTAGACATTAGTTTTCACATACACATCAAACCATAACACAAAGTGGCGTTTGAATGAGGTTCTAGAGAGAAAGTTAGAGGTTTAGGGAACTTAGTGAGAGAAAGTGAAAGATATTATTATGAGCTCCAACTCTCTACCTTGGAAGGTAGAGAGTATTTATAGTCTTACATAAATCGCCACACATCGGGCATGGATCGTGCATACGGTGGGTAAAGACCGTCCGTCCTCCACGGTGTTACTAAACTAAATACTACTTAACTTAAAAGAACTACGACTACGAGCTTTCTAACGATTACATATACTTGAGGTGACCGACTCTTTAATACCTGGAATTTCTAATTCCTAACACTATTTTGTTCCACTAAAATTCATTTCTAGATAATTTAATACCTAAATAATAAATATAAAGCTTTTATTTATACAAAACCTATATAAAAATCTAGTCAAGAGACAACAATAATTAATGCAAGCATGATCTTCCCTCTTTTTTCCCCTGTTTTTGGCCGAAAATCTCAACCCCTCCTCTTACAACTTTGACAAAATTTTCATGGCTCATTTATTTGATTTGTACTAGTTTATTTTATAAATAAGAAAACCATACTTTATTTATCTTTATAGAAGTAACTAGTTATTGTTTTACCATAAGAAAAGCACAATTTTTTTTTCACTCCATCATGATCGGCCAAGAAAGGAAAAACGAGAAGAAAAATTAGTTTGATCCATTTCAAGTGTTATTCGATCATTTACGGTTTATATATTAACTACAAATTGATTTGGAGTAATCGTTGGGGTTATATTGTTCTAGATCTAGTCAAAAACTTCTCATTTTTCAAGTAAGTAAAAAAAAAATTATACATTTCATTATGTATTTTATGCATTTGTTTTACATGTTTATGCATTTATTAAGTTTAAATCTTCTTTTAAACTCATTAAACTACATATATCACTTATGTTCAAGTTTGTGACTTTTTACTAAGAAAACAACTAAAAATATGTTTGACAAAATATTGGATGAGAAAAATGAGTGTAAACAATCCTTGAACAATTTTTACTTTGATTCATAGAATCTATTGTTATATACATGTTAATATAAATCTATAATTGTTTTATTAGATTTTTGTCATATATTCTAGATCTATATTTTTATTATGTTTCCATGATGATTATGAGCTATATATTTTTTTGAAAAATTGGTGGAAGAGTTTAGGATAGATTGGAGTTGATTTAAGGGTTTTTAGTTTACGAAAAAAAGGATATTTTAAACTATGCGCGGAAGCGCTGCCAAAATTTCTAATTTTTGGAAAATCAAATTATTTTTACAAGATTTAATCATAGAAATGGAAAATAGATTTTAAAACGAAAACGTGGTCGTTTGAATGGATTAAAACGGAATTGTAACGAATAAGATACGAGTTTTCTAAATATATTGTCTATAAGTATTTTCAGAAAATTAAATAGTGTGCTGTCCGGATTTGCATCACGGTAAAACTAAGCTTTAAAAGATAAACCGAGTCCTCGAAACCTGAAAATGTTGTAGTATACTTAAATACCTTCATGAGGATAGGTAGAACTTTGAAAACGGAGTTAAAACGAGAGAGTTTTAACACTTTTAATTTTTGGTCGAAAACTATATAAAAACACTATTCATAACTTTTTACCAAAAGCTGTCAGAAATCTTAATTGTCATTTTTGGAGGTTTTAACGGCCGTTTCAGGCAAAACGGACTAAATAAATGAAGTAGTGTTTTATGTATATATTTTGGTCGAGTTAGAAACTTTTCAAAATATATATTATCGAAACTTTCATATCATAGTTACGATACGTACTTACTAGATGTCCAGAAATATTATATTTTGGCTATCGCTAAGAAATATTAAGTAACGTTATATTTTATAATTAAGTTTACAATCAAACATGTAGGGGTGATATAACTTTCATAAATCGCATACACGACATTATTGCATTACCTAAAACACATTATTACTTTAGGTTGCGGCTAGGGTATTGCGCATCGTTTCCCGTGCACACTTACTTGTAGCGTATTACTTATTGCTTGAGGTGAGTATTCACAATCTCCTTTTTACCGTTTTTACTATATTTTTGGGTTGGAATGCATGAATCATACTCGAACTAAATTGATTACTATGTTTATGAACTCTTTTGACTTGAACTTTCGAACTTGAATCAAACCCTTGAATTTAATTACGAACTTATGACCTGTTATGAACATAATGAACCATAGGTACTATGACCTAAAAGTCTCGCCGTTTCGGTGGAGCGTTCTTGACCTAAAGTCTCACCTTATTGGTGGAGCGTGCAAAGTCTCCCATGTTTGGAGCGTTCTTAATTGTATATAATAGTTGTATGATGTACCGTTCGTACATTCACATTGTTAGTCTCCTACCAGTAGGTAGTATGGATAGCGCTATTAGAGGTCGACCAACCTCTCGTTCACTATATTACGGGACGCATATTATTTATTCTAGAGGCTTTGCCTGGCATACATTATTATATACGTGGTGCTATATTGTGAACTATTATGACAACGTGTACTTGACTACTAGACATACTACTTTTATGCAGTGGGTTGTGAACACATAGGTTACAAGTCTTGTATGGGCGGGACTTGCAACTGAATGGATTGACAACGCCTTTGCCTTGTGGACTATTCTCAATGACCAAAAACTTAGACTCCCTCTCTTAAAAGTTTTCATATTATATAAAACGTGTGTACTCACCAACTATTTTCATAGTTGACCCGTTTTCTCTCATGCATTTCAGGTGATCGTTAGTAAGCTTTTCTTCAAGGTCTTTGCATAATGAAGTTTTCACATGTCACTACTAATCATTATGTATTAAAAAGCAATCTTTTGGGAACGAAACTTTATATTTTAAATTGCCGATGTCGGCTAAATTAATATTGTAATGATGTACTCTTTCCTTTAAATCTTAAATGTTGGTATGTTCTATTATCTTATGCTTGTGTTCCTTTCCAGTTACACCTCGTGTTTCCGCTTAGCGGGGTGTGACATAAATCAATTAACCGCTTTGACCTATCTCGGTAGATCTTGATTCCCATAATGTATGCAGCTTCTCCTAAATCCTTCATGGAAAAACACTTCCCAAGATATGCCTTAACATTTTACAAACTTGGAATGTCGTTTCCCATAATTAATATGTCATCGACATAAAGGATAAGGAAAATTACATCACTCCCACTAACTTTGTGATATACACATGGCTCATCAAGATTTTGAATAAATCCATACCTTTTGATTTCTTCATCAAATCTCTTATTCCATTGCCTTGATACTTGCTTGATCCATAAATGGACCTTTGAAGTTTGTATACGGTTTGGAAATTGTGGATTAACGAACCCCTCGGGTTGCTTCATATAGATGTCTTCATCTAAGCGACCATTCAAGAAGGCTGTTTTGACATCCATCTGCCATATCTCATAGTCATAGTACGCTGGTATAGCTATGAGAATTTTAATAGCTCTAATGTCAGCTACAGGAGAAAAGGTCTCCTCGTAATCAATGCCATAAGTTTGAATAAAACCTTGCGTAACTAGACGAGCTTTATAGATGTGTATATTGCCATCCATGTCAGTCTTTATTTTATAGAGCCACTTACTTCCAACCACCTTAGCATTTGGAGGTAAGTCAACCTCTTCCCAAACTTCATTTTCTCTCATGGATGGCATTTCCCATTCATTGCAGCTTGCCATTTGTCCTTTTCAGGACTTGCCATGGCAGCTTTATAACTAGTAGGCTCTCCAAGATCTCCTAACATAGTTTACTCAACTTTTACGTTAAGACATAGACGTTCGCGTGCACGCGACCTTACGGATCTGAACGGAATCACTTCAACTTCGGTGGAGGACCCGGACTATCGTTCTCAGGAAGTACATTTGTGTTTTCGTAAGGTAATGTATCTTCTTGATCATCTTCGGATCATAAAATCTCCCACCGAATTCTTGATATACGAGATCATTTTCAAGAAAATCTCCATACCTAGCAACAATTACTTTATTTTCGGTTGGATAGTAAAAGTAGTAACCCATAGTTTCCTTTAGGTATCCTACGTAGATACACTTTACGGATCTTTGTTGGAGTTTATCTGTGAGTCACGTCTAACATACGACTCGCAACCCCGCACCTTTAAATAAGACAAAGTTAGGGTTTTACTATGCCATATTTCATATGGTGTCTTATCAACCTTCTTTGTGGGAACCATATTCATAATGCGAACATCTGATTCTAAAGCATAATCCCAAAAGGATAAAGGTAGAGTAGTAAGATTAAACATAGATCGTATAATGTCCAACAATGTACGATTTCTTCTCTTAGATACACCATTTTGTTGTGGAGTATATGGAGAAGTGAGATTCGGACAATTCCATTCTCGCCTAAGTAATCTTTAAACTCTTGGCTTAGATACTCGCCTCCCATCGGATCGAAAAGCTTTAATCTTCTTTCCCAATTGCACTCTATACGCTTTGAAAACATTAAATGTTTCAAACACCTCATGTTTATGTTTAAGTAAATAAACATAACCATAACTACCGAAATCACCGATAAAGGTTAAGTAGCTAGCACCTCTCTTTGACACATGTCTAAGTGGTCCACACACATCGGTATGAATAAGACCAAGTAGATCAGACACCCTCTCCATATTGCTATGAAAAGGTTTTGTTAATACAAATAAACCGTAAAAACGTTTATTTATATTTTACGATCTTCTAATGTTTTGTCGATAACAAACGTAAAATCATTTTAATGAAACAAATAAAATATGTAAATGGTTTGAACTAATAGTTTCTAACATATTCACATTTTCACATAAAACACTACAACAAGTATAAGTGATTTTATGATTTAATATTACATATGTACAACAACTAGTGTTTACATATTTGGGTACAATATACACATAACTAATATGTAGTATATTGGGTAATATAAATGGGTAGAAACTTAAGTATCATAACCCATTGGGCAAATACATTGAATGTAGTTGGGTACAACCCAAAGCCCATGACCCATGGAGCTTGACCCATAACCCATTGCATGTCATCATGCTTATATCATACATGGATAATATCCATAACCCATGGATCAACCCATACCCAAGTGACTAAGGGCATTGCACTCAAGAGATACATTGTATCTAGCTAAAGATCCATGGATCAACCCATGACCTATGCCCCATAACCAAAATACCCATGGGTAAAGGGGAGCGTCCCACGGATCCCTAGCTTTACACTAGACGGATCCCTTTTGGAAGGGATCCGTGGGATCCGAGGAACAGTAGATTTTTTCTTCTATAAATAGTGAGCCATTTCTTCATTGTTTCTCACCCCTTTCTAACATACTTTCCCCTAGAGTTAAAAACTCTCTAACCTCGGATCCAAGAGATCTATGTTTGTAGTTTTGTTTTGTGTGATCTTCTAGGTTCCTCTTAAAGGCAAGATCACCACCTTTGAAGTCGAGCAAGCTCAAGTCCATGAGTTGCCATGCTTCCTCATCATCAAGGCTCAAGTCTTCTTGTTGATGATTCTTTTCTTTCTTCTAAGAAGTGTAGTGTTGAAGACATTAGTGAAAGATGTCTCAAGGGTCAAGACGAAGACATTAGTGAAAGGTGTCGATCGTCCATATTGTAGGCATTAGTGAAAGGTGCCTAGAAGCCAAGTTACAAGACATTAGTGAAAGGTGTCTTGAAGATCTAGCCACAAGACATTAGTGAAGGGTATCTTGAAGATCTAGCTAAAGGCATTAGTGAAAGGTGTTAGGTTCCCATATTAGTAACACAAGCATCAATATAAGAAACAAGAGAAAGAAGTGATCGGTTGAACAAGCCAAAACAATATGCGTAAGATATGAAGAAAGGTTATGCGTGATATTGAAATGAGATGAACAACCAACCTTCAATAGATGGTTTACAAGAGTATTTATAGGAGGGAACTTGGGCAACACACCAAGTTCCCATCCTTTCCTTATTAGACTTGGGCCAAGGCTCATGGGCATTCTACACAAGCCTTAGCTTAATAAAAAACATAAAGGCCATAATTAAGCTAACTATTACATATTAATCACTAACATTTGTAAACTAGTTTAGGAGTGATTCCAACAATCTCCCCCTAAGTGTTGATGATTGATGATATGAACGGTGAAGGTGCTGATGTAATAGAAACTTTGACGTCTTCTGACATTCTTCTTTCTTGTGAGAAGAGGTGCCTTGATTCGAACAATCTCCCCAGTGTAGAGAAATTGTTTCCTTTGAAAAGTTTTGCTTTGACGTCATCATTTTCCTTGTTCTGTGATCTTTGTTCTTTGACATTGATGAAGAATCATTCTGACTTTGTGTTGCCTTTTGAGAGAACTTCCATTAGTGATGTTGTTGGTATGAGCATGTGAAGAATCACGCACGATCGATCCGCTCCGAGCTTCCATAAGAAGAAAACATAAGAATGGTTAGTAATAAGCGGATTACGGCACTTACAAGTTTGAACTTGAGTGTTAACGACATAGTGTGAAAACACAACTCTAATTCTCACAAAGGTCATTCTGAGCCGGAGTCCCACAAGTGAGATAACGCGATGTACAAGTACATCTGATTCGAGATGAGTCATTGAGGTACACCAAGCATCACCTCCTGACGTGAGACCGTTTGAGACACACTAAGCGTAATCCGGGGAGTTACCGAAGTGACACGCTATCGTGTCATTTGATGTTGACCTGGCGGGAGTTTCCATTCAATCACCGAGGATCACAATTGTGAACCTCTCATAAATGTTCTCGACAGTTGCTAAGATCCGTGAAGGACACAATAAAGTATCACTTGCATTCTTATTGTTGAGCGACAAGCGATAAAATGTCAAGTGTACCTAAGAGATCTTTGATGAATCTCGTGGCTCTAGACTCAATAGTGCGCTTTGGTTTTCTGGCGGAGACTAGGGAGAGGGTCTCCTTCTTCAATACCAAAGAATCTCTAATAAAGCCGATAGTTTACGTAGGGTTCCTGTGAGAATGAAACAAGCTCATCGAGAGAAACTTGAGTGGCTAAGAAGGTTTAGTGCATGCGTCATTGGGTCCATGGCGACTTTGATCTTCAATACCGGTGTCATTAAGTGACAACCAAGAGCATATGAATTGAACCCGATTATGCCCTAAGTTGAATAATGCGGAGGGCTATTTCTTTTCACCCTTTTCTTTGCTTTTCTTTTAAATTCTTCAACTCCTTCTTTATTCGATTCTCATTTCTCCTTTTATAATCATACCTAAGGACTTCTAATACTCGACTATTGGTGGTGTCCTTGGGTAGATCCTCCGACTCTGGCGGATCATAGGACGGTTATTCCTAACCTTAGTCACCTTATAACTCCATGACTAACCTATGTTGCCATAAAACCATTTTCTTGAAAATCTCCCAAAGTGTTTGTAAATGAAAAACATGTTTGAACACTTTGAGAGTTTTAGATTTTCAGAAATACTCCCCCTCCACATGTGCTTGAGAGTTTTGACGGAAATCTGCATAGCGAGGGAAGAGCGCACTCTTTTGAATTGATCAACTCAAGATAGACAATCCCTTGCGAGACACGATTACGTTGCATAGTTAAAGAGATACATTGTCAGCTTTTAGGTGACAACTAGCTCTAATAATTACCTTGAAGATGTGGACAACCCCAAAAGGTTGTCAAACCCGTCAAAGTTCATGTCTATCATGAGCTTCTTGAATGGGTACAATTTACTTCGATAAGTCTTGGAAGACAAATCTTTTCAATGTATGACTGTTCAGATCCCGTCAATTCATGGGTTGAAGTCTTTTCACACGAGGATTCAATAGCAAAACACAACATATTTCTTATCACATAATTTTTCTCCCCCTCAAAAATGGCATATAAATGTTATTTTTGATGAAATTTTGATATCGTATATGTCCATTTCGAGTTTTGCGGGAAGATTATCACGAAGAACAATTTGTGAACAAAGTTTTTAATCAAATACTCCCCCTCAACAAGTGATATAAGCGGTTGAGGTTTTGAAAATCATAAGGGGAAGTACTTGTTCTTTTGAGCAAAACCTTTTAAAAATGAAAGGTTTGATAAATTTTACTCAAACGTAAAGAAGCTTTCGCTCCTTTTATAAGGATTGTGGCAATGGCGTACCATGGTCCTTTCATTACAAAACGGGTTGTACCTTTGTTATGTGTGCACAAGCCATTGTCATTAAATAATCACACATCCAAATCAATATAGAAAATGAAACAGTTTAAGGGTACCGTAGTCCAACAATATTCCGGGAATGCGAGCAGGCATTGATAGCACGTGAGAGTAATCCTGGGGCGACCACCCACGAAGCTCTCGAGTTACGAATTGGTCCTTCGCACAACCTTTCATCGATTCGGTGATGATCCTCTTCACATCCGTCTCTCCCGAGAATTCCATCACTTTGGTGACCCAATGCCTTCATGTATCGCCTTCAACCTATAAGCTAAGCGGTCCGACTTGCTTGATGTGTGATCCCCAAACTTATGAAGATCTCTACACGCCATCATAGCGATTCGTTGTAGTTCAACTGCGTAAACTTCTCGAATGGTTTCTTGATGAGTGTATTGTGGAAGATGGTTGATGTCGAAGTTCTAAATGAGGTGCGGTGAGGTTGACACGTGTACGTCGATTCAACGACAAGTTGTATATCTTACTACATCGTTCTGGATCACTATGCTTCGATGAAGATGAGCAAGGACTTGATGTATTCACTTTGAATTTTAGTCGAGAATTGTCTCATTCTTCCACAGTACCTTGGCAAGATACGGATCTTCAATATCGTTGAGAGACAAGTTAGAAAGTCCGCTTCACGTAATTCATAGTCCCTTTCGTCTTGTCTTTTGACCACAATATTCTTGAGGAAGGTGTAATCCCATTTAGGCGAAATAGCTACATGCTTAACAACAACGATCCCTTTATCATTTGTGCACTTCATGTTTAGATTTTCGAACACAGCGACTCTTGAAGTAGATTCTTGACGTTCCGCCAATGGTGAATCCATACATTGCATCGATGTCATACTATTCCACACGGTTAGAAAACATGTGAGTAGCCTTTTCTTGATGGCTATGCGGTTGGAGTATATGGTGCCGGGAGCGGAAGTGTAAGTGATGTAGCGTATTTCTTTGAACCATCGCTACCGTGTAGAAGAAATTCAAGTCATTGTTGAAGAAGTAGCGGAATGGAATCTTAGGTTGATCCGGTTGGCAATCGTTGGTAGAGGTCTAGACCGATCGGTGTAGTATGGAGCTTTGTCTCTTACGGTGAAGTCGATGTTTGCTTGAGGTTGAGCCAATCAATGTTGTTAGACATGGCTCGAGCTATGTTTTCAAGGTGACATTCAACTTCAATAGCACTTTCCGAGCTGTCTTTGAGTAGTTGAAAGGCTTCATTCTTGATTCATCTCAACTCTAATTTCGTCATCTTCTTCACTCGGAATTTTCTTGCGGAACTTAGCATGCTCCAACGTCACGACCTTCTACCATATATGGATCATCGGTTAGGCGGAGTAGCATCAACTAGTGTGAGAACCATTCATACTACTGTGTCATCTTCGTCTAGCCATGAGGCGACATCGACTTTAGACGTCTTCTTTTTCTTCTTTGGACTAGATGAGGATGTTGGTTTCTTTGATGAAGCGGGAGAGGTTGTTTGTTGTTGGGGCTCAGGACTTCTCATCGTCACCACGGTGTATTCAAATAATAACGGTTTTCTCTGCGGGTGGTGACTCGAGTCCAGGTTTTTCAAAGAAGAGCGTGGAGGAGATCGTTGTTGTTTGGAGTCCTTTGGGGTGGAGGTTGCATGGAGGATGATTCACTAGTTTTCTTCGGGCGTTTAGGCTCTTTATCTTTATCTTTATCCTTATCATCATCGTCTCTTGGACACTTAGGCCTTTCAGCTTGCTCCTTGCATGAAGTCTTGAGTTGATATTCCAGTAATGCCTCAAAAAGTTTACCTTCGTCAGAGGTGAAAGTTGCAGATCGTTTACCCATTTGTAGCACCAACTTGGAAATCAACTCAGCATCAGAGACAACTGCAGGCTCCATTGGATTGATCGTCATTGTCACCGGAGTGGATTGCATTGTTTGTTTGACCAATTTCATGAGATTTGGATAGAGCTGTCTGGTAAACATCTCCCTTGTAACTCTAGGAACGGTGTCGAGAAGGAACTTGTGAGTATATCCCTTGATCATCTCGTTCATTTCCCCTTGAAGATCACGTTGTATGAACTTCTGGACATACTCCCTTTCACTAGACATCTTGTCTATCTCGGCATGAAGAAAGTTGATGTTGTCAGCGAGTTGATTTAGCTTTTTGTTGAGCACGTCTTTCTTCCTAACTTGCTTGACAACTTTAACGATCCTTGTTTTGGCAGGGATAGCCAAGAGTCTGTTGGTTTCTTCACAGATTTGGATGTGGATCTGGTTGTGCCTTTGGATGGTGGAGGTGAAGAGTGAGAGGACGAGTCTGATGATGAGGAGTCGTGAGGTGGCTCCTCCTTTGGTGGCTCAGAAGTTTCCTCCTTGGAGCGTGCGGGACTGTCTAGAAGAAAAGTATCATAATCAAGATCATCATCATCTCCGGACTTAGCCGTTCATCACCTTAGGATCATCACCGAAGTTTTCTCGATTATTTACGTATGCGGTTCCTCTTTGTCAAAGTTGATGGAATCCTCAATCGCCTTTGATGTTGTTCGTGGGTGGTGGTAGTACCGGTTCCTTATCGGGTTGATTAACGCGCCGGAGGCGGTGTGGCTTCGAGTTCCACCACTTGACCCTCCGGCCACGAGTTTGATCCTTTATGAATTCATCGGCAAGATATTTGAGTCGAGGTTCTTCAACTTCTTTGATATTCTCTTTCCTCATCAAATGGTTCTTCTTGAACTTTCCTTATCTTGCTCAAGCACGGGAGTTTTCCACTGCATCGGCTATTGGACCGGGAGGTTTAGCTCTTGTTGGAGTGTCATCGATTGCGGTTTCATAGTAGGTGACCTCTTCGTGCGATTCAATTTCCTCGAGCTTTCATCCAAGAGCTTTCGTTGCGGTTCGGACTTGGGACTAGGAATAGGAATAGCTTCCTTGAGGAACTTTCCTTTTGAGTGCGAGGTTTCCTCTTGGGAACTTTCTTTGACTCGGTGCTTGTAACACTTCCCCGCACCGCCTCTCATGGTTTTCTAGTGGGTGTACCGAAGATTTTCATCAAGAAAGCCTACTTTGCCTTCATCAACCGCTACGGATACCTTTTGTATGAATAGAGTTGTTTGACGCATCGGTTAGAAGGTGGTGCAGCAACACTTTTGTTTCTTTGTTGTAGATTCCTTAAATCGATTGTGAGTGTAGGCTCATACAACATGGAGTGATTGTTGGGGTCATTGGTTCTCGAGGGGATATCGAGATTATACCTAGAGCTCTTTGGATCAACAGTTTGGTATATCTGATATATGGGATCTTGGAGCCAAGCTTTTTGAGGAATGACATCATGTCGTCCCATATCAGAGCTTCTACTTCAATGTGTTTCATGTTGACCAAAGCCCAAAATATATGTAGTTCCATGAGCTTGGGATGCTCATAGCCACTATCACGTCCAGAAACGGATTTGGTGATGATGATGTAGAGGGTTCTCCATGGCTGAGGAATATTCCTAAGATCCACGTATGAATGCTTTATGATTACTCCTGAAGCTTCGTCATAACCAATGTCGATCATGAATTGTAGAACAACCTCTTCAGTAGGTGTGGCATTGTATTCGGTTGGCTCGATAACAGGAATGAGGAGAACAACCCTTAAGTCTGCAGGTGTGATGGTGACTTGTTTGTCATTGAGCGTCATCGTCATAGCATTTTGTCCTTTGATCTTTCACATTGTATGCCAGAACTGGTGAATGTAGATCTCCGACACTGTAGTAGAATTGGTGAGCATGTTCTGATAAGGGTGATTCTTCAGAATGTCCACAGCTATTAAACAAGAAGACTCTGAACATGTGAGAGTATCAAAATCAACACGAAGGTTATTCTTTCCTATCTTCATCGGATAGCCATTAGGGAAGATATCTTCAACGGTGAGAACGTTTGGTGCTTCCACGTTTTGCATTTGAGCGTCCATGTCGTGATCTGAAAGATACTTAGCCAAAAGAACCAACATATCGAAAGACATTACGTTAGTCAACAGATGGTTTTATTGTCTAATTATTGAATGTGATATGTCGATGATTGTTACGAGTCCAATGTCACTTGTCTAATAGTCCAAAGATGCCGTGATAAGTTTAGTGAGTTGATTAACTTCAAGTTTTAAAGTCCAAGTTTTGACTTATTTATCACAACTTATTAAACGTTTAACCTTATTAGTGACATTATTGGTTTCGTGGCGTTATGATTTATTTATTTACAAGTTTGCACGCGTAACAATTCATAATTAGGTTAAGATTAGGCTTAGGCGTGAAATGGCAAGCTTATGCGTGGCAGGAGTGGTATACGTGGCGTAAACGTTTTATGTGGGTTCTTGACTTCGCGTAAGAAATATTACGTGTGGGAAAAGAGGGCCTTATCGTGAGCTTACGCGTGAAGGCTTACTTGTAAGTCAACCTTATGCGTGAGGTTCTTTGTTTATGCATATCCTTCACGGGATCGCGTAGTCCCAATGTAGAACCTTACACGTAAACATTACGCGTAAGATTTCTCTTCGCATAACATGTTACGCGTGGGTGATCCTTATCTTGTAGATGGCAAGTAACCTTGATTCTGAGTTATTAACGCGAAGAAACCTGAAATAAAGTCACCATATTACCAATATTAACATATACATTCATTCTTTTTCAAATCAAATCATGAATACTCATACAATCTATTATGCGTAGAACTGGTTTACGCGTAGACCTAAAACCCTAAAGTTCAATTTCTACGAGTAAGATTTTTAACCATGGGATTAACACCAAACTTGTTCTGGGATGTTTAAGAAGCCTAATGAGTTGTTTTATCCACGTTTTAACATCAAAATCTAAGCAGATCAAGAATACCCAAATACTAAGAACATAAACCCTAATTTTCAATTTAATCCTATTTAGTGTTTTTGGGTGAGTTCTAGGCTTAGATATGATCAATTCAACATTAAAACAACATCATACAACTATCTTTTTAGCCAGAAACACTCACTATTGAAAACGCCCAAAATTACGCATGAACCATAAATTCCAAGTTCAACCAATTAGAGTTTCTGGGCGAGTTTAAGTGATAAAAATGGTATCATTATGGTTAAACAAACATTTGACTTTACCATTTTAACCATAAACACACCATTTGATTATGTGTTCATACGGCTTGTCGTAGAACACAAAATCACACATAGATGAAAATCTAACCGTTGGTTTTTGAAACGATTTAAAACCCTTGTTTGTTTTAACTCAAAGATTGATAAACCACTTACAGAATAAGGATAAAAAACACGGATTGGAAGGATGAGTTTTACGCGTAGGATTTTTGTGGTTAGGATATTAAATGTTGTAATAAATGAGAAGTAGTGGTTTGGTGAGGGTGTTTTGTTAAAAAAACACTTTAACATTTTGACACAATTAGTCCCTCCACCTTTACCATTTACATCCCATGTCCATAACTTCCATTTTGGTTACCAAACGAAGGATATTTGGAAAGAAATTTGACGACACTCCCCCTCGACTTAAGAAATAATGAAATTTTATAAATTTTAGTCCGAGGAGTGTCGATGAACCGTAAATGTGACCACCATTAATAAAGAAGCAACCGGATGAGACAACATGCAAGTACAAGGTTTTAAGAAACCGAAAAATATTTGCTTTCTCCCTCAACACTTGATCGAAAAAATCTTGAATTTTGAAAGAATTGAGTGTTGACGGAAGAGTTGTACTTGGCATGTTAAAAAATATAGATAGAAGAATATTTTTGTTGTTTTATTAGATTTTATATTTTCGTATTTTGTTTTTGAAAAATATTTACAAAAGAGGTTTTGGTGTTTGGTGATTTTAAGAATGTTTTAAGAGTTCATCCGCCCTCTTGAGTCAAACACCGCATACCAATCCGGTGGACCAACTCATTAAACCTAGCGGGAGCTAAGGCTTTGGTGAGGAGATCATAATTGGTATTCGATACCAAAAGTATAATTCAACAAACCTGTTCCACGTGTTCCTTGATGAAATGATATCGAAGATCGATGTGCTTTGATTTGAATGTTATGCAGTGTTGCACGAGATCGAATAGCACTCGATTGTCGCGATACATCGGGATTACATCAAATACATAACCATAGTCTTTGAGTTGTGTTCTCATCCAAATGACTTGAGCACAACACGCCGACATGGCTACATATTATGCTTCGGTGAGGACAACGATGTGCAATCCGCTTCTTGATTGCCATGACACCGTTTATCACCAAGAAATTGTAATGCTCACGAAGTACTTTTCCGTGAATCTAAACATCCTGCGTGATCGCCTCGAAAAAGCTATTAGTTCAAAACCGAATCCTTCGGATACGGATCCCTATATTAATGGTTCCCTTGATGTATCGGATGATTCTTTTAGCCTCGCAGAGGTGGGTTTCATTGGTCTCGATCGATAGCGGGAGCGAGATATCTGGCAAAAACAATGTCGGGCACTGCTAGTTGTTAGATACATGAGAGAACCAATGATACTACGGTATTTAGTAGGGTCCACTAATTTCTCATGTAAATCGCCTAGCTTCTTGGTATGAGCCATTGGTGTGGCATAGGTGTCATGCTTTTGCATTCAAATTTGTTAAGTAGTTCAAGGGCATATTTGGGTGACTCAAGAAAATACCACGGGTGATTGATGAACTTGCAATCCTAGAAAGAACGTAAGTTCACCCATCATGGACATTTCAAAATGTTTCTTCATTAGTTTTGCAAAAGCGATTGAGTACTTTTATGTGTTGACCCAAAATGATGTCATCCACGTAAATTTGAACAATTAAAATATGTGCCCGTGATATTGTATGAAAAGAGTTGGGTCGACCGAACCTTTGGTAAAATTATTGGCAATGAGGAATGATGATAACTTATCGTACCACGCTCGAGGAGCTTGTTTGAGTCCGTCTGAGCTTTGTTCGGTTTGTAGACATGGTTCGGGAACTCGGGATGAGCGAATCCTTCGGTTGGTCGACATAAACCGTTTCTTCGATTGCCCATTCGAGCGCGCTTTGGCGTCCATCTAAAAGACCGTGATATTCATATGAGCGCGAACGCGAAAGATTCGAACGACCTCAAGGCGAGCAACCGGAGCGAATGATTCTTCAAAGTCAATACCTCTTCCTGCCTATAACCCTTAGCCACGGATGTGACTTGTTTACGATTACGTTCCTTCAACATCAATTTGTTCTTCCAAATCCATTTGAGGCCAATGAGCGTAGACCCTGTTGGTCTTTCAACCGTTCCATACTTCAAGACATTTGAATTTGTTGAGTTTTCTTGCATGGATTCAATCTGATTGTCCTTTGTCATTGCGTCTTTAATGTTTTAGGCTCGATTAGCGAACGGTGAGTGCATAAATGCAATGTTCACCATCGTGTGAAGACGTTGTCTTATTCTGTTGGTTGATTCGAGTTACCAATAATGTTCTCAAGAGGATGGTCTTTGTCCAATGATGTGTAGAGGTTGATGTTGGTATACATTGTGCGATTTTGAGGATTCAAATGGTGGTAGATGATTCCGCAACATCGGTCGCAGATTTCATTAGCAAACGGGTTAAAGAACGCATTTGGATCAAAATATGCGGTGGGGTATTTCATTGTTAAGAACATCATCACCGGTTCGGCGTCGTTGAAGCGCTTGTTCAACTGTTGTTGTAGAGTCAATCTGTGGTGCTTCTTCAACATGGTTGTTGTAGCAGTGTATCGGTATTGGAATATGATCGGGTTGACGCGTGAAACATTGGATACACACGAGCACGTTCATCAATGTCATCACTAAACAACAGAGCAAATAGCTCTTCCATTTGTTGTGAGTAGTGGGGGCTTGGTTCGGTGATGATGGGGTTTGAGGAAGTTTAAGCGGTTGTGACGGGTTCCAAGTCATATGCTTTCGAAGCCATTTCGATAAGCTCATCGAAATTTGCATGAATCGTTTCCATAATCTACTTTGTTCGACGATTCAAGATCCCAGTAACCTTTAGAATTCTCACAATTATCCAATAAAGACTCCAATATCGACTTTGGCTTTTAGCTTTCCAAAGTCATCACGATCATTATTTGGGTAGCAAAGGGATCGAAATACATGAAAGTGTTTGAGATTCGGTTTTACATGTGGATAAGCTCAAAAGGTGTTTTGTTGTGGCATTTTGTAATCATTGATCGGTTTGAGTGTAGCATGCAGTTGATCTGACTTTTGCCCACAAGTAATCTGGAAGTTTAGCATTGATTAACATTGTTCTTGCGCTTCCACTAACGTCGGTTTCATCTTTCAACAACTCCGTTTTGTTCTAGTGTCGTGCAATAGATGTCGGTGCTCAATTCCTACTTTCTCATAAAATTCTCGAAGAGTTTGGTTCAAATTCGGTTCCTTTATGCATTACGATTTGGCGGACGGTGTTCGGGTCGAACTTGAATTTTCGTGAGAAGGTGATGATCATCTGTGGAGCTTGATCTTTGCTTCAAGAAAGTAGACCCAAGTCCATCGTGAGTAGTCATCGACAATTACCAAGATTTAGCGTTCGCCATTAATCGTTTGCACGCGCATCGGGCCACACAAATCCATGTGAAGAAGATGAAGCACATGCTGAGAGCTGTGTTCCATATTTGAAGGAAAATGAGCACGAGTGCTTTTTCCTTGTTCACAAGCTGAGCAAAAGTGATCTTTAGAATACCGGAATCTTGGGAGACCTTCAACAAGTTTGTGTCTAGCAAGGTTGGTGATGGTTTGAAAGTTTAAATGTGAGAGACGACGGTGCCATAGCCAAGATTTTGTTGATGTTGCCTTTGAAAGTAGACATATGGGAGATTTCCTAACATTTCATACTTTCCTAACATTTCCCTTAACTTAATGATAGTGTGCACCAAATCTTGATTTTCGAGCTAAGATTTCGAGAAAATTCATGACTTCTTTAGTGTGTGCAAGATCTTGATCAAGTTAGTGTGATGCTTCATCACGAGTGCATTTGAGTAAATCAAATATGACACCATATTCCTTTTAAGCATTGCAAGTTCTTGTTCATATTTTGAGATTTGACATTTCAAAGACGCGTTTTGATCATCTAGTTGCTCAAATTTTGGATTAAACGTTTTGGAATGCAACTGATTGATTTTGTTTTGCAAAGCAAGTTCACGATTTTGACAATCCTTTTGACACCATTGAAGACGAAATTTTGCATTTGAAAGCTTGTTTAATAGTCGTTCATTTTCAACTTTAAAAGATTCGATCTGATGCACATTATCAGTATTCTCAATAATTGCAACAGAATCAGCAGAGAGATAAGCAGATGCATATGGCAAAGAATGCAATAACACAACATTATGGATATCAGCACTGATAACATCTTCCAAGAGTCGATCAACATCTTTTCGTAACATTTTCTTTTTACGTTTTGTATTAGAAATAGATTTTTTTGTTTTCTCAAAAACGACTTTCATCAATCCAAGTTCCTTATGAAATTCCTTTTCCCAATACAATGCACAATTTTTCAAAATTTTAACATGGGGTAAAATTCTTTTCTGAAAAATATTTCTTTGTTCTTGCACCTGAGGCGATTGAAAATGTTCAAATTTTATTTCAGAATGAAATTCAATCTCACGTTCTAAAAGTTTGAGGTCGGAAGTGAAAATGTCAAAATATCTAAGAATTTGACGATTTTCGGGTTTAGATTTTACTTCACTGAGTCAAGGTAACGGACCATAAATTTGTGCATAATTTGGTTGGGGATCAACATTAGAAGACTCGAGCGTTTTGTGATAATCCTAGATGTGTTAGAAGAATCCTTTGGTGTGTGAGCGTGTGACTTTTGAATAGTTATATGGTTTGTTGTAAACAAAATTTTCTAATTTTGATCGACTCTCGTCTTACGCATCAAATTCCTCTTTCGATGATATTTAACAACACTCATAATGAATAATCAATTTTATATTACTCTGACCGGAAACTTCGAGTTTGGTTTGAATGCTTTGGTTGAAAGCTTTGGTTTATGTCAAGAAGATTCGGTCCATATCCATCTGGATTGGGTTTTAAAGTAAACTTTTGAATAGTTGTGATTGACTCACCATGTTTATAAACAATATTTCGAAACTCTTTAAGTTTGTTTTGTAAGCTGACAATTTCTTCAAGATGGTCATCTATTCGTTTTGTTGAATGCTTTTTGTATGCCGAGAACTGTTTTTGACAAGTTAACAACTCAGCCTTGGCTTTTTGATTTTCCAAGGTAAGAGCGTTAAGTTGCTTTTTATGTTTATGTTTTAGTTGTTCTATTTGAGACAACAAAGCATTCTTCGATGCGGCTAGATCACGCATATGTCGTTCTAAAGATTTTTCGTTTTGATGTGATTTAGCAAAAGCGGCTTCAAAACCTTTTTCACGGTTTCATGAGTTTTGAAAAAATTGAGTTGCCGTTTTAAGCATTCAATGTCACAGTTAGCGATTGCATTTTTTTGTGTAAGTTACGATTTAAGGAACGACATTCATCCATTCGGGATTGTTGGTCTTTAAGTAAGAGAGCAACATCTGGACTAGGTAAAAGTTCACTGTGTTCAACGTGAGTCACAACATGATCACTATTTAGATCCTCAAGTATAACCACGGAGTCAATTTGAGTATCAAAGGTAACCATAAGATCATCTTGATCGTCAAATGTAACTACGGGGTCTAGTTGAGAATCGTCAGAATGAGATGTGGACGACTCATTTTGAACATTCTGAGCCTTGCCGGATTCAGATGGTGGCGGATATATTAGATCAGAGATGAATATGGTTTGTTTGGGTACCTGAGACAAGCCATCGGTATCATCTGCTGGGCTGTGTCACTCATTTGTAGCTCGTGCATATTAGCCATCAACATAATTCTTTGCATTGGCTGCGCAGTCCTCCATATCATCATCGAGTGCATCCGCCATAAAGCTCTGTTTTTCTGCATGAGAGTTCCACCGACTTCATCCTTAAGAGCCAAGAGTAAAGCCTCCTTATGATAAGCACGCCCCTAGTCCTCGGCTTTGGGCATGCATTAGCCAGTGTCCTTCTCATTACGGTTGTAGCATCGAAGACCATTTATTCCATTCGAGCATTACCGTGTTCAACCACTTGAGCTCTGTTTTTGTGGTGCACCTTGTTATTCCTACCCATAGCATTAAATCCTTGACCACCGCCCATCGGCGACCATAACCACGATTACGAACTTCAACTCGTCCATTGTTACAACAAACTGATTCCTTGTGTTTGATGAAGAGCGAATGCGATTGTTGGATTTGTTTGTATAACGCCAAAAGCTTTGTAATCATAACAAATCCTTGTTGCAATGCATCAAAGCTTGAGTCCTCATTAGCTTCAACTTTGTAAAGTGCTTGCTCATTGTTGTTGTTGTATGGAACCAATTGAGTTTGTTGAGATTGTTGTTGTGACGGATCATATGGTGTAATTGTGGCAGTAGGTTGAGGAGCTGGTTGATGAGGATAACTAGTTTGAGCCCACAAAGCAAGTTGTTGATTATCCGGAAGTGAAGGTGAAACAGTTTGGCCACGGATAACCCTTTCCTTATCAACTTCTTTTTGATGAGGCTTCAAATAGTCGTACAACAATCCATATGAAGCATGATGAAGATTCTTCGCTTGATGGAGGAAAATGACATACTTCTCCCAATCAGGACCAAGACTACTTAGGAACTTTGTATTGACTGCAATTCTTGGCATGATGATGTTATGTTTATCCAAATCATTGATGATGTATGAGAATCGATGATGATAAGACTCTAGTGTCTCTCCAGGTTCAATCATGAAGTGTTCATAAGCCAAGTAAATTTTGGATTCCATATCCTCTTGATTGAGTCGATGCCTTCCATGAGAAGATGAATATGTTCCCACATTGCTTTTGCGGTTTTGAGCATCAACACTTCAAGAATTGGGTTTGGTAATCCTAAAAGGATATATTGCATTGCTAGCTCATCGACTTCGTTGTGTAGAAGTTCATCACTAGAAAGGTCGACTAGATTTGCAATGTTTGTGAGATCATCTCTTGGTGGAGCGACATTTGGATCTCCGGGTGTAACAACAATAGGCATCTGAAATGGACCTTCCAAGATAACCTTCTTTAAGAACTTTCCATGTGGCTTCTTTAGATCACAAAACCTAAAGAACCTACTCACCCATTGATCGTAGTTTCCTGGAGTGAGCATTGGAGGTCTAACAAGTGATCATGCCTCATGAATTGATTGCTGGCTACTTAAAGCTTCACACATCTTTGCAAACCAAGATGGTTCCTTCATAGTGTTCCTGGATGGATGTTGATTGTAAACGTTTGTGTAAGGTTGTACTTGAAGACTTGGTGGTGGTTGAACCATTTGAGGTTGAATTGCTCCATGTTGTGGATAATGTTGTTGATTAAATTGTTGTTGATAAATGTGTTGTTGTTGATTAAATTGTTGATGTTGTGGACTTAGTTGTTGTTGTTGTTGTTGTTGATTATAAGTGTAAGGAAAATAGCTAGAGTATGGAGGTTGTGACATGTTGAAAACTTGTGTTGTTTAATGGATCTTTGTAGTCGAATGAAACGTTGTTGATGACGTATCCTTAGGCGTAGAAACCAAGTGTAGGCAAAGTAATACTTAAGCGAAAAAAACACAAAACTTACGCGTAAAAGTGATAGTTCTGGCGTGGGATTAGCTTACGCGTAGAATTGAGAAACACTAAAGTTATCGTGGCGAAAGTTAGCGTAGAAACCTTAGGCGTGGGATTAGCTTATGTGTAAGGCGAGCTTAGGCGTAAGAAAATCTTATGCGGAAGAGTTCTACGCATAAGTTTGAGCTTATCGTAAGATTAGGGTTTGCCCAAAATCCTTTACACTATCACGATGTAAAAGATATCCAAAGTCGAAGTGTTTTCGGGCTTATCAAGCAAGAAAACACCGAGTAAACCACTGGCGAAGATCGATCCAAGGAAAAGTTACGCGTAAGATTAGGGTTTTCTTCGGCGTGAAAGTAACCAAAAATGATTTACGCCCAATGATGTTTCTAAACCAGATTTTGTGATGAAACCGCTTCAATATCACCAAAATAACACAAAGTGTGAAACTTGATGATCCAAAACTTCTAAACACCTTATGCGTAGAAATACTCCCACGTATAAAATCAAGCTTAAAAACAATGATTCACACGTAAAGTTTGAAACTTTTTGCCAAAAACAGATATTTTAACACCTAAAAACGTTGAAAGTACAAGAATCTTGGATTGAAAAGTGTTAAAAATAAGTTTTTAAGCGTGACAAAGTATGAAATCGTATTACGCGTAAACCAATAACTTCAAAAACAAAAGATGTTCACCCAACTATTTGGCGAATGATACCACTGTTAGGTTCCCATATTAGTAACACAAGCATCAATATAAGAAACAAGAGAAAGAAGTGATCGGTTGAACAAGCCAAAACAATATGCGTAAGATATGAAGAAAGGTTATGCGTGATATTGAAATGAGATGAACAACCAACCTTCAATAGAAGGTTTACAAGAGTATTTATAGGAGGGAACTAGGGCAACACACCAAGTTCCATATTAATTATTACATATTAATTACTAACACTTGAATTCTAGTTTAGAAGTGATTCCAACAAAAGGTGCCTTAGATGTACATTCGATATGGTGTGTTTCGATGTACAAGATATCTTAGTACTAGATCCAAGGATATTGATATCCTTGATGATGTTGTAAAGGAGTAGATCTCCTTTGGGATTAGTCGTTGGTGTAGTGTTGGGTAGTAGTTCCTCCATTGCAATGGAACTAGGTGCTTAGCCTAGTACCTAATAAAGGGTAGGCGACGTTGTGTAGGTGTGGTTCACCTTGGTGTGAAAGAACTAGGTACTAAGCGTAGTACCTTATAAAGGGTAGGCGACGTTGTGTAGGTGTGGTTCGCCTTGGTGTGAAAGAACTCGGTATTTAGCTTTGTACCGGAAAAAGGTTAAGCGACGTTGTGAAGGCTTCTCCACCATAAGGAGATTGGTGTAGTGATTGCGAACTCTCGGTAGGTGACTCGGGGGTGGAGTAGGGCAAGGAAGGTGTCCTTGTGGCGAACCACTATAAATACTCGCGTTGTGGTTTTGTGCTTCTTACTCTTATCTTTCATTACATGCTTTTATATGTTTGTTTATCAACATCCAACACACACATCCAAATAGATTGATATAAGTCGATCTAAATAGATTAAAAGGAAGTTTTAATTGGCAAAACTATTCAACCCCCCCATCTAGTTTTCCACATGTCTCTTCGTCATCTTCCCAGATATGCATGACTCACATTTATCAAATGATTCATCATTGATATTTTGCAAAAGCCCTTCTTGTTGTAGCTTTTGCATGCGAGCATTGCCTATATGAGCAAGTCTACAATGCCAAAGATAAGAAGAATTCAAGTCCAACTTTATTTTCTTATTGATGCTAAACATCGAATTATTATATTTGTTAGATTCATTTCCAATCACATCAATTTCAAACACACCATTCATAGTAATAGCATTAAAATAAAATACACCATTTAAAGAAACAAAAATTCCATTACGTGAAATAGTATGAGTAAAACCATCATCCAACAATACTGAAAAGGAAACAACACCTCTAATTATAGAAGGTGCGCAATGACAATTGTTCAATAACGGTACTAAGCCCGAAGACAATACTAAACTAAACGTTCCTATGGCTTCAACAACTGCATGTGCCCCATTGCCCACGTCAGAGATATTGCTCCCGTAGGCCAACTTCCTCTCCACTCTAAACCCTGCGGTGTATTACAAATGTGAATACCACATCCATTATCATATACCGAGAATTTTATGATTTAGAGTAAATAATTCAATTCAAATAAGTTACACGAAGAACCGCACCGAGGACCCGTCATACTTCATCTTATTTGCCGTAATTCATCAAGATAGAGCACAATTTCTCTTCCAATGCCAGCGACCTTGCGGTGGTGGCATGCTTGATCCTTTTAGGATTTTCCTTCCTAGGAGTAGGGTACTTCTTTGGTTACGGTTGATAGGCCATAATCTTTTACCCTTATCAACTTTCCTTTGCCCTTTCCCTTCATGTTGTTCGCACTGCGGGTTTGGCTTATTTATCCTTCCACCGAATAGCAGTACACGGGAGTCTGAGCCTTACGAGGTAACCCTTTTCATAATCAATTAGCAATGCGTGTAGGTCAATAATGTCTTCCCACGCGATGCATATTGAAGTTCGAACAAAACCATTGAAATCCTTGTTAAGGGATCGTTGATCAAGTTCACAACAATGTCATTTTCATAAACTTTGCCAAGTGCCATTAATTGGTCCATGTAACCTTTCATCTCCATTACATGAGCACTTACGGGTTTACCCTCTCCACCTTGCGGTACTGTAATGCATCGATCAAATCATAAATCTCTACAGCCGCAGGTTTCTCGAACATAGTTCGAAGTTCATCGAGCATGGTGGATGGGAAGTAGTTTTGAACTCCTTTTGGAGAGCGGTTCCATCGTTCCCAACATTAGGCAAGCCACATCGTTATGATGCTTATACTCGATTTTCAAGCAACCTTTTCCACTTGGTCGGCGGTCTTTGGTTCGGCGAGGCAAGGCGTGTACGGATAATCCAACCGATCGGCAACTCTACGACAATTCTCAAAGAGCGGTACCAATCATTGAAATTCTTAGAGCGGTCAACTTTTCTCGATCAAAAAGCTTTTCAACGCAGACCTTAGTGCAGTGTTAGTGTTATCGTTGTTTTGAGCCATTTCTACAGAAAAAAGTTCAAGTATTAGTATTTTCGATAATACACTTTTCAAGAAAATAAAATACACCCAAGGTAATATAAACATATAACCATATAATTTTCTCGAAAACTAGGATCCAAATTATCATAGATTCATTACATCAGTTGATCTGCTAGTAACGAAAACATATAATAAGGTAATCTGTCGAACAATAATTGGCACACAATTTCCAATTCCTAGATCATTATGGGATTTATATTTTCCAACGCTATTGCAAATATAAACATGTTTGATCCCATCTTATGCCTTGAGTCCAGGTCTCACTTCCTACTCAATTTAAGTGTCTAACTTAAAGAACTGCAAATATGTTCATGTAAGGTCTGACTTTACATAAGGATTTACCTTTCCATCACAATCTTGCCAAGTTCTGACATGACGTAAATTGCAAATTCAAGTGTTCCTTTAACTAGATGGCACAAACTTAATTTATAAAGGGTACTAGTTTTGATTTTATGTGGTCAAATCAAATATGTATAAAGATGTCATGCATTCATCTTGTAGCATAAATTTTAATAATTTTTTTTATTACCAATTCATAAAGATCGAATTATCAAAGTTTTGATTGAGGTATTGGTTTCGCCAATCAAGGAATTTACCTTTAATTATCGTCCATTATACCGTACTTTTGCATAAGTCTAAAGACTTAGTGTTTCGGGTAATTACCACAAGAGTGGCGCATGGAATCAAAGCTAATTCGCCCTTAAGATGATTTTGTACGCATAGCCTACTTGGTAACTCCAATTTTACAAGCAAGCAAGCGGAGAATTGATCATTGTTGAAGCAATAACCTCATTCTTTAGAATCACAATTTAATGCGCTCCCCTCCTTAAACTTCCCACACATTCCGTCAAATTGGGTGAGCCGTTCTCACTTTTTGTACCAAAATCATCAATCAATTAAACTATTGAAAACTTAACTCTTCAAAAATAAATCAAATTTCACCATTGTTTAGTCCGTATTATTTTTCTATTCAAAATTACCATTTGCTTAAAACTGTCACACATAATAAACAAACAAGTAAACAAATAAAAAATAAATTACTAAAAAACAATGCGCACATAACTTAACAATTAATACGTGTAAACAAGTAGCCACATGCAACTTATTCGATAAAACCCTATTAATAATCAATGTATAGGTTAACTAATGTTATAATGTATATATTAATTAGGGCTTTCACTTTTGTGGAAAACTAGAAGGAGGGGTTGAATAGTTTTGCCAATTAAAACTTTCTTTTAAACTATTTAGATCGACTTATGTCAATCTATTTGGATGTGTGTTGGATGTTGATAAACAAGCATATAAAAGTATGTAATGAAAAGATAAGAGTAAGAAGCACAAAACCACAACGCGAGTATTTATAGTGGTTCGGCTACAAGGACACCTTCCTTGCCCTACTCCACTCCCCGAGTCACCTACTCGAGAGTTCGTAATCACTACGACACCAACTCCTTATGGCGGAGAAACCTTCACAACATTGCCTACTCTTTTCCGGTACTAGGCTAACCACGGGTTCTTTCACACCAAGGTGAACCACACCTAACACAACGTCGCCTACCCTTTATCCGATACTAGGCTGATGCCGGGTTCCATTACAATGGAGGAACTACTACCTAACACTACACCAACGACTAATCCCAAAGGAGACCAACTCCTTATTACAACATCATCAAGGATATCAATATTCTTGGATCTAATGCTAATCTATCTTGTACATCGAAACACACCATATCGAATGTACATCTAAGGCACCTTTCACTAATGCCTTTAGTTAGATCTTCAAGTCACTCTTCACCAATGTATTGTGACTTGACTTCTAAGCACCCACCACAAGTGCTTATGATATGGACGATAGATACCCTTCACTAATATCTTCGTCTTGACACTTGAGACACCTTTCACAAATGTCTTCAACACTTAGGAAAAGAAAACAATCATCAACAAGAAGGCGTCGGTGGTCTTGATGATGAGGAAGCATGGCAACTCATGGATTTGAGCTTGCTCGACTTCAAAGGTGGTGATCTCGCCTTTAAGAGGAACCTAGAAAATCACACAAAAACAAAACTACAAACATAGATCTCTTGGATATGGGATTAGAGAGTTTTTAACTCAAGGGGAAAGTATGTTAGAAAGGGGTGAGAAACAATGAAGAAATGGCTCACTATTTATAGAGGAAAAAGTCTACTGTTCCCCGGATCCCACGGATCCGTCTAGCGTAAAGCTTGGGATCCGTGGGACGCTCATCTTTACCCATGGGTATTTTGGTTATGGGTCATGGGTTGATCCATGGGTCTTTAGCTAGATACAATGTATCTCTTGAGTGCAATGCACCTAGTCACATGGGTATGGGTCAATACCATGGGTTATGGATATTATCCATATATGATATAAGCATGATGTCATGCAATGGGTTATGGGTCAAGCTCCATGGGTCATGGACTTTGGGTTGTACCCAACTACATTCAATGTATTTGGTCAATGGGTTGTGATACTTAAGTTTCTACCCATTTATATTACCCAATATACTACATACTAGTTATGTGTATATTTTACCCAAATATGTATACACTAGTTGTTGTACATATGTAACATTAAATCATAAAATCACTTATACTTGTTTTAGTGTTTTATGTGAAAATGTGAATATGTTAGAAACTATTAGTTCAAACCTTTTACGTATTTTATTTGTTTCGTTAAAATGATTTTACGTTTGTTATCGACAAAATATTAGAAGATCGTAAAATATAAATAAGCGTTTTACGGCTTATTTGTCTTAACAATCTCCCTTTTGTTGATGACAAAACATAAAATTACTTTAAGGAAGGCTAAAATTAAGTAAAGTTTGAATTTGTAGTTTTACTTTCTTCTCCCCACTTTTGTCGAAACAAAAGAGCTTGAAAGGAAACTAACACATTGTTTTAGGAAAAACATGTGAAAGAAATAGAGAGCATGTAACGGAAAGGATCTCGTCTTTACTCCCTTGACGATTCCATCCCTATGTAAGGCGTCAAGAAAATAATACTAAGCTAGTTCATTTGCAACTAAGTTTGCAAAGATTTCGTCTATGTGAATGAATGTGCTCCCCATTGATGATTGCAATTTTGCAACGGGATGTCATGAAATGTAATCCTAATATTGCAAGTAATTTGCAATGTATTGCTTTGACACAAAGCTCCCCCTAGCTTTAGTGCGTCAAAGTCTTCATGTGTAAATTGAATAACTACAAAACAAAGGTTAGAAAACAAGTATAATGCACAATTTCCTGCAAATATGATCCAAGTTAGTAGAGAAATAGTTTTCTTTATCACGGATCCCACGGTTCCCTCCTTGTAGGGATCCGTCTTGTCAAATTTAAGGGATCCGTCTTGCTGATGATCAATTTTAGCAATGGTGATATAACACATTATGTTAATATCAAAGTGAGATATGAATTATACAACATAATCATATACTCAGAAATATAGCAAGTAGTGATAACGCTACACACGTCGTTCGGGGTCAAAGGAACTTCCTTTTCATCGAGCAAGTTTTTCAACACCCTAGGCGATGAACCTAATCATTGTAGTGTAGTATTAGGGTAAGCCACGGAATTGATATCGTTCTCTGGGGAATAGGAATGCTAGTGAGAAGTTACTACGCTAAGGTTGGGGTTGAGGAAGATTATTTTTATCTTTTATGTTTTTAGAAAATGGAAAGGTACGAATCTCGGGGTTTGGATTTGGGGGTTTGGTATTTCTATCGATTACTCTACTTATCTAATTATCTAAACTAAGGTGTATGTAGTCTATGTCTAATTGTTGTGTGCTCGTATGATGAGTTAAAGATGTGTTTGCTTAGGCTTTATTACTTCCTAGTTATCTCCTATTGATGGTTGAATTGTCACGTCCTTATTCTTAATCGCGTTGTGTGTCTAAGGTCGTAGGGTGTCGTTTATCCCTAACTCTTTGAAGCTACCAAAGGTTAATGACTACAAAATCTCTAGGATTTATAAACTTTAACTCTAAGGTATTCTTTGAATGGTTTAGCCTACAATTACTCTAGGTGATATAAACTAAGGTTCATCAAAGATTAATCAAGCATTAACTACACAACGAATGACCTATCGCAATACTAGGTCAATCACAATTAAGATAAGAGACAACCAATCAATATTCAATAACTAAGTTTCATATTACCTAAGCAAACACACAAGTAAATTAGCGGACATGGAGAACATGCAAGCATACACACAATTAATTGAAGACATAATTAAATTAATGAAGTAAAACACTTATCTTGATGTAAGATAGGGTATGGAACCCTAAAATCTTGTACAAGACAGACCTTGGTTCGGTTTAGGTTTTACTCCAAAATACTACACACGAAAACTAAAAATTCGGATTCTATATATAAGATTACATATGCGACGGCGTCACCTTTTATTTGTGACGCCGTCGTCACCGTTATTAGGGTTTCGTCTTGGCCACGTTAGTCTTGCGACGGTGTCACCTTATGCTTGTGACGCCGTCCCTTCGATCTCGGCGTCGTCGGATCAAATCTAGGTCGTGCGAGTTGCGACGACCTACTCTTTTAAAGCTGACACCGTCACTTGTAAATGAGCAATTTGGCTAACGAGCCGTCACTTGCGACGGCGTCCAGATAACATCGATGCCGTCCCTTCACTGAGTGTGGCTCGATTCTTGACTTTGGCCATTTTCTTCAGTATATTTGTGCCTTTTCGTCCGAATAAGTGTCATTCCACATTTTGCCTTCAAGATACCTAAAAAGTGAAAAGGAATGATATTAAGTAATAATGGATACAAAAGTGATCAAATAAGGGCTTAACGACCCTCAAAAGGTACATTTTAAACCTTATCAAATATCCCTACACTTGGTATTTGCTTGTCCTCAAGCAAATGTGCTTTTAACCAATCAATTTATAAGTTAGAGGTCATGAAGCATTAGTTTAGAACGATTCACAACACATATAAGCCCAAAAAGTCATAACAAGCACGGAAATTACATACTAGCACCTCACATGGGGTGTTTGGATACTCACATCTCTCGGTGTATATGAAATATAACAAGTTAGAAATGGAAGATAAACACTCATTAACCGGTCCTAGTACATAGATTACCATAGGCTTGAGACTAGATCAAACCTCCATCGCTTTGGCGTAAGAAAGACTTTTAAAGGGTTGTAATGGTAGGCTTACGGTAGGGAAACAAAGGGTTTGGTGGGATAGGCTATTTAGTGGTGGCAAGTCAAAATCTTTATGTTACAAGCATGCGAAGAATGGCGTTGCTAAGCCAAGACTCGACACTCTAGACTCTAGATAACTGAAACAAACAAACATAAATTAAATATAGATGTAGGATGGTAGCCCCTTTTTTTTTTTTTTTTTTTTTTTTAATTTTTGTACACTATCTTTTTTTTCTTTTTCTCTTTTTCTATTTTTTCGATTTTTTTTCATACACTTTTACTCTACCATCCTCTATGATAACATCAAAATGATAGGGATTTATAGGCACATCCCTACACTTGAGTTTTATTACTCTAACACTAATTTGACCCGAATTGAAAAGATCAAAACACTTGGAGTACATTATTATGCAAATAAAGGGAATTTGAATTTAACGTTCCCTTCCCGTCATTTCATAAAATTTAACTTTTCCCATGAGTCCCAATCGTCCCAAAGCGTGTACAAAGGATATGACTCGACTTAGCAACTTATGCAAGCAACTAGATAATTGAACTAAGGGTTTTTAGTGTGATAACAATAATGCACTAAAAGTGAGTGCATACAAGGTAGGTTAAGGCGATTTGGGTGTACATTTGGGGTGGGGTGTAAACAATGCTCTTCATTGATATTCCAAAAACCGAAACATCATGAGAACCGCGAAAAGGATAGGCTCGAGGGGTTAACTAGGGTATCATGTACTAAAGATGAGTACAACGCAAAGGTGTGGGGAATTACTCAACCGATGTGGAAGAAGTAATTATATTACGGGTATCAAACAAGGGTTATCCTAATGCCTCTTATCATTTAGTTATTCCTAACTACACAAGTGTAGTCTTACTAGCGATCTCGGGATGCATCACAAAACAAGTTCTAGAATCTAATATACTACGGTTCACACTCTAAGCATTAAAGATGAATGCTTTAATTCCTACTAATCTAAGGCGATCCTCACATTTTAGGTGGAATTTAAGTGGTAAAGGGTTTTTGTTCTAGTCATATAATTTTCTATCCATGAGACACTTTATTAAGACTAATGGCCCACTCCTATATGTCATGAAAAATTTTAAATTTGGTGCCAAAATTACCCTAACCGACATTTCTCATGGTTTATTACACAAATGCAATTGGACAAAGCAAATATTCAAGGATAAGCATAGTTTCAAAGTTCCGTTTTATTTTCCTCCTACACTTAAACTGAACATTGTCCCCAATGTTCCCCGAAAGTATCAAAGTTATGATAATGGAAGGTAATAAAAGATGAAAGAAACTAATACTCCCCTGATTAGCTCGGTAGGATCCGTGTAAAGTGGTGGTTACATCTTTCTTCAAGAAGAACGTTTGCGTGAAAAGCTCTTTCTCATCTTATGTATCTTCTTCTTGGTAAATTAAACCTGCACACTTGAAGAAAACAAAGGAAACCTTCGCATAAAATCGGCGGTAACAATATATAAGACTCTACTAAACTAGGATATAATGCTTGTGGAATGGATGTTTACTGAATTTCTAGAAAATTAAGACACGGAAAATTCCAAAAAAATATAAGTAGCTCGAAAAATGAGAAAAAGTAATCGATTATTTTGCTCCTTCGACGACGCCGTCGAGTTGCGATCTGACGGCGTCAGTTATCTTGACAAAAATTGGTCTGCGATTTTCGAAAAAAATTCGGAAAATTTACATCTTTAGAATCGGAAAAATTTCTGCAAAACATCCATTATGACTCGATACAAGCATTTGACTCGAACAAACACATATGTATATCTTTTAATTAATTGAAATTCTCATGTTTACGTTTCTTTTGAAAACGTGTGTAATCCTCCTTACACTTATCCCTTATGTAAAATACCTTTATATGTAATTAAGGCGAGGTTAAAGACAAAATAAAGCATTTTACAAATTTAAACATGAGAATAAACAATCAATAAAAATATACGACACAAACAAGCAAACAATTAAGCATGGGTTGCCTCCCACGAAGCGCTTTTCTTTATTTATGAGTCTTGTAGCTAGACTCGAAGTCGTGCCCTACGTGACTTCATTACCGTCACCTTCTTCCTTCGCTCATCCTTCATCAAAAGGGCGTGAGCGTTGTATGCTTACCGTGGATTCCTTGCCAACGTCGTCTATTATTGTGACGGTTTTATCCTTTAGATTAGTTTCCTTCACCGTATAAGGCCCAAACCATCTTGGTTTGTTTCTACCTTGTAATGCTCTTATTCGTGATTTGTATAAGAATACTTTTTCTCCTTTAAAAATTCCTTAGGGTTCCTTTGTGTTTTGGTATTGAAGTGGGATTATTTCCTAACTTTTATCGGGCTTCCACAATGTTGCATGTAGTCCTTGAACCATAAAATCTCTAAGCCCTTTTTCCCAATCGTTCATTTTCTTCTTAACCACATTGTTAGGGACTTGTGGATTCTCATCCGTAATCTTCTCCATGATCTTAAGAGGATACCTTGGAACAATGGGTATCCTAGTGTACCCTTTGCTACTTTTAAGTATCATGATGCCCTCCCCGCATTTGATGGTTGCTTTGGCAGTGGCCAGAAAAGGTGTCCCAAGAATGAGTGGCATGTTTCTATCTTCCTCAATGTCTATGATCATGAAATCCACCGGATAGACGATATTAGCCACCTCTATTAAAACATCCACCGCGATTCCTATGGGGTAACATAGGTGTGATTTGCTAAGGAAAGTCTAAGATCGGTCTTAGGTGGCTTCTCCATAGTCAACTTATTATAGATTGATAATGGCATTATGTTTACATCGGACCCTTGATCGCCTAAGGCATTTATATTATCAATGTCACCTATGCTACATGGTATCACGAAGTTCCTGTGGTGTCTCATTTTTTATTCTTGGTTTTTAGAACCGGCTCATCTGAGAGGTCCCATAAGCATGGTGTCATACTCTTCTTCTCATTATTTTTCCTTCAAGGGCTTCCTAAGAACCTCATTGTACCTAAAGTTGTTCACTTGGTTAACAATGGTTTTTTGTTAATTTCGTGCTTAAGGTAGTACTCAATGGTCTCGGGCTCATTATTAGGTTCGACCTCCTCCTCTTGCTTTCCTCGGTTTTTCTCCTCAACCTTTCCATCTTCAGGCATAATGGAAATGGCGTTAACAAACGAAGTAGGAGGATAATCATTGCTTCTTACTAGTACCTTTTCGGGAACTTTTGTCTTGGTATATTCTTTTACCAAGTTCATCATTTCCGTCATCTTTGCCTGCATTTCCTCTCTTTGCTTATAAACCTCCTCTTCAAATTTTGCTAATCTCTTTGTATGAGCTGCCATGTACTCCCTCATTTGTTCCTTAAAGCTTGGTGAGAGTGGTATTGGGGAAGTAGAACAGAAGCGCCGTTCGGAATTAAGATTTTGCTCACGACTTGGGGATTCGGAGAAAGGTGTTGGGTGGTTGGTGGAATTGGCGGAATTGACTATTTCTCGAGGGATTTGTACGGGGGCTCTCTTATGCCTTTCTATCAGATAATCAATCCTTCTCTTAAGAGCACTCATTTGCTCTTCGGTGACGTTGGAAGATTCAAGAGGAGTTGATATGGCATTAACCACTTTAACGGGGGTTCAGGGGATTCATTCCAATCTTTGTAGCTTTGATCGGCAAGCTCTTCTATAATATCCCAAGATTCCTCTGCGTTAAAGTCGCTAAGCCTTCCACCGTGACTTGATCAATGGATCGCCTTGTGATGAAATCGGTATGGTCATAGAAGATTTGGATTTGAAGCCAAAGATCAATACCATGATGAGGGACTTTATGGAGTAAGTCCTTGAATCGAGTCCATGCTTTGTAGAGAGACTCGCCTTGAAGTTGTTGAAATGTCAAGATGTCTCGTCTTAGTTTAGTGGTTCTCCCCGGTGGGAAAAATTGAGCAAGGAAGCGAGAGGTGAGATCATCCCAACTTGAGATGGAGCCGGCGGGAAGTCGCTCAAGCCAATTACTAGCTTGGTCTCGTAGAGAATTGGAAGAGACGCAGCGCGTGGTCTCCCGAGTAGTAGCATCGAGGTCGATGGAATCGACAATTTTAAGGAAATCCTTAAGATCTTGATTAGGATCTTGAACGAAGTCCATGGAATGCACATCCGTTTTCACCAACGGATGGTGTCGGATCGCAAGGCCGTAGTTTGGGCTTGGTCGGGAAGCTCAATGGTGTTCCTATAGCCTAGGTGGCTTGGTCTCGAGTATTCACCAAGAGTACGGCCTCTTGGCGGGTCATTTGGTGGTAGGTTGATGAATGGTGGTTGGTTATCACCTTCCATGATGAAAAGTGATGGGGTTACTGAACAAAGGTCACGAAGAAGGGGATAGACTACGAGGAAGCTAAAAATGGAAAAAATTTACTTGATAGGAATCAAGCAAAGAAACCTAAGCGAGTGGACTCTAACTAGCTATTCTATTCCCGCAGCGGTGCTAAAACTTGATAACGCCACACAGTCGTTCGGGGTCAAAGGAACTTCCTTTTAAATCGAGCAAGTTTTCAACACCCTAGGCGGTGAACCTAATCGTTGTAGTGTAGTATTAGGGTAAGCCACGGGAATTGATATCGTTCTCTGGGGAATAGGAATGCTAGTGAGAAGTTACTACGCTAAGGTTGGGGTTGAGGAAGATTATTTTTATCTTTTATGTTTTTAGGAAATGGAAAGGTACGAATCTCGGGGTTTGGATTTGGGGTTTGGTATTTCTACCGATTACTCTACTTATCTAATTATCTAAACTAAGGTGAGGTAGTCTATGTCTAATTATTGTGTGCTCGTATGATGGTTTAAAGATGTGTTTACTTAGGTTTTATTACTCCTTAATTATCTCCTATTGATGGTTGAATTGTCACGTCCTTATTCTTAATCGCGTTGTGTCTCTAAGGTCGTAGGGTATCGTTTATCCCTAACTCTTTGAAACTACCAAAGGTTAATGCCTACAAAATCTCTAGGATTTATAAACTTTAACTCTAAGGTACTCTTTGAATGGTTTAGCCTACAATTACTCTAGGTGATATAAGCTAAGGTTCATCAAAGATTAATCAAGCATTAACTACACAACGGATGACCTATCGCAATACTAGATCATTAACAATTAAGATAAGAGACAACCAATCAATATTCAATAATTAAGTTTCATATTCCCTAAGCAAACACACAAGTAAATTAGCGGACATGGAAACATGCAAGCATACACACAAGTTAATTGAAGACATACTTAAATTAATGAAGTAAAACACTTATCTTGATGTAAGATAGGGTATGGAACCCTAAAATCTTGTACAAGACGACCTTGGTTCGGTTTAGGTTTTACTCCAAAGACTACACACATCGAAAACTAAAAATTCGGATTCTATATATAAGATTACATATGCGACGCGTCACCTTTGATTTGTGACGCCGTCGGTAGCCGTTATTAGGGTTTCGTCTTGGCCACGTTAGTCTTGCGACGGCGTCACCTTATGCTCTGTGGCGTCGTCCCTTCGATCTCGGCGTCGTCTAGATCAAATCTAGGCCGTCCGAGTTGCGACGACCTACTCTTTTAAAACCCGACACCGTCACTTGTAAATGAGCAATTTGGCTCTTGAGTCGTCACAAAAGTTATCCGACGGCGTCGCTAACATCTGACGCCGTCCCTTCGATTCAAAGACTGAGTGTCTCGATTCTTGACTTTGGCCATTTTCTTCGTATATTCGCGCCTTTTCGTCCGAATAAGTGTCATTCCACATTTTGCCTTCAAGATACCTAAAAGTGAAAAGGAGCGATATTAAGTAATAACGGATACAAAGTGATCAAATAAGGGCTTAAACGACCCTCAAAAGGTACATTTTAAAACCTTATCAAATATCCCTACACTTGGTATTTGCTTGTCCTCAAGCAAATGTGCTTTTAGCCAATCAATTTATAAGTTAGAGGTCATGAAGCATTAGTTTAGAACAATTGACAACACATATAAGCCCCAAAAAGTCATAACAAGCACGGAAATTACATACTAGCACCTCACATGGGGTGTTTGGATACTCGCATCTCTCGGTGTATATGAAATATAACAAGTTGGAAATGGAAGATAAACACTTATTAACCGGTCCTAGTACATAGATTACCATAGGCTTGAGACTAGATCAAACCTCCATCGCTTTGATGTAAGCACCTAGGAAAGACTATCCAAGAGGTCTTTTAAAGGGTTGTAATGGTAGGCTTACCGTAGGGAAACAAAGGGTTTGATGGGATAGGCTATTTAGTGGTGGCAAGTCAAAAATCTTTATGTTACAAGCATGGGAAGAATGGCATTGCTAAGCAAAGACTCGACACTCTAGACTCTAGATAACTGAAACAAACAAACATAAATTAAAGATAGATGTAGGATGGTAGCCCGTTTTTTTTTTTTTTTTTTTTTACACTTTTTTTTCTCTACCATCCTCTATGATAACATCAAAATGATAGGGACCATTTATAGGCACATCCCTACACTTGAGTTTTATTACTCTAACACTAATTTGACCCGAATTGAAAAGATCAAAACACTTGGAGTACATTATTATGCAAATAAAGGGAATTTTAATTTAACGTTCCTTCCGTCATTTCATAAACTTTAACTTTTCCCATGAGTCCCAATCGTCCCAAAACTGTTTACAAAGGATATGACTCGACTTAGCAACTTATGCAAGCAACTAGATAATTGAACTAAGGGTTTTAGGGTGATAACAATAATGCACTAAAAGTGAGTGCATACAAGGTAGGCTAAGGCGATTTGGGTGTACATTTGGGGTGGGGTGTAAACAATGCTCTTCATTGATATTCGGAAAACCGAAACATCACGAGAACCGCGAAAAGGATAGGCTCGAGGGGTTAACTAGGGTATCATGTACTAAAGATGAGTACAACGCAAAGGTGTGGGGAATTACTCAACCGATGTGGAAGAAGTAATTATATTACGGGTATCAAACAAGGGTTATCCTAATGCCTCTTATCATTTAGTTATTCCTAACTACACAAGTGTAGTCTTACTAGCGATCTCGGGATGCATCACAAAACAAGTTCTAGAATCTATTATACTACCGGTTCACACTCTAAGCATTAAAGATGAATGCTTTAATTCCTACTAATCTAAGGGCGATCCTCACATTTTGGGTGGAATTTAAGTGGTAAAGGGTTTTTTGTGCTAGTCATATAATTTCCTATCCATGAGACGCTTTATTAAGACTAATGGCCCACTCCTATATGTCATGAAAAATTTTAAATTTGGTGCCAAAATTACCCTAACCGATATTTCTCATGGTTTATTACAAAAATGCAATTGGACAAAGCAAATATTCAAGGATAAGCATAGTTTCAAAGTTCCGTTTTATTTTCCTCCTACACTTAAACCGAACATTGTCCCCAATGTTCCTCAAAAGTATCAAAGTTATGATAATGGAAGGTAATAAAAGATGAAAGAAACTAATACTCCCGATTAGCTCGGTAGGATCCGTGTAAAGTGGTGGTTACATCTTTCTTCAAGAAGAACGTTTGCGTGAAAAACTCCTTCTCATCTTATGTATCTTCTTCTTGATAAATTAAACTGCACACTTGAAGAAAAAAGCGAAACCTTCGCATAAAATCGGCGGTAACAATATATATAGACTCTACTAAACTAGGATATAATGCTTGTGGAATGGATGTTTATAAAATTTACGGAAAATTAAGACACGGAAAATTCCAAAAATTTATAAGTAGCTCGAAAAGCGAGAAAAAGTAATCGATTGTTTTGCTCCTTCCCGACGTCGTCGAGTTGCGATCTGACGTCAAGTTATCTTGACAAAAATTGGTCTACGATTTTACGAAAAAAATTCGGAAAATTTACATCTTTAGAATCGGAAAAATTTCACGCAAAACATCCATTATGACTCGATACAAGCATTTGACTCGAACAAACACACATGTATATCTTTTAATTAATTGAAATTCTCATGTTTACGTTTCTTTTGAAAACGTGTGTAATCCTCCTACACTTATCCCTTATGTAAAATACCTTTATATGTAATTAAGGCGAGGTTAAAGACAAAATAAAGCATTTTACAAATTTAAACATGAGAATAAACAATCAATAAAAGATACATGACACAAACAAGCAAACAATTAAGCATGGGTTGCCTCCCACGAAGCGCTTTTCTTTATTTATGAGTCTTGTAGCTAGACTCGTGAGTCGTGCCCCACGTGACTTCATTACCGTCACCTTATTCCTTTGCTTGTCCTTCATCAAAAGGCGTGAGTCGTTGTATGCTTACCATGGATTCCTTGCCAACGTCGTCTATTATGGTAATGGTTTTATCCTTTAGATTGGTTTCCTTCACCATATAAGGCCCAAACCATCTTGGTTTGTTTCTACCTTGTAATGCCCTTATTCGTGATTTGTATAAGAGTACTTTTCTCCTTTAAAAATTCCTTAGGGTTCTTTTGTGTTTGTGGTATTGAAGTGGGATTATTTCCTAACTTTTATCGCGCTTCCACAATGTTGCATGTAGTCCTTGAACCATGAAATCTCTAAGCCCTTTCTCCCAATCGTTCATTTTCTTCTTAACCACATTGTTAGGGACTTGTGGATTCTCATCCGTAATCTTCTCCATGATCTTAAGAGGATACCTTGGAACAATGGGTATCCTAGCGTACCCTTTTCCGCTTTTAAGTATCATGATGCCCTCCCCGCATTTGATGGTTGCTTTGGCAGTGGCCAGAAAAGGTGTCCCAAGAATGAGTGGCATGTTTCTATCTTCCTCAATGTCTATGATCACGAAATCCACCGGATAAACGATATTAGCCACCTCTATTAAAACATCCACTGCGATTCCTATGGGGTAGACATAGGTGTGATTTGCTAAGGAAAGTCTAAGATCGGTCTTGGTGGCTTCTCCATAGTCAACTTATTATAGATTGATAATGGCATTATGTTTACATCGGACCCTTGATCGGCTAAGGCATTTATATTATCAATGTCACCTATGCTACATGGTATCACGAAGTTCCACATGGTGTCTCATTTTTTTAGTTCTTGGTTTTTAGAACCGGCTCATCTGAGAGGTCCCATAGGCATTGTGTCATACTCTTCTTCTGTTATTTTTCCTTCAAGGGTTTCCCTAAGAACCTCATTGTACCTAAAGTTGTTCACTTGGTTAACAATGGTTTTTTTTTTGTTAATTTCGTGCTTAAGGTAGTACTCAATGGTCTCGGGCTCATTATTAGGTTCAGCCTCCTCCCTCTTGCTTTTCTCAGTTTTCTTCTCCTCAACCTTTCCATCTTCAGGCATAATGGAAATGGCGTTAACAAACGAAGTAGGAGGATAATTATTGCTTCTTACTAGTACCTTTTCGAGAACTTTTGTCTTGGTATATTCTTTTACCAGGTTCATCATTTCCGTCATCTTTGCCTGCATTTCCTCTCTTTGCCTATAAACCTCCTCTTCAAATTTTGTTAATCTCTCCGTATGAGCTGCCATGTACTCCTCATTTGTTCCTTAAAGCTTGGTGAGAGTGGTATTGGGAAGTAGAGCAGGCGCCTTTGAATTAAGATTTTGCTCACGACTTGGGATTCGGAGAAAGGTGTTGGGTGGTTGGTGGAATTGGCGGAATTGACTATTTCTCGAGGATTTGTCACGGGGCTCTTCTATGCCTTTCCATCGGATAATCAATCCTTCTCTCAATAGCACTCATTTGCTCCTCGGTGATGTCAGAAGATTCAAGAGGAGTTGATATGGCATTAACCACTTTAACAGGGGTTTCAGGAGATTCATTCCAATCTTCTTTGCTTTGATCAGCAAGCTCTTCTAAAATATCCCAAGATTTCTCTGCATTAAAGTCGCTGAGCCTTCCACTGGCGGCTTGATCAATGGATCGTCGAGTGATGAAATCGATATGGTCATAGAAGATTTGGATTTGAAGCAAAAAATCAATACCATGATGAGGACTTTATGGAGTAGGTCCTTGAATCGAGTCCATGCTTTGTAGAGACTCGCCTTGAAGTTGTTGAAATGTCAAGATGTCTCGTCTTAGTTTAGTAGTTCTCTCGGTGGGAAAAATTGAGCAAGGAAGCGAGAGGTGAGATCATCCCAACTTGAGATGGAGCCGACGGAAGTCGCTCAAGCCAATTACTAGCTTGGTCCCGTAGAGAATTGGAAGAGACGCAGCGCGTGGTCTCCCGAGTAGTAGCATCGAGGTCGATGGAATCGACAATTTTAAGGAAGTCCTTAAGATGTCGATTAGGATCTTGAGCGAAGTCCATGGAATGCACATCCGTTTTCACCAACCGGATGGTGTCGGATCGCAGGTCGTAGTTTGGGCTTGATCGGGAAGCTCAATGGTGTTCCTATAGCCTAGGTGGCTTGGTCTTGAGTATTCACCAAGAGTACGGCCTCTTGGCGGGTCATTTGGTGGTAGGTTGATGAATGATGGTGGGTTATCACCTTCCATGATGAAAAGTGATGGGGTTTACAAACAAAGGTCACGAAGAAGGGGATAGACTACGAGGAAGCTAAAAATTAGAAAAAAGTTTACTTGATAGGAATCAAGCAAAGAAACCTAAGCGAGGTGGACTCCTAACTAGCTATTCTATTCCCGCGTGCGCCAAAACTTGATACGCTTACAGCGAGTTCGGGGTCAAAGGAACTTCCTTTTAAATCGAGCAAGTTTTTCAACACCCAGGCGATGAACCTAATCGCTGTAGTGTAGTATTAGGGTAGGCCACGGGAATTGAAATCGTTCTCTATGGAAATAGGAATGCGAGTGAGAGGTTACTACGCTAAGGTTGGGGTTGAAGAAGATTACTTTTTATCTTTTATATTTTTTAGGAAATGGAAAGGTCTGAATCTCGGGTTTGGATTTGGGGGTTGGTATTTCTACGATTACTTCTACTATCTAATTATCTAATTAACTAATGTGAGGTAGTCTTTGTCTAATTATTGTGTGCTCGTATGGTGGTTTAAAGATGTGTTTACTTAGGTTTTATAACTCCTTAATTATCTCCTATTGATGGTTGAATTGTCACGTTTATTCTTAATCGCGTTGTGTGTCTAAGTTCACCGTTTGTCCCTACTCTTAAACTACCAAAGGTTATCGCCTACAAAGTCTCTAGGAATAAACTTTAACTCTAATACGTTGAATGGTTTAGCCTACAACAACTCTAGGTATGAAGGTTCCTAATCAAGCATTAACTAGGATGACCTATCGCATCTAGATCATTAACAATTAAGATAAGAGACAACCAATCAATATTCAATAATTAAGTTTCATATTACCTAAGCAAACACACAAGTAAATTAGCGGACATGGAGAACATGCAAGCATACACACAAGTAATTGAAGACATACTTAAATTAATGAAGTAAAACACTTATCTTGATGTAAGATAGGATTTAGAACCCTAAAATAATGTACAAGACAGCCTTGGTTTGGTTTAGGTTTTACTCCAAAGACTACACTACGAAAACTAAAAATTCGGATTCTATATATAAGATTACACATGCGACGGCGTCACCTTTAATTTGTGGCGCCGTCGGTTACGCCGTTATTAGGGTTTCGTCTTAGCCACATTAGTCTTGCGACGGCGTCACCTTATGCTTGTGACACGCGTCCCTTCGGCCTCGGCGTCGTCGGATCAAATCTAGGCCGTCGAGTTGCGGCGACCTACTCTTTTAAAGCCCAAGCACCGTCACTTGTAAATGAGCAATTTGGCTCTTGAGTCGTCACAAAAGTTGTCCGATGGCGTCGCTAGTTGTGCACGACGCCGTCCCTTCGGTTCAATGACTGAGTGTCTCGATTCTTGACTTTGGCCATTTTCTTCAGATATTCGCGCCTTTTCGTCCGAATAAGTGTCATTCCAGCATTTTGCCTTCAAGATACCTAAAAAGTGAAAAGAAACGATATTAAGTAATAACGGATACAAAAGTGATCAAATAAAGGCTTAAATGACCCCTCAAAAAGGTACATTTTAAAACCTTATCAAGTAGCATGTATTTTCATTTAATAAAACTAGAGATATGATTTACATGACTCTAAAAACTAAGAAAATGATCGATACATGTCTTGAAATTACTAGACTTATCTAAGTAACGCTTGAAACTAGGACACCACTAAAATCCTCTAGCTCAAGTTTGTTTAGGTTTAATCTCATCGAAACGTTCGATGAGGTGATAGAACATGAAACGTTCGATGAGGTGATAGAACATGAAACGTTGGTCTTCTCGTACTTCATGTATCAAAGTTTCAACATGTTGTCAATGATAACAATCTTTGTTATGGCTAGGTAGTGGTGGTGGAAGAAATGAAATTGCTTGATGCGAAGGATCAAGTGAAGCGGCTTGTGGAGCTTTAAATGATGGAGGGATTGGTGGAGGCACATTTGAAGATGGCTCGACCAAGAATGATGGTGGTGGTAGAGAAGTTTCAACTTCCATATGGTCGGGTGGTTGACTTTGATGATTTCTCATAATCCAAATGGGATTATATGATGGTGACGGCGAAAAGGAGGTCGGAGCAAATGTTGACTTAACACCTTGATTATGTACCAATATTCCTTCTAATGATGAGAATGTTGCCGGCGGAGGAGGATGTGACGGCCTAGGAGGTAAATCCTATAAGTTGTAGAGGTGTGGTGATGATAGTGGAGTTGTAAAAGAGATAGCTCTAGGAACCAAGGGTGATGGTTTAGTGGAGATGATATTGTTTGGCCTAGGAGGTATGGTGGTGTTTGGCATAGGTAGTTTTGTGGGTACTATCCTTTTAGGAATTGGTTTGATTGGTTGAGAAGAAATCCTTGCATTTGTTGGCTTGACGGAGATGATTCGATTGAAGAAATTTAGTACAACACGAGCAATTTTCTTGGGTGGTTCTTTGGTGGATAAGTTGCTACTTGTAGTTTTCCTCATGATGAGATCAAGAGGTTTGTAAAGGTTTCTTAAGTCTTGAAAATGAGGATGAAGGTGATGACTATAGAAGTCCTAACAATGTGGTTTATAAAGCAAGAGATTTGGCAAGTGCATTCAAGCCTTAAGACACTAAAATTTATTGGAATGTGATGATTAGCATGCACAAGAGTCAACTTGAGTTTGCGATCTAGGAACTCATTTAAGATGAGATGGAGTGTTTAAGTTAGACGGATGAGCTTGAAATGATTGTTTTAGCTAGAGTTGACATAATCATCATCCGGATCCCACGGTTCCTCCTCGGAGGATCCGTCAGGCTAATCCTAGGGATCCGGCTCTCGTGACTATGAAAGAGTAGAAATGATGTTTCTAAGGTCTAAGATCTATATCATCTTGAGTGTTTGAGTCCTCTAAGTGTCTTAAATGAAAGGGTGCTTAAGTACTTGAAGGTAATGAGTGATGTAGCTAATGATTGCCTTTTATGGAAGAAATTGGAACTTTCAAGAGTACCAATGAATGAACAAAAATGACACTAAGGATTTTTTTAGAGTGTCAAGAGAAGCTAAATGATCCTAGAGATCAGATAGTGACTTAGGATAATGTTTTAGAGAAGATCCTAAAGGCTTAAGATGGGAAGATTAGAATTTGATCAATTTCGACCAATTTTGAGGTAAGGATGTTTATGATAAATTTTGCCATAATCGAAAGATTTCTAAGGCTAGATGTGAGGGATCATGTGAGACATGATGAGTGATCTAGAGAGCGGAAGAGTAATGGATTTAAGTGAAACGATAGATCTACAAGCGTCTTTGAGTGTGATCTATGTGTGAGTAGGAAGGATCTACTTAACTTGATAAGGACTTAATTTGCCTTAAGACACTATGTTTAGCTTAGTGTGAGGTGTTCTAAGGACATGTTTAAAATACAATGTTTGCAATTGCATTTTCTGTTCGCCGGATCCCACGGTTCCCTAAGTGTAGGGATCCGTCTAGTACAAACTTTGGGATCCGTCCATCTGCTAAGCAGAACCTTTACTAAAGGTATGCAATGATCTTAACAATGCATTATATTCCAAGGTTAGTTTAAGAGGTTCTAATACTAAGATATCAAATGTAAGATGTTTTATTTCATGAAGGAAATTGGATTACATTGATAAAGCATGAGTACAAAAGGATTGATCCTATTTGAAAGACTACTAAGTTCCTTGAACGTTTTCGCTAGAAGGATCATCAAGTGGTTGATGAGTGTTGGTGGACTCAAGAATGAAGAAAGTCTTCATGAGAGATATGTTTAACGGTTCCATAAGGGATGAAAATGCATGACGTTATGATAGAGGCGCGTCAAGAACATTCCATAAGGGATAAGTTTATTCTTGGAGCCTTGAATATTTACAATTCACCTTGCGAAGAAGTAGGCGAGATTGTATGGTTGTTGTGTTAGCAAACAATACATAATGTGAGCACAACAAGCGGGAAGGATTTCTCGATTTCCCCTAAGACTCCAAACATTTTCACGTAGGATGAGTGCAAGAGGCTTGTACTCTTCCCGGATATCCCGTGTGAAGATAATGTTTGGATCGGAGTAATATGGTCGAGGTTTGCATATTATGCAATTCAAATCCTCCGGGGAGGGTATGTGTGAACAATATGGACTATTTTCTTCCCGAAAGTTGAAGAGAGAATCAAGAGACCAATCTTCGGTGAAGGCACATTGTCCATGATTTGGAATCCGGAGGATGTGAGAAAAATGCCCAAGGGTTAAAACAAACTTTTGGTTTTGATATAAAACCAAAGAGATGAAAGCGATCCTCGTTACGACGAGTTCAACTTGCGGAAGAATTCCATTATGAACCTTGGACATATATTCTCGTTGATTTCAAGAAGACATTCTAGTCCTATGCCTCGGAAGGAGGTATTGATCTTGATAGCGCTACAGCGTCGTTCGGGGTCAAAGGAACTTCCTTTTCTTGAGCAAGTTTTATAACACCCTAGGCGGTGAACCTAATCGTTGTAGTGTAGTAATTAGGGTAAGCCACGGGTATTGATATCGTTCTCTGGGGAATAGGAATGCTAGTAGGGAGTTACTACGCTAAGGTTAAGGTTGAGGAAGATTATTTTTATCTTTTTATATTTTATGAAAATGGAAAGTCTGAATCTCGGGTATTGGATTTGGGGTTTGGTATTTCTACCGATTACTCTACTATTATCTAATTATCTAAACTAAGGTTGTGGGAGTCTATGTCTAATTAATGTGTGCTCGTATGATAGTTTAAAGATGTGTTTACTTAGTTTGTATTACTCCTTAATTATCTCTATTGATGGTTGAGTCACGTCTTATTCCTAGTTGCGTTGTGTGTCTAAAGTTGTAGGGTATCGTTTCTCCTAACTCTTTGAACTTACCAAAGGGTCTTGTCTACAAACCCACTAGAGATTATAGACTCCTACTCTAAGGCGCTCTTGGATGGTTTAGCCTACAATCACTCGAGTAATTATACTCTAAGGTTCACAAAGATGAATCAAGCATTAAGTGCACAACGGATGACCTATCGCATTACTAGATCATACATCAACTAAGATAAGAAACAACCAATCAATATTCAATAATTAAGTTTCATACTTCCTAAGCAAACACACAAATAAATTAGCGGACATGGAGAACATGCAAGCATACACACAAATAATCAAAGACATAATTGAATTAATGAAGCAAAGACTTATCTTGATGTAAGATAGGGTTAAAACCCTAAAATCTTGTACAAGACACCTTAGGTTCGGTTTAGGTTTTACTCCAAAGACTTTCCACACAAAGGTGAAAAATTCGGATTCTATATATAGATTACAATTGCGACGGCGCACCTTATGTTTAGTGGCGCGTCGTGTCGCCGCCTCATTAGGGTTTCGTCTTGGCCATGTTAACCTTGCGACGGCGTCACCTTATGACCGTGGCGCCGTCCTCTTGACCGGCGTCGTCTGGATTGCATCTAGGCCGTCGAGTAGCGACGGCCTACTCTTTCACCACTAGGCGCGTCTCTTGAAAATCTGAGTTTTGAGTTACGTCCGTCACAATAATTTTGGGACGGCGTCATGTCTTTTGGCGCGTCGCCTTCTAACTTCACCAACTGTGAGTGCCTTGATTTCGACTTTGGCCATTTTCTTCATATATTCGCGCCTTTCCGTTCAAATAAGTGCCATTCCATTTTGCCTTCACGAGACCTAAAAGTGAAAAGGAGCGATATTAAGCAATAACGGATACAAAAGTGATCAAATAAGGACTTAAACGACCCTCAAAATTGTACCTTTTAAAACCTTATCAAATATCCCTACACTTGTTATTTGCTTGTCCTCAAGCAAATGTGCTTTTGATTAATTTATAAGTTAGGGGTCATGAAGCATTAATTCAAAGCGGTCCACAACACATATAAGCCCATAAAAGTCATAACAAGCACGGAGTACATACTAGCACCTCACATGGGGTGTTTGGATACTCACATCTCTCTCGGTGTATATGAAACATAACAAAATAGGAAATGGAAGATAAACACTCATTAACCGGTCTAGTACATAGATTACCATAGGCTTGAGAATAGATCAAACCTCCATCGCTTTGGCGTAAGCACCTAGGAAAGACTATCAAAGAGGTCTTTTAAAGGGTTGTAATGTTAGGCTTACGGTAGGAAACAAGGGTTTGGTGGGATAGGCTATTTAGTGGTGGCAAGTCAAAATCTCTATGTTAAATGCATATGAAGAATGGCGTTGCTAAGCCAAGACTCGACACTCTAAACTTTGGATAACCTGAATAAACAAACATAAATTTAAAGGATAGATGTAGGATGGTAGCCCGTATGTTTTTTTTTTTTTTTTTTTTTTTTTTTTTTTTTTTTTTTTTTTTTTTTTACATTTTACTCTACCATCCTCTAAGATAACATCAAAATACTAGGGATTTATAAGCATATCCCTACACTTGAGTTTTATTACTCTAACACTAATTTGACCCGAATTGAAAAGATCAAAACACTTGGGGTACATTATTATGCAAACAAAGGGAATTTGAATTTAACGTTCCTTCCGTCATTTCATAAACTTTAACTTTTCCCATGAATCCCAATCATCCCAAAGCGTATACAAAGGATATGACTCGACTTAGCAACTTATGCAAGCAACGGATAATTGAACTAAGGGTTTTGGGTGATAACAATAATGCACTAAAAGTGAGTGCATATAGGGTGAGCTAAGGCGATTTGGGTGTATATTTGGGGTGGGGTGTAAACAATGCTCTTCATTGATATTCGGAAAAACCGAAACATCACGAGAACCGCGAAAAGGATAGGCTCGAGGGTTAACTAGGGTATCGTGTACTAAAGATGAGTACAACGCAAAGGGTGTGGGGAATTACTCAACCGATGTGGAAGAAGTAATTATATTACGGTATCAAACAAGGGTTATCCTAATGCCTCTTATCATTTAGTTATTCCTAACTACACAAGTGTAGCCTCACTTGCGATCTCGGAATGCATCACAAAACAAGTTCTAGAATCTATTATACTACGGTTCACACTCTAAGCATTAAAGATGAATGCTTTAATTCCTACTAATCTAAGGCGATCCTCACATTTTGGTGGAATTTGGGTGGTAAAGGGTTTTGTGCTAGTCATGCAACTTCCTATCCATGAGGCGCTTTTGTTAAGACTAATGGCCCACTCTTATATGTCATAAAAATTTGAAATTTGGTGCCAAAATTACCCTAACCGACATTTTCACATGGTTTATTACACAATCACAATTGGACAAAGCAAATAGTCAAGGATAAACATAGTTTCAAAGTTCCGTTTATTTTCCTCCTACACTTAAAGCGAACATTGTCCCCAATGTTCCCGAAAATATCAAAGTTATGATAATGGAAGGTAATTAAAAGCGAAAAAACTAATACTCCCGATTAGCTCGGTAGGATCCATGTAAAGTGGTGGTTAAACTCTTTTCAAGAAGAATTATTGCGTGAAAAGCTCCTTCCAATCTTATGTAACTCCTTCTTGACAAACTAAACTGCACACTTGAAGAGAACAAACGAAACCTTCGCGTAAAATCGGCGGTAATAATATATAAGACTCGATTTAAACTATGATATAATGCTTGTGGAATGGATGTTTACGAATTTCTAAGAAAATTAAGACACGGAAAATTCCAAAAATTTATAAGTAGCTCGAAAATGAGAAAAAGTAATCGATGTTTTACTCCTTCACGCGCCGTCGGTTGCAATCTGACGCCGTCGGTTATCTGACAAAAATTGGTCTGCGATTTTCGGAAAAATTACGGAAAATTTACATCTTTAGAATCGGAAAAATTTACGCAAAACATCCATTATGACTCGATACAAGCATTTGACTCGAACAAACAAACATAAATATCTTTTAATTAATTGTTATTCTCATGTTTACGTTTCTTTTGAAAGCGTGTGTAATCCTCCCTACACTTATCCCTTATGTAAAATACCTTTATATGCAATTAAGACGAAGTTAAAAACAAAATAAAGCGTTTTCACAAATTTATATTTGTGTTTTACAAATTTAAACATGAGGATAAACAATTAATAAAAGATATATGACACAAACAAGCAAACAATTAAGCATGGGTTGCCTCCCACGAAGCGCTTTTCTTTATTAAAGAGTCTTGTAGCTAGACTCGTAGTCGTGCTCTACGTGCCGATATCGTAAGTCTATCCTCAACAATGTCGTAAGGATCAAACTTATCATTCAAGTTCCTAGTAGTACGTTCGGTTAAATATGCCTTTTCAAACATCTCACCATCGGGATCATAGATTTGTATCCTAATGTGCCACCTTCCATTACCATCACTAGGCGGTCTATTCCAATTCCACATGTGTTCGGTTCTCAACTATCCACTTATTCATGACAAGGTTAACGGGCAAGCTCCCAAGAACTCGGTCATCTTCCTAAATACTAAGGCGTCCTCGAGCGGGTTCACTTCTATGTCCCTAGCCATTTCTTGTTCTTGGAAAGTTCTTTGCTAGCAAAGGCCTTATCTAGGTAAAAAGGCCTTTGGGGGCCTATGATGTTCTTATCAATCCAAGGTCCATATCGAGAAGGCTCTATCCAACCCTATCTCTTGTGGGATTTCCTCATCCTTATAGTATGTATGCTTTTTAACATCGTAAGCGGATCTAGCACTCCCTCTCCTACCACTATTTTGGACATCTTACAATCGATGATGGCACTAGCGGTAGCTAAAATCCTCTTCCAACTAGTAATGGGCATGTCGGGTCCTTATTCATGTCTAGTACATGAAAGTCGGCCAAAAGAGTCAACTCTCCTACATGTACTACCATGTCCTTTATTATTCCTACGGACGTGCTATACTACCGTCCGCTAGACCTAAGATAGTTTCCGTTGGTTCAATTTTACCTAGGTTGAGGCTTCAATGAAGGGACAACGGAGCGAGATTGATGCATGATCTAAATCGGCTAGAGCATCGAGTGGCTTGAAGTCCCAAGTCTACAGGATCGTCTAACTTCTTAGGTAAGTTGTTTCGCACAAAGGCGGACCCATGTTTTCCAAGCCTAAGTTCTAACTCATATTTTTCTTTTAAAGCATTATAATAAGGTGCATGAGCTAAGACTTCAAGAATCGGTTTTCTTGATGGGTTCCTTGTACTCCTCCTCTAAACTAGGTTTGGATTCTTGGTGTGGGTTTCTCAAGAGTAGGCTTTTCCAAAGGTCTTAAGGCCTTGGTATCTCTTGGATGGCTTGGAACCCTTTTGATAGCATTTACCGAGTGAATCGTTGGATGAGAGGGCATGGATGTGCATTCTCCATGGTGAGCGAGAACATGAAGTCGATGCAATCGAATTCACTTTGGGTTCTTTATGGTATCACTTGGGAGTGCTCCAACTTCCCGCTCATTGAAGGCTTTTAAGAGGGCATCAAGCTTGGTTGTCATCTCGCTTTGTTTTTGCTTAAAATCGGCTTCAAGCTTATTCATCGAGTTTCTTGAGATGACAAAAATCTAGATGCAATTGCCTCAAGATTAGTAGGGTTCCGGTATTAGAAGAATTGAACCTATTAGGCGAACTAGATGAGCTTTGGGGTGTCTTGAGTTTTGGTTCCACTTAAGATTAGGGTGATTTCTCCATGAGGGTTGTATGAGTTTCCTAAGTTGTTTTGTTCGGGTTTGAAAGTGTACCACTTCTCTCCCTCCGTCGATGCGTATGGGCGTAGTCATAAAAGCTTGTTCGGAGAGCCTTGTGCAATCACGAGTGTCATGGGGACCACTTGCATAACTCACAAGGTAGAGTGATTTGATTCACTTGTCGTGAGGACTTAGGATTTTGTAGGAGCTCATGAGGAATTTAACTTGATCTTCAAGTTCGATCATCCTACGGTCGGGAGGAGGCAAGGAGATTGCCTTGACGGTTTTGGGCAGCTCACGGGGTCATCCCAACTTCGTTGTCATAGAGGCAAGGTCCTCTATTATTTCCCATGATTCTTCTGCGGTGAGATCACTAAGTTTTCCACCGGCCGCTTGGTCAATGGATCGCTTAGTGGGAAAGTTGACATGATCATAAAAGATTTGGACTTGGAGCCAAAGATCAATGCCGTGATGAGGACTTTATGAAGTAAGTCCTTGAATCGGGTCCATGCTTCGTAGAGATTCACCTTGGCGTTGTTGGAACATCAAGATGTCATTCCTAAGCTTAGTGGTTCTCCCGGATGGGAAAAATTGAGCAAGGCGAAGTAAGATCATCCCAACTTGAGATGGAGCCGTGGAAGTCGCTCAAGCCAATTACTAGCTTGGTCCCGTAGAGAGAATTGGAAGAGCGCGGTAGCGTGGTCTCCCGAGTAGTAGCATCAAGGTCGATGGAATCGGCGATTTTGAGAAATCCTCGATGTCTTGATTTGGATCTTGAACGAAGTCCATGGAATCACATCCGTTTTGCACCAACCGGATGGTGTCGGATCGCAGGTAGTAGTTTGGGCTTGGTCGGGAAGCTCAATGGTGTTCCTATAGCCTAAGTGGCTTGGTCTTGAGTATTCACCAAGAGTACGGGCTCTTGGCGGGTCATTTGGTGGTATGTTGATGAATGGTAGTGGGTTACCACCTTCCATGATGAAAAGTGATGGGGTTCTGAACAAAGGTTACGAAGAAGGGGATAGACTAAGAGAAATCTAAAAATGAGAAAAAGTTTACTTGATAGGAATCAAGCAAAGAAACCTAAGCGAGGTGGACTGCTAACTAGCTATTCTATTCCCGTGGCGCCAAAAACTTGATAACACTACACGCGTCGTTCGGGGTCAAAGGAACTTCCTTTTCTTGAGCAATTTTATAACACCTAGGCGGTGAACCTAATCGTTGTAGTGTAGTAATTAGGGTAAGCCACGGTATTGATATCGTTCTCTGGGGAATAGGAATGCTAGTAGGGAGTTACTACGCTAAGGTTAAGGTTGAGGAAGATTATTTTTATCTTTTATATTTTATGAAAATGGAAAGGTACGAATCTCGGGTATTGGATTTGGGGTTTGGTATTTCTACCGATTACTCTACTATTATCTAATTATCTAAACTAAGGTTGTGGGAGTCTATGTCTAATTAATGTGTGCTCGTATGATAGTTTAAAGATGTGTTTACTTAGTTTGTATTACTCCTTAATATCTCCTATTGATGGTTGAGTGTCACGTCTTATTCCTAGTTGCGTTGTGTGTCTAAAGTTGTAGGGTATCGTTTCTCCTAACTCTTTGAACTTACCAAGGGTCTTGTCTACAAACCCACTAGAGATTATAGACTCCTACTCTAAGGCGCTCTTGGGATGGTTTAGCCTACAATCACTCGGGTAATTATACTCTAAGGTTCACAAAGATGAATCAAGCATTAAGTGCACAACGGATGACCTATCGCATTACTAGATCATACATCAACTAAGATAAGAAACAACCAATCAATATTCAATAATTAAGTTTCATACTTCTAAGCAAACACACAAATAAATTAGCGGACATGGAGAACATGCAAGCATACACACAAATAATCAAAGACATAATTGAATTAATGAAGCAAAGACTTATCTTGATGTAAGATAGGGTTAAAAACCTAAAATCTTGTACAAGACACCTTAGGTTCGGTTTTAGGTTTTACTCCAAGACTTTCCACACAAAGGCGAAAAATTCGGATTCTATATATAAGATTACAATTGCGGCGTCACCTTATGTTTAGTGACACCGTCGTGTCGTCGCCATTAGGGTTTCGTCTTGGCCACGTTAACCTTGCGACGGCGTCACTTATGACCGTGACGCCGTCCTCTTGACTTATGGCGTCGTCGGATTGCATCTAGGCCGTCACGAGTAGCGACGACCTACTCTTTCACCACTAGGCGCCGTCTCTTGAAAATCTGAGTTTTGAGTTACGTCCGTCACAATAATTTTGGGACGGCGTCACCAATTTTGACACCGTCGCCTTCTAACCAACAGCTGTGAGTGCCTTGATTTCGACTTTGGCCATTTTCTTCATATATTCGCCTTTCGTTCAAATAAGTGCCATTCCGACATTTTGCCTTCACGAGACCTAAAAGTGAAAAGGAGCGATATTAAGCAATAACGGATACAAAGTGATCAAATAAGGACTTAAGCGACCCCTCAAAATGGTACCTTTTAAAACCTTATCGGATACCTTCTTGAATTGTAGAGAGGTGTCTACAATACGTCCTTCGTGGAAGTGACGGTTTCGAGATTATTGAACCCACGGACATGATTGCGGTGTGTTGGGCTCAAGGAGATGTTCGGATGTAGGCGCTATTGGTGAAAAATCAAACTCATATTCATGCGTCATAGTTGAACCTATATAAATGATGAGTTAATAGAAAGTGATGTTTGTGGTCAACCAATGATTATCTAACGTTTTACTAGATTTTTATTAACAATGGTTTTAACAACAATGACACTTAACTCACTTATGGTTTTGACATTCTAGTGGAATATTACTTTTAGAAAGAAAGTGGTTTTATTATGGATGAAAACTTTGTCGGATGTATGGTTCCACGGTTCCCTTTCATAAGGGATCCGGCTAGTCTAACTTTGGGGATCCGTGGATGCAGAGTAACTGAAAGCATTTCTTTGATAAGAACATAGGTTTTTAGATCTTATATTTTTATACCAAGATATGTGTTTTAGCCTACATTTTCTTTTAGCATGCATTCATGACTTTCTAATGTATCACGATAAAATGAAATAAATCAAAGAGAAATAATAAACACATTATGATAATAATAATAACCTAGATAACTAGACTATTAGTAATTTTTCATTTCAATGCTAAGAATGATACAAAGGATTGGGTATATAATCCCAATGTAGATTAACAACACAAAGTATATGTCTCCGTATGTGAACTTCATCATAGGGAACACAAGTGCGATGAGTGTTAAGGCGATGAGCACGAGGGCGATGTAAACCATGTTGATGACGAATCTTCTTGGTTTTGATTTGAGATGGAATAAGATGAGGAAGATGAAGTTTTGAATGAGAGGTAATTTTTGAAAATGAAAGATTTGAAAAAGTGGGGATTTGATAAAGTGGGTGACGGATGGTTTATTTATGGGGAAGGAGGAATTTTTGAAATTTGTGTTTTGTTTTATTATTGGAAAGATGTGATCTTTGGATTAAATGAAAAAAAACACAAGTTTTATATACCACGACTCTAGACGAAAAAAAAAACACGTATGTGAGAAAAGGCTTCCTAATAAAGCTTCATGTAATACATGCACAAGAGATAATCATATAAATACTTATGTAGGCATACTTACTTATCAAGCTAATGTAATTTTAGAGATAAGTAGAGAAACATACCTCTAACGCACTTAGGAATATCTTTACAAATGACACAACAAATGTCACTAGACAATTCCGGCTCCTTTGTGTTCAAGATACCTTCTTAAGGAAGGTATTCTTGTTACCAAGCGATTCCTATAGCTTGGTGGGTATGAGCTTTGACTAATCAATATGACAAAGAAGATTAGTGCATTTAAATAAGAAAATAAATAAATAAATAAAATGTTGTCATCTAATCAACATCCAAACAAAGAGTTTTAAAATACATGGTGTTTGTTTTTATGAAAAACCTTCTTTGTAGTTTTCAATTAACCATGGATCGTATCAAGTTTTTAAAGTACAATATACTTCAAGAAACTAGGTAATGAAGCTCTGTTGCCAATTGTGGAAAACTAGAAGGGGGGTTGAATAGTTTTGCCAATTAAAACTTTCTTTTAAACTATTTAGATCGACTTATGTCAATCTATTTGGATGTGTGTTGGATGTTGATAAACAAGCATATAAAAGTATGTAATGAAAAGATAAGAGTAAGAAGCACAAAACCACAACACGAGTATTTATAGTGGTTCGGCTACAAGGACACCTTCCTTGCCTACTCCACTCCCGAGTCACCTAATCGAGGGTTAAGTAATCACTACGACACCAACTCCTTATGGTGGAGAAACCTTCTAGCGTTGCCTACTCTTTTTCGGTACTAGGCTAACCACCGGGTTCTTCTGTAGCCTTGATTATTTTTATTAGAAGTGATGGTCATTCATGATTAGGAACTTTGTAATGTGTGTTAGATATCGTGATAGAATAGTCAACGGGCTCGTGGATTGGGCTAAGCTAATTGGGTATTAGTTATGTTAAGCTAGCCTTGTCTAGTTCGTGAAACCCAAGCCCAATCCAAGTCCATCTCAAGGCCCATGGCCAAGCCTTAGGGCATCATCCTCTCTTACTATAAATACCCCTCAAGTATGTCATTTGAGGGGTGTGCTTGAAAGTGTGTGTGTGTGTGTTTTCCTTTGAAGCAATATAACATCTTATTGTTTCATCTTTCTTCTCTCTACCTCTCTAAACATACACGATCTATACATCAAGTCACCATATCTTTGCTTAATCTTTTCTCTTCTTATACGCATAACTGTTTGTGTATAACGTGGGTTTGTTATACGTGTTCTTGTTGTGTGATAAGGTATAAGTGATAAAGGGCTATAACACTTTCACACCAAGGTGAACCACGCCTAACACAACGTCGCCTACCCTTTATCTGGTACTAGGCTAGATACCGAGTTCCATTACAATGGAGTAACTACTACCCAACACTACACCAACGACTAATCCCAAAGGAGACCAACTCCTTATTACAACATCATCAAGGATATCAATATCCTTGGATCTAATGCTAATCTATCTTGTACATCGAAACACACCATATCGAATGTACATCTAAGGCACCTTTCACTAATGCCTTTAGTTAGATCTTCAAGTCACTCTTCACCAATGACTTGTAACTTGACTTCTAAGCACCCACCACAAGTGCTTATGATATGGAAGATAGATACCCTTCACTAATATCTTCGTCTTGACACTTGAGACACCTTTCACAAATGTCTTCAACACTTATGTTAATACAAATAAGCCGTGAAAACGTTTATTTATATTTTACGATCTTCTAATGTTTTGTCGATAACAAATATAAAATCATTTTAATGAAACAAATAGAGTACGTAAATAGTTTGAGTTAATAGTTTTCTAACACACTTACGCTTTCACATAAAACACTAAAACAAGTATAAGTGATTTTATGATTTAGATACATATGTACAACAACTAGTGTTTACATATTGGGTTAAACATATACTTAAACTAAGTATACTAAAATGGGTAAAAACTAAGTGTATGCTAAATTGGGTAAATACAAGTATATACTAAATGGGTAAATACTAGCAAATGGTTTTGACCGATAACCCATGGTTTTATATATACCACTTAACCAAGTTCATTGTATCCTTAAGATACATTGTATCTAGAAAGAAAACCATGGATCAACCCATAACCCATGACCCATGACCAAAAATACCCATGGGCAAAGGAGGCGGACCACGGATCCCTAGCTTTGTGCTAGCCGGATCCCTTGTGGTAGGGATCCGTGGGATCAGGGAGCAGAAGAAATTTCCTCTATAAATGAGAGCCATTTCTCTCTTTCTACATACAACTTTACACATACTTCCCAAAGTATTCTAACCCTCAACCTCGGATCTAAGTGATCTATGTAGTTTGTCTTTTGTTTTGTGTGATCTACTAGGTTCCTCTTAGGAGAGATCACCACTTCTTGAAGGCGTGCAAGCTCAAGTCCATGAGTTGCCATGCTTCGTCATCATCAAGACTACTAAGGTTCTCTTGTTGATAGTTCTTCCTTTCTCCATAGATGTTGGGTTGAAGGCATTAGTGAAGAATGCTGAAAGTGTCAAGATAAACATTAGTGAAGGTGCTCATCATCCGTGTCAAAGCATTAGTGAAGAATGCCGAAAGTGTCAAGATAAAAGCATTAGTGAAAGGTGCTCATCATCCGTGTCAAAGCATTAGTGAAGGATGATAAAGGTGTCAAGACGAAGGCATTAGTGAAGGGTGCCAAGCGTTGTGTCAAAGGCATTAGTGAAGGGTGCCAAGCGTTGTGTCAAAGGCATTAGTGAAGGATGCCAAAGAATCAAATCAAGTAGCATTTGGGAAGAATGTTTAGGTCGTATAATCGATGAGGTGCATCGTTATACATATATGTATTTGTTTATCTACAAGGATGGTGATATCCTTGATGGTGTTGTAACAAGGAGTAGATCTCCTTGAGATTAGGTGTTGTGTCGTGAAGGGTAGTAGTTCCTCCATAGTAATGGAACTAGGTGCTTAGCCTAGTACCTAATAAAGGGTAGGCGACGTTGTGAAGGATTAGTTCTTCTAAGGTGTGAAAGAACTCGGTGGTTAGCCTAACACCGTATAAAGGGTAGGCGACGTTGTGTTAGGTGTGGTTCGTCTTGGTGTGAAAGAACTCGGTATTTAGCTTTGTCTGGGAAAAAGGTTAAGCGGCGTTGTGAAGGCTTCTCCGCCACAAGGAGTTGGTGTAGTGCTTCGAACTCTCGAGTAGGTGACTCGGGGAGTGGAGTAGGGCAAGGAAGGTGTCCTTGTGGCGAACCACTATAAATAACTTGTGTCGTGGTGATGTGTTTCTTACTCTTTATATTTCATTACACGTTTATATATCTATCTATCAACGTCCAACATAAACAATCAAATAGATTGACATAAGTCGATCTAAATATTTAAAAGGAAGTTTTAAATTGGTAAAACTATTCAACCCCCCCTTCTAGTTTTTCACAATTGGCATCAGAGCTTCGTTACCAAGTTTTTTTAAGTATGTTGTACTTTAAAGACTTGATACGATCCGTGTATGTTTGAAAACTACAAAGAAGGATTATCTTCATCATATTTTAAAATCACTATATTGTTTATTGTTGGACAATGATAGAATGCTCTAACATTTTTTTTCTCTAAGCATTATCCATACTTGGATTTGGAGTTACCAAGAAGAGCATAAAGAATTTATCTAAATATTTCTTTTCGCAAAAAGAACATTTAGCCAAGCATTATCCATACTTGGATTTGGAGTTACCAAGAAGAGCATAAAGAACTTATCTAAATATTTCCTTTCGCAAAAAGAATATTTAGTCAAGGTATGATTACTAATCACTTGCTTTTAATTTTATTATTGAAATCTTAGCTGCATGATTTATTAGTAATTGTTTTAGTAAGTTATCTTTATTAATGTCATCATCAAAAATAGTACTCTTCAACTTATTTGTAGAAACTATACTACGATTTCATAATAATGACATTTTGGTTATTTGATAACCATTATCATTATTCATCATAAAGAATTTATTGACACTTCATCTATATCAATAAATTTCCATGTGAAACTTCTTATGTTATAATAAAATGGGATTTTATTATAATGTTTGAAAAGCTTCCCAAGAATTATGACTAATTCTTAAAAGGGAACCTCGTCTAATAGGAATAATCTTGAATCTTCAAAACCTCAAATCACAAGTTTTAGAACCATAAACACCAAAACATTAGGTTTTAGAACTCCCAAACCTTAGTTATCAAGGAATGTTTGGTGATTTTTTTGTTATGCGGATCCTCGGTTTACACTAGCGGATCCCAAATGAGAGGATCCGTGCAACAAAAGACAATATATGATCAAGAATGATCACTGTGGATGTTCCACAATAATATTCACCTCAAAGACTCACGAACAAAAACCCAGATACTGTTCATAGGAGCAAATTGATCATTCTTCTCAAGTCTAACAATCACTTGTGTAAGTATACTCTTCACTACATTGTTATATTAATTCCTTGATTCTTAGAATTACAATTTCTTCATCTTTAAGAGTTGGGTTCAAATGGGTTTATTATAATTTGTCACCACATTGTTTTCTAAGATAATCTAAATCAAAGAATTAACATTGTTAATACAAATTAAACACATTTCTTGAACTCAACAAATATGATGAGAGCAAATTATGATCAAACCCTCTAGGTTACTATTCACAATTAACACCACATTATGGTTGTATTGTCTAGGAATAATCATGCCAAGCAACAAGCAACAAGATTACCAAGACACCGCTCATTACATACCCATGTACCATAGGAAAGATGGTTTAAGTCCGGACGATAGGAAAGCCTTTAAGTTGCTTGAAAGGAGACTCTTTCATGAAGGTAGAGTTGTTGATCCATCATTTATTGCAAATACCAACATGAGGGAAGTATTTGGAACTATTGGCTTTGATTGTTTATTGGATATAAACGAGGAAATTTGCCCGGTCTTTGTGCTTGAATTCTACAAGACAATGGGTATAATTAGAAATGATGATGGGTCCATTTCAATTGAATTCACCATCAATGAGCGAGAGTTTAGTCTTTCACTTGAGGAGTTTGGAAGAATAATAGGAGTGCCACATGATGGTGTTTGCATGTACTCTAATGAGTGGTCGTTGCAAGAAATACACTCTATGGTTGATCATCACGACATTTATCACGCAACAATCCGGAAGCAACCACGGTGAGGGATACCGTGTTTATGCCAAGAGCATCCCATCAAGAGTTACTAGGAAGTCGAAAGTGATCTATAGAGATCCTTTCCAAATGGAGCTCTCGGAGATGTACCCGTTGTATAGAAAATGGGAAGATGTGATTAGAGAGAATGTGGTGTGTCTAGTAGGAAACAAGGATCACCCCAACGCATGCCTAAGCTTCATGATCTATTGTCTAGTGACCGAAACTCGCTTCAACATTGCCTACTACATGGTCAAAGAATGGCAAGTGTTAGAAGCATGGACAAGATGGTGCTTAGTATGCAATGCTTCTAACCCGTCTCGCCAAATTCATCTTTGCATTAGACCCTTCTCCACAATCCCTTGATCATAACTTTTGCAATAAGGTTATGGTACCATTAACCGGGTAGAACAACAAGGTTTATGGTGGAAGGCAAGAGACCACACCCACCTACGGTTCCTCGGACGAAAGAGAGAGGCAAGGAGAAGGTGAAGGAGTAGTAGCAACCCACTCGAAAATATCGATCTTGACCCTTGGACTACATTAACCAATTGCCAAACATCCCTAATGAATCACCCGAATGGCAACAAACCAAAGGAATCTTCAAATGCTTCGCCAATTTCTTAAGGAAGAAGAAGTGAAGATAGTTTGATAAAGAGTGGAGGACGGGTGAAGAAGTGAAGGAGGAAAAGAAAGGTAAGACCTTAGGAATCTAGTGTATGATAAACAATCTCAAACAATGGTTTGTAAACACTTTAAACTATACTTGTAGTATGTAGGTATTGCCATACCTTGGCACTAAACATCCTAACTTAAGTGTTTGGAAAATGAGATTTTACGACCTCTTGGAGTGGTCGTCGTCACTCATTTTAGGAATTTTAGTTCTTCCTACTTTGATATTAATTATATTAGTTGTGTTCTTGCATTTAGTCCCCATAGAAACAACTAGGAGAAGTATTTACTAAGAAATGCAAAATTGCACATTTCTTTGAAAGCCTTCGATCTGCGGTAGGCGGATCCCAACATCTGTACTAGACGGATCCTCCCGAGAAGGGCACCGTGGGATCCGTGGTATCGATATACAATCTGATTTAGGTACATCAAAATAGTCTACTAGATCACCTCAAACAAGTCAAACACAAGATACTAGAGCCAACTAAGTCTTTCTCTTATAGTTGAAAACTTCACTCTCATCCATGGCTTATCTAGGATACATCTTTGAAATATGTTTGTTTTTTCAACTGGTCAAAACTCACCGTAATTCTGCTCCAACACTCACACATTATCTATCACGATTGATAGCACTTAGTTACTTATATTTTTCAATTTTATCAAATTGATCTCTATCATCTTTTAATCAAAATTAGGGTCAAAAATTAGCTTTTCATTTCTTCTTATTTTTAAGGATTTTAGTAAAATCCTATTAGGACATCATCTGACTTCTAGGACTTGTTATCACCATTTCTCCACATCAAATTAAATGGAATCATTGTCAAACATATAGTTAGACTACCCAAGGTCAAATTTTCTTGGCCAAAACCATCATTAAGCACCATTACTTGTTATGGTTAAGGATTTGAGATATCCAACAGCTAAAGACTTCAAAATTAAGTCAAACCCTCAAAATCCATTAATAACAAACCTTACAAAAGCATAATGATTTCACCTAGACCTTGTTTGATAGCCGGATCCCTGGTCTTTAACCAGGCGGATCCTCTTGAGAGGATCCATGGGATCCGTGAATCTGAAGAGCATAAACCGGCTTCTATATTCAAACTCATGTCACCTTTTGGCTCTCTAACCACTCTTAGCATACATTAATTATCCTCCTAGAGTGATCAAAACCCCAAGAGCATGCTTAGTCTTCTAAGTGGTCAAGAATTTAATTCTCAAATTCAAATTACTCTTTATAAACCAAACAATCTTAGGTTTATGGCACCATCCTCAATTACCTTTCAAAATCGAAATTAGAAGCTCACATTAGCACCTTCATCACCATGACTAAGGCTCTTGCAACAACTCCTCAAACATAGGATCATCCAAAAGAAAGGGTCAAATGATCCATGAAATTTCATCCACGAAACATCTCCCATTAGAGATAATGACTCTAGAATCCCACCTCATCAAACCCGTCCAACGAAAGCTAAGAGAACCATGAGGGTTAGCATCAAACCTTTCCAACTAGAAAAAGGATCATCTAGTTCCAAACCAAACATGGATAGTTCTAGCAAGCCATCAAAACCTTCATTCATTGAATGGACTACACTCCTTGAATGAGCCTCTTCCTCATCCAAACATATATTCATTGTTCCATTCATCACCAAGAACCTCCCATTCACCAACCTTTTCATTGAATCGGGAACCACCTACAACACCAACTAGCCCATCATGGGAGACAAGGAACAACCTTGATCATATGGAAGAAGTTCCATTACCACCCTCATTTTAGAACCTCTCCTACTTCTAAAATGAAGACCCTCAAACACACATTAAGCCCCTCAAAACATCCTTTTTCCTTCGGGGCCAAACCAAGACAATATTTGCCCAAATTGTCTAAAAACTCAAGGACTTGTTCAAGAAGTACGAAATGAGATACATTTCATGTTCAATCATCTTCTTTCAAAGTTGGATCAATTCAACAAGTCCACCCATCCCTAGACTTAAGCACATTGTCACATTCTAAATCCCGTAATGAGATTAGCATTAGTAGTACTTTTATGGCTAAAGTTCATTCTCTTAGTTTTTTAGAGATTTGGTTGTGTATCTCTTGTTTTATTGAATGAATACTTATATGCTATGATTATTTTGTGTGTTGTGCTTGTTATATTGAACATATATCTCATTTCCTCAAATAGCATTTCTTGACATTTCTTCACCTTGAAGAAAGCGTAACGATTAATGGATCCTTCCAGATAACTAGACGGATCCTCCTTGAAGGGAACCGTGGGATCCGTGGTATGAAGCACAAATTTTACTAACTTGAGTCTTATTTAAATTATGCACTATACTCTTGTTTTCTAACTTTTGTTTTGTAGTTATTCAAAATACACATGAAGATATTGACACCATAAAGCTAGGGGGAGCTTTGTGTCAAACAACATTTGCAAAATCATTTGCAATTTAATCCAATTTTGGATTACACTTCATGACACCCCATTGCAACATTGCAATATTCAAGGGGGAGCACGCTTTCGTCACTTAGACGAACAATTTGCAAACTTAATTGCAAACTCAATTAGCTCATTTTACGTTATGTCCTTGGCGCCCTTTCAAAGGGATGGACTCGTCGAGGGGAGTTAAGACAGTACCATTCCGTCACTTGCTCTCTTTACATTTTACATTTTTTTAATTGTGTTAGTTTCTTTTAATACTTTTGTTTCGACAAAAGGGGAGAAAAAGTAAAACTACAAATTCAAACTTTACAATTTTAGATTTTCCTTAAAAAATTTTTATGTTTTGTCATCAACAAAAGGGAGATTGTTAATACAAATAAGCCATGAAAACGTTTATTTATATTTTACGATCTTCTAATGTTTTGTCGATAACAAATATAAAATCATTTTAACGAAACAAATAGAAATGCGTAAATAGTTTGAGTTAATAGTTTTCTAACACACTTACGCTTTCACATAAAACACTAAAACAAGTATAAGTGATTTTATGATTTAGATACATATGTACAACAACTAGTGTTTACATATTGGGTTAAACATATACTTAAACTAAGTATACTAAAATGGGTAAAAACTAAGTGTATGCTAAATTGGGTAAATACAAGTATATACTAAATGGGTAATACTAGCAAATGGTTTTGACCGATAACCCATGGTTTTATATATACCACTTAACCAAGTTCATTGTATCCTTAAGATACATTGTATCTAGAAAGAAAACCATGGATCAACCCATAACCCATGACCCATGACCAAAAATACCCATGGGCAAGAGAGGCGGACCACGGATCCCTAGCTTTGTGCTAGCGGATCCCTTGTGGTAGGGATCCGTGGGATCAGAGGAGCGAAGAGAATTTCCTCTATAAATAGAGAGCCATTTCTCTCTTTATACATACAACTTTACACATACTTCCCAAAGTATTCTAACCTCTAACCTCGGATCTAAGTGATCTATGTAGTTTGTCTTTTGTTTTTGTGTGATCTACTAGGTTCCTCTTAAAGGAGAGATCACCACTTCTTGAAGACGTGCAACCTCAAGTCCATGAGTTGTCATGCTTCGTCATCATCAAGACTACTAAGGTTCTCTTGTTGATAGTTCTTCCTTTCTCCATAGATGTTGGGTTGAAGGCATTAGTGAAGAATGTCGAAAGTGTCAAGATGAAAGCATTAGTGAAAGGTGCTCATCATCCGTGTCAAAGCATTAGTGAAGAATGCCGAAAGTGTCAAGATGAAAGCATTAGTGAAAGGTGCTCATCATCCGTGTCAAAGCATTAGTGAAGGATGATAAAGGTGTCAAGACGAAGGCATTAGTGAAGGGTGCCAAGCGTTGTGTCAAAGGCATTAGTGAAGGGTGCCAAGCGTTGTGTCAAAGCATTAGTGAAGGATGCCAAAGAATCAAATCAAGTAGCATTTGGGAAGAATGTCTAGGTCGTATAATCGATGAGGTGCATCGTTATACATATATGTATTTGTTTATCTACAAGGATGGTGATATCCTTGATGGTGTTGTAACAAGGAGTAGATCTCCTTGAGATTAGGTGTTGTGTCGTGAAGGGTAGTAGTTCCTCCGTAGTAATGGAACTAGGTGCTAGCCTAGTACCTAATAAAGGGTAGGCGGCGTTGTGAAGGATTAGTTCTCCTAAGGTGTGAAAGAACTCGGTGGTTAGCCTAGCACCGTATAAAGGGTAGGCGACGTTGTGTTAGGTGTGGTTCGCCTAGGTGTGAAAGAACTCGGTATTTAGCTTTGTACGGAAAAATGTTAAGCGACGTTGTGAAGGCTTCTCCGCCACAAGGAGTTGGTGTAGTGCTTACGAACTCTCGAGTAGGTGACTCGGGGGTGGAGTAGGGCAAGGAAGGTGTCCTTGTGCGAACCACTATAAATAACTTGTGTCGTGGTGATGTGTTTCTTACTCTTTATATTTCATTACACGTTTATATATCTATCTATCAACGTCCAACATAAACAATCAAATAGATTGACATAAGTCGATCTAAATATTTAAAAGGAAGTTTTAAATTGGTAAAACTATTCAACCCCCCCTTCTAGTTTTCCAAAACTTCTTAGGAAAAGAAAACAATCATCAACAAGAAGACTTCAGTAGTCTTGATGATGAGGAAGCATGGCAACTCATGGACTTGAGCTTGCTCGACCTCAAAGGTGGTGATCTCGCCTTTAAGAGGAACCTAGAAGATCACACAAAAACAAAACTACAAACATAGATCTCTTGGATCTGGGATTAGAGAGTTTTTAACTCAAGGGGAAAGTATGTTAGAAAGTGGTGAGAAACAATGAAGAAATGACTCACTATTTATAGAGGAAAAAGTCTACTGTTCCCCGGATCCCACAAGGGATCCGTCTAGCGTAAAGCTAGGGATCCGTGGGACGCTCCTCTTTACCCATGGGTATTTTGGTTATGGGTCATGGGTTGATCCTTGGGTCTTTAGCTAGATACAATGTATCTCTTGAGTGCAATGCACCTAGTCACATGGGTATGGGTCAATACCATGGGTTATGGATTTTATCCATATATGATATAAGCATGATGTCATGCAATGGGTTATGGGTCAAGCTCCATGGGTCATGGACTTTGGGTTGTACCCAACTACATTCAATGTATTTGGTCAATGGGTTGTGATACTTAAGTTTCTACCCATTTATATTACCCAATATACTACATACTAGTTATGTGTATATTTTACCCAAATATGTAATCACTAGTCGTTGTACATATGTAATATTAAATCATAAAATCACTTATATTTGTTTTAGTGTTTTATGTGAATATGTTAGAAACTATTAGTTCAAACCTTTTACGTATTTTATTTGTTTCGTTAAAATGATTTTACGTTTGTTATCGACAAAACATTAGAAGATCGTTAAATATAAATAAACGTTTTTACGGCTTATTTGTATTAACAACTTTCTCAACTGAAAGTGAGCCACATAAATCGATGAATCGATTACGTAAACCCTTAATTAAATATACCAAATTGCACATAATTGATTCATTAATATATATAATTGGAGTCTTCCCCAATTCAAGATTTATCAAAAATAAACATGTGATAAAATATTTTAACAATTAAATAATATTCAAGCAACTATCAATGACAAACATGCGTGTATCATCATGGATATATCATAACAATTAATCAATTAGTTACAAGATCGCATACAATTCCATGTCACATAACGTATTATTCATGAATTTATCACGTAACATATATATTAATTCTAGGTTTCGATAAGGTTAACATAACAATTAAAACCCTATTTTTTTTTTAATAGTGATCGACCGAAAAAAATAAGGGGTACGCCCCATATAAAAAAAATTTAATCGACCCATAAAAAAAATAAACCAAAACCCTAGAATAATCATATCAAACAACATACAATACTCGTTTTTTACGCGTTTAGTAATTAATTACTCATTAAAACCAATGGCTCGTGATGCCACTGTTGGAATTATATATCATGACAATCAATAATAAAACATAAAACATCAAAGAATACATGTGGAAGCGTATAGGAAAGATTAATGAATAATTAATTAATATAAACAAGAATATGCGTACCTTTATTGATTCTAGCCGAACAAGAATCAAATCCACAAAACTAGCAATTGGATGAACCCTAATTAGGGTTTATAGAATTATGTGAATTACCCCTTACCGATTTTGTAATTCAATCCAAGAATACTAACAATAACGTGTTAGTACCACTTTCTTGTACACACATACTATACCGAATTAAAGGAATGCTAGTTTTAATTAAACAAAACAATTTGGTTTGGAAAGGTTGATGTGTTGACACCCTTGGTGTAGTTGTCGACCGAACACAAGCAAAAAAAAACACACAAACTATTTTAGGTTTAAGCTTATGAGTACAAGAGATACAAATCCAAGACCCCTAGCCTTGTATATATACTCAACTAAACTTGGAGAACAAGTGAGTTTGAGATGGGTTGGGATACCCCTTGGGCCGATCGGTCATACCATTCCCAAAAGGATTCCGGAACCTTCCCAATATTAATTTGCAATCTAGTCCTTTCCAATTCCATTTAACGACCGTTAATCCATTACACTTAATTACATAACGTCTGTTATATATTATTTCGTTTAATTAATAAATAAATATAGCATTTACATTTAATTATTAACTTTAATTCTCATACGCAAAGTGTGCAATCCCGTGGTCTCGAGTTCGATTCTAACTCACGACTACTAATTTATATCCATAAAACCAACAATAAGTTACAATTAGGGGGTGTTTGATTTCGACTTAATTGACTTAATATGAAAAAAACTGAATTAATTAAGTCATATGAAAACTGTTTGTTTGTGACTTAACAAAGAAAGATGACTAAAAATATTAAGTAATAAAACTGACGTTGTCTGCATTAAGTCATATTTTTATTAAAAATGACTTAATAAAAAAATTTAACAAACAAGCCCTGAGATTCACAGAGAAATGAATCTATGTTATATAACTAAAACTTAATGCATTGCACAATAAGCGTTAATAGCTGACTAAAATTAATAGAGTTCCTACTTATTTGTCTTTGAATTGTGTCCTTTAACCATAACTTTATAATCAAATGGCAATCGTTGTTCCCAATTTATATATCTTAGAGCACACGGTGAGGGAGGGTTTTAACACGCCAAACGCAACAACAAGGACGGATGGCGGCGCCATTCCCGAACCTTGCAACCCGCCATTCGTATGCCAAAGGTGATTTCACCAATACAATGGCTGGCGCCATCGGTTATTCTCCTTTTTTTTAAGTGGGTTTTATATTGTGTGTCGTGCTTGCGTGAGTTTTGTGTTTGTGTGTTGTGTTTGTGCAGTGTTTGGGTTTTTAAGATTTTGAGACGGAGGAAGAAGATAAGGTAGGTTTTTGATGGAGGAAGAAGATAAGTAGGTATTTGATGGAGATATGAGGCACTAATCGAGATGGAGGAAGAAGATAAGGTAGTTTTTTTTTTTTTTTTTTTTTTTTTTTTCTTTTGTTTGGAATTTTATAATTTAAGTTCATTTGTCACTTGTTTTTTACACAGAAGGTTATTTGATGTTTTTGTTTTGTTTTGTTTAAGTGGGTATTTGATGGAGGAAGAAGATAAGTAGGTATTTGATGGAGATATGAGGCACTAATTTGAGATGGAGGAAGAAGATAAGGTAGGTTTTTTTTTTTTTTTTTTTTTTTTTACTCTTTTGTTTGGAATTTTTATATTTTAAGTTCATTTGTCACTTGTTTTTTTTACACAGAAGGTTATTTGATGTTTTAGTTTTTTTTGTTTTTTTTTCTTCTTTTTTTTGAGTTGGTGGATATATTTAGTGGGGTATTTTGTGGGATCTACCGGCGGTGTTATTGGTGTGTTATGAGGGAGAGGTGTTTTAGTTAGTAGTGTGTTATTGGGAGGTGTATGATGTGACGCTGATGTGACATACCAATAACGTGTTATTGGTATTGCCCATACATTGTGCTCTTAGAATATGATAATAGTTGCACATCCACCATAATATTATCCAACACTTCATCTTCTACTTATAATACGTAGTATATCAGAGTTTCATTTACATGGGTGAAAATAAATACTCCAAAGTTTTATTACATACTTACAATTACTTGAGTAAGCAAATACTCTTCTTACTTTCTCCAACTACTCGTAAACTATACTTGAGTAAGCAAATACTCTTCTTACATTCATCAACAGACAACCACCCATCTTCACTTTTGACTCTAACTAGGCGATCTGCGCTCGTCTGCAAGCGTCGGTTTCTAGCGGCGAGACAATTAACGATATGCGATATTGTGGTAAGTGTTTCAGATAACGTTCAAAATAGAACGTGAAAAGATCTCGATGAGACCGATTCACCGGTTGTATCGGTTTTAACGGGTCCTCTACGGTTCGTTTCGGATAGATTTAATTGGTTAGCCGGCGGTGGCGACACCGGTTCCGGTTGAACACGTTGGTCCGGTCCGGTCCGGTTTTCAAAACTATATGTAACATCAACTTGTTAAACACATGAAGTTTTGTGTGTTTATTAATTTGTATAATGTGTATAATAACATGTACTTTTCATTTTATGGTGTTTAAAAATATCATTAATTAGTGTGTTTAATTATTTTATATTTTGGATTATGTTGTAGCTTTTTAAATTATACGTTGTGAAATTTTTATTGTCTTTTTAGTAAGGGTGTTTTAATTGGTTGTTTTAATTTGGTAGATGTGTTTTTAATTGGTTGTCTGATGTGAATAAATTATTGTCTTTCAAGTATGAGGTGTTTTAATAAGGTATTAATTATCTTGTCGTTTCTCTCTTATTGACCGATTTCAACAATTCAACTTTTCAATTTTGACCGTTTTTCTATTATATGTAGTATAGATATATGAAATTAATTCTGGCTCCCTATTGTAACTTGAACTTGAGGGTATACTGAATTTACCCAAAGTTCACTTATAAACTGAGTTACGTGCTTGAGATCTCTACAAACATTTATATGCAAATTTTGAAAATGCTTCTAAAGAACCCGGGTCCATTTTTTGCATGATATCGAAAGATAATCTCATCAAATTTCTATTATTGTTTGTAGTTTTGTGTTTTGTTTGAATGATATCGAACGATAATCTCATCATCCCACGACTCGTAGCAGAATCGGATTGTTCGTTGGATCTCGTTGCCAATCAAGATCTTGAAATCTCGGCTGATAGGCCCAACTGGCTTTGCCGTTCTTTGATCACGAAGGTCATAATTTGTGAAAAGTTTTCGGTTCCCGTTCTCCTCAAATTTCTTCAAAAGCGTACCGTCACGACTCTTCTTTTGACCCATGGCGTCTACAAAATAAAATTCAAATGAACAAATTAACAATATAAGTATTCATGTGAATAAAGTCACATTACAAGTAACAAGGGATGTGGTGCCCGTGCTTCATTGCGGGTGTTATTAGCACAACCTAATACATGGTGACATGATCAGTGATCTAGTTAGGATGTCCTATGTACAAACAAAGAGCATCAGTTGCTACTGTAATTGGTTGAATTTAACTGAATATACATAAAATTATGAATCTGTTGATAGAAGTCCCAAAAATGGATTTGTAGCACCAGGCTGCAACTCATTCCTCGGTGACTTAAAAACCCCCATTTCAAACCCATCTCTAGATACTTGCCACCTTCCACTCTCTCAAAACCCACACAGCTCAAGAAACTTTATGCCTTGATTGAATATGCCGGCTCTTTCCTGTTTGTTCAATAATAAGCGACAACAGTTCATAAATGGATAAAATGTTTAACATGTTTGCAGCCAGATGTGCTAGTGGATGTTAGTAGGGGTGTCCAAAAAAACCGAGGAACCGTACCGGTACCGACCGGGAATGGGACCGTATATTAGAATCATGGTACGGTTCTTGGTTCCTAAAATTCAAAATTTCGGTTCTTGGGACGGTTCGGTCGAACCGTCCGGTTCGATACTTTCCGGAAGAACCGACTTTATGAAAATATGTAATTTTATAGGGTTTGTTTGGGATATTACATACGTGCAAGTATGGGCGCTTTTAAAAAATAGAAAAACCACACCTAAACCTAAAACCCATAAACCTTAACCTTTAATCCATTGATTCCATTCAAAGATTCAAACATCATTCATCAATATGAAAGTAATTTTTTCTAAACGGAATATCGGTATGCGATAACGCATATCGAACAATTCTGTGTTGCTCAGTAACAACTAACAAGAATTGTAATTAACTATTGGTATTTGGTGTTCATTAAACTTAATGATAAAATTCGAGAAATAATTAACGATTATGGCGTCACTGCATGATATGTTTTCACCATGTAAGTTATTGTAAACTAGTCATCATAATTGATATATAATATTCTCAACGAGTTTACAATTATTTTCGTGGATAATGAGTTTGCTATTACCGGATATATGTTTTTTTGTTTGTTTGTAAGTCAAGTTGTGGAATCTATTAAAATTTGTCAACTTCTTTCGAAGTTCTACGAACCGAGTACCGTAAATTCACATCGGTCAAACATATTTTTTAACACTTTGGTACTCATGGAATTACCGACAATTCCGTCGGAACCGAGTATCGTCTGGGAACCGAACCGAAAAACTTGGGACGGTTCTTGGTTCCACTTTTTCCTTATTTTTGGTTCTCGATTCTTTCGGTTCGGTTCTGGTTCGGGACGGTTCTAGTACCATGGACACCCCTAGATGTTAGTTACGGAAAATCATCTAAATGAAAAACGTCCTTTAGAGATTGAGATGTATTAAGCATATTTAGTGTTACCTTAACGCTCCGTTCTCGAGTTTATTTTTAGAATGAAAGGAAAGGAATTGATAAGAAACTGAAATTTTATTGTGTTCTTGAGTTTTTCTTAGACGGAAAGGAAATGAAACACAAAGGAAATGAAAGGAAAATTCTTATCATTTTCCTATAAGAATTTTCCGCCCAAATATGGTCGGATTTGGACGGAAACAATTCTACACCCGCACTATTTAGTATATAATGACCAATATAACTTCCAGTATTTACTCATATTCGACTCTTATGATAAAATGTAAATATTTAAAAGTGCATAAATATAAATTATGTCCCTTTTTCTTTCTTTTCTTTCCAACTTGAAAACACAACATAATTTTTTTCCTTTCATTTCATTTCAACTCGAGAACATGAAATATAAAATCAACTTTCTTTCATTTCTTTTTCCTTTCTTTTCTCTTCTTTACATATCATTTCTATTCCCACCTAGAAAAACTCGAGAACGCAGCGTAAAGGCAAGATTACTCAATCGGATCTTCCTGTGTTTATCCTCGTCATTACAGAAGGATTTTTCGCAGCACGGCCTTAGCACAATCATAGTTCCTGATTTGGGATTTTTTTTTTTTAAGAAGAACATATTGCTAGTAAATTGATTCAATTTTCGCTGCACGGCCTTAGCACAATCATAGTTCCTGATTTGGGATTTTTTTTTTTTTTTTTAAAGAAGAACATATTGCTAGTAAATTGATTCAATTTAGCCATCAATCATCTAAAATTCTAAACTATAATACCGATTTGTTTCCCTCCCTCTAATTAATATTGAAGTTATATACTGAAACTCCTACGCCAAGACCTTGAAATTGATAAATGTACATTCCTTGCACTAAATAAAAGCAACGAGTGTGGAAACCCGCGCGATGCAGCAGGATTGGCTTCAAAGGACTTACTTTGTAACGACACTTAAACCTTAGGGACTAATTTTGCCAAGTTGCTATAGATAGCAATTAATGGTACAAGACTTACTTTGCATCGTCACTTAAACCTCAAGGACTGTTTTTGTCAAGTTGTGAAACTTTGTATTTAATGTTTGGACTTACTTTGTAGCGCCACTTAAACCTCAGGGACTGTTTTTGCCAAGTTGAGAAAGTTTGCATTTAATGCTTTGTTTGGTGAAGCAAGTTGTAGGCTTTTTAGTATATAAAGAGAATATAGCATGTGACTAACCAGACATCAATTAGAAGAACATGGACGGGGGACAATAGAAGGGTATAAATTATAGTAGGGATAAAGCGAACATGAAAACTAAGACTTCTGTCGAGCTTAACTTTTTTCAATATATCATATTTATTCCAATAATCTTTATGCAAGGGGATTCTTCATATGAACTTCAATAACATAAGTTATGTAAACGCTTATTTGTTTCTTTTCCAATTGTCCACTACTTAAATGACTAGAAATGGTAAATTCATACTACTACGTATAATACATAGTATGATTAAGCAGTCGTATAAACTTACTACTTATAGTTGTTTAAGTAGTAGACAATTAGAATAGAAACGAATAAGCATTTTTTAAAAATAAAATTAAGTATTCTGTATTCTCTACCGCGACATCTTCCTCGAACAGTTCGATTCTCTTCCTCTAAGATCCGGTCAACATTGTTGTTCCACTCTTTCATACTTATGTTCTATTGCCTTATTTAGTTATTTCGTGCGGATGATTGATCCGTTTACTATTCTAAGACAAGGTTGACCGTGTATGCAATTAGTGGTGACAAAAATGTAGATCAGCGACCATGGTCTCCATCCGAGAAAGCCATATAGTATATGTCGTGGTTCTTTACACCAACCCCCATCACGTAAAGATCGAATGCTCTCCAATACGTGAGGACTCCATCTTTGCTAGTTTCCAACCGAACAATAAAGTAGTACGCGCTGTCATCTAGTTTTTTCGGCTTTATATCTTCATTCATACACAGCTTTCTAATATCAACTACTAAGCTCGAACAAGGCATCATGATGTTAAGAGTGAAAACCACTGCCAATGAAATACATTCAAATTAGCTATGTCGGTGCAAGAGGAGTACATTCTCTAAATCTTCTAGTTAACAATATATCATTCTCTATACTGTACAGAGAACTAAAAGTATAGCTTAAAGAAATGGGCAAATAACCTATTAAAGCTTTATACTTGTCACAAAAAGCAGTTCGACGTAGCGAATAAAAAAAATAACCTTTTTGGCTACTAAACCCGACTAGTTTGTCCTTTATTGGTCATTTTACCTCCACCTCAACCGGTTAGTGCTACTTTGGCGGTTACTTCGCCACGTCATTTGTCCACCTACTAAATATATTAATTTTTTTTTTCTCCATCCACCTCACTATACCCTTTACCTCTTCCACATATAAGTTGCTTCTGGTTGTGGTACGCAGAAACAAACACACCCCTGCTGGGTGGTCTGTGACAGCAGATAACAAAACAAACACCACCCTCTTGGGTTGGTGTTGAACCGAGAGCAACAAACACCCTTGTTGGTCATTGGTGCTGTGAACTGAAGCCAAACCAAGCACACCCCTTGGCGAGGCTTTCAGCCTAGCCTAAAGAAACAAACGCCCTCTGATTTATTATTTTTATTAACATCAATCCAAAACAAAACTAAACGCAAACCCAATCGGTTTTTATATTCAACCCGAAATCCTAAACGGGTTTAGAATATGATCCGTTCCAAAAATAATCAAACCACACACCTTTTAATTATTTGCCACACGAATATGATAGTCAAAAACATGATTAATTCTGTTTTTAGCCACAAAACCTTGTAAATCCGCTTGTATATAAAAGAGATAATAAAAAAGATGTATGTATGTTCAGCATACCACTAGGTCGAGAGAGAAATAGTGAGAAGGAGGTGGCGGTGCTGATTAGCTCGAATCAAATAAACCCGAAACAATTTCCTTGGCCTTTGATCTACTTGTGTCTTTTGATGATAGCAGTGTGGAGTGGCTGTGATGATGGATATAAGTGGAAGAGGTAAAGGGTACAGTGAGGTGGAAAAAGAAAAAAAAAATTAATATATTTAATAGGTGGACAAATGAAGTGGCGAAGTAACTGTCAAAGTGGCACTAACCGGTTGAGGTGGAGGTAAAATGACCAATAATGGACAAGCTAGTCGGGTTTAGTAGCCAAAAGGGCTATTTTTTTTATTCGCTACGTCGAACTGCTTTTTGTGACAAGTATGATGCTTTAATAGGTTATTTACCCTAAAGAAATAAACACTTACCGTTTTGCCTTTGTTGTTATGAAGGTAGCTTAGCCCACTAGAAACATCAAGAAAAATCCTGATACTTTGAGTCCACATAAGAGCAGTAGCACTTATATGGTGAATGAAAATCCGGGTAACATTGTGCTTATCACAATTTTCTGTGGCTGATTTGATCTTTTTCAGTTGGATCTTAAAACATTGAAACGCCATTATCTGTTAATTAAACAATATGGTTATCACTTTATATTTGTTCCTTACTTACAAAAAATCCATATAAACACTAAAATAATATAGACATGCTAAGTATATAATCTATGAAACTTAACCACATATGGGATTCACATATCTTAAGTAATAAAGCCAAACGAAAAGATACAAGTTGTTTACCGAATTCTTAAGAAGCGTCTCGATGTGAAGCGTCGTTTGTCTTTTTGCACTAACATAGTGCAAAAGGACATAAAATTTGCTCCAATGTTAACTCTAAACTCTTGCACTATTTTAGTGCAATGAATAGTAATGTCTAAATTGCACTAAATATAGTGCATTACTATTCATTGCACTAAAAGTTCAAATGTTTCATTTTTCACCCTCAAAATGTACTTACACATTTAACTTGTGTCATTGCAGAGTTGAATTACGTATATATTTGCTATATAATTGACATAAAAGTAAATTATTTACTCAAAAACTGCAACATTCTCATTTTTACCTTTAAAATCATACTACTGATGTTCTATATTTTTACTTATTGTTATGTTCGCACCTAACTTAGTCAAAGCAGTATCTATGGCAACATAAGCTAAGCAATATTTTTCTTATACCTATGTTGCATTTAACATTAAGATTAAAACCAATAACCAAAAGTAATTAACTTGGAGGTTGTGCTCTTTTTATCCGAGTATACAAGCTAAAATGATGTCCAACTTATCTAAAATTGTACGTAAATATGTTCCAAGACTATACTGTTGTCCCAGTTCTATATACTTAATTTGGATATCCATATAACTGTGGTATAGCTTGATGTATAATAATATAAAATAACATTTAGTGCAAAATTTAGTGCATACATTGGACCAATTTTTTTTAGTGCAAGTATATTCTAAATATATTCTTATTTTGCACTATAATAGAGTAAAAAAATAGTGCATACATTGGAGATGCTCTAAATGGGATTTGGATACATGAGGTGAGTGTGTGAGATCTAAGATAGATGTGAAAAGGTCTATTTAACACTACAAAGAGCGGCGCATGAAATTAGGGCATCATTTTGATTAGTCAATAATAGGGGTGAAAACGAGTCGAGCCGAGGCCGAGCCTGCCAGGGCTCGAGCTCAACTCGTTTACTCGTTTATATTTAAAAGGGCTCGAGCTAGAGCTCGGCTCGATTCGAGCCTTAAGGTTTGAGCTCGAGCTCGGCTCGTGATATGATGTATAGAGCTCGAGCTCGGCTCGTTTGTTATGCGCCTAAGGCTTGGCTTATTGAGCTTTCTTGTTCGAGCTCGTTTATCTAAAGCTCGTTTATTTGTTTTGAGCTCGTTAGTTATTTTTTCATACGGATCATTTAGTTTCGTTCAATTCAGCTTGATATTCAAAATTAAATATATGACCAACTCATTTTTTGCTAGTATAATTCAAATTATGAACTGTGTTCCAATGGTGCTCATTAATATTGTTGTTTTAAATTTGACTTTTCTAATCCAGTCCCTATTATTTACAAATAATGATATTATATATTACTATGCAAGAAAAACAAAGAACGCTAAAGTCAACAACAAACAAATCCAACATACCATAACTAAGTATCACTCGAAAGATTATCAAATATTACTTTGACTTTTCTTAGAACAAATGTTTAATGATAAAAATCATCATAGATCCCTCGAAAGATCAAACAAAACAACTAAAGATCTCAGTTTTCTTTCGTTCGTGGTGTACAATAAACTTCAAGACCTTCCAAAAATCAAACACACGAAAAAGAAATCATCAAAGATCTGTAACTTTGATATTATCCGAATAAAAAGAAAGAATTATAACAAGTGTGTTACATTCTTACTTTGATTCGTTCAAACAAAAAATACAAAACGATTAATACCTACCCGAGACCTTTAAAGATCTTGAAGCCCAAAAAAAGATTGGTTCTTCACTCATAGGTTTGAGCAAAAACGAATGGGTTTTGTGAGTTCTTTCGTGCTTATTATTTGATTTGGTTATGTAAGAAACCAAAGATGTAGTTTGATCTTTGGCCGAGGAGTAAACCGTAAAGGTAAAACAAGTGTAGTTTGATGTTTGTTTATTGGAAAGATGGGTGTGGCTGCGAGAGTATAAGAGCAGTCCCATTCATAACGAGATAACTTGGTTAATGGGCAATACTCTTGGATTATCGGCGTTACCCACTGGAAGTTATGTTGTTTCACGCTTGGTCCTCCCGTTAAACCCTTAACGCCTGTTATTGGGTTTTTTTTTTTTTTTTCCTTTTTTCATTTATGCCCTAAATGAGGGTTGTTTTGTAAATTGTTGGGAATGTTATTGATGTTATTGGGATGTTATGGATGGGAGTGTTTTTGGGATGTTAATGTTAAATGTTAAATCTGATGTGGCGCTGACGTGGACGGTGTTATTGGTGTTATAGTGTTATGGATGGGAGTGCTCTAAGGATGTGAGTGAGTTAGGGTTAACTTGTGATAAATATTAGGGACATATAAGGATTGGTTTTTGGGTTTGGTTAATACATGGGCTGAATTATATTTGAATTTTTTGTGTAGTGGAAATGGGCTTAGTGTTTTACTAGACTATTAGCAGATTTGGGCTAGTTGTATGACGTATACTGAGATCTAAGATAGATGTGAAAAGGTTTATTTAACACTACAAAAGTACAAAGAGCGGCGCATGAAATTACGGCATCATTTTGATTAGTCAATAATATAAAAAAAGGGTTAATTGCAGATTTAGTCCATATAGTTTTTAAAACTTGAACTTTCAGCCACTTTTAAAACTTAATTACAAATTTTGTCGTTACTGCTCACATTTGGTAACTCTGATCAAGACATCAAATATGGATACTAAAGCAAGACCAAAAAACAAGTGTACACATATAATAGTTCAAAAGAAATACTTGGTCACATAAGTATACATGGCCAAAGAAAGACATCGTTACAATTAGTTTGAGACAAAATTCACAGAGAAATGAATCTATATCATATAATTAAAACTTAATGCATTGCACAATAAGCGTTAATAGCTGACTAAAATGAATAGAGTTCGTACTTATTTGTCTTTGAATTGTGTCCTTTAACCATTACTTTATAATCAAATGGCAATCGTTGTTCCTACTTTATATATCTTAGAATTTGATAACAGTTGCACATCCACCATAATATTATCCAACACTTCATCTTCTACTTATAAAACATATAAAAAAACATTCACCGAATAGACCCTACTAACCCGGGTTCTAAATAAAGTCGGGTTTGGGTATATTTTTTTAGCTTGAACCCGAATTGACCCGACTCAAATTGACTCAAACCCGATCCGACTAACACCCTTATGTGTGATTAGAGGCTTAGAGCATGAAGTGTCGTGGCTAGCCACTTTTCTTCATTTGGGCCTCACTTGTGCCACATCACTTTCACATCACACTCACTTAAAACTACCCCCAATCACAACTAACTCAAACTTCTTCATTTGGGCTCCACCCACCCTCATTTTATTTTTTTTCCATATTTTTCTAACACAATAAAATTCATTTCATTAAAATAAAATTAAATAAAATTACGGGAAAAAAACTACATTACATTAAAAATAATAATAATAATAATAATAAAATACATTAACTAAAAAAAGGTTGCACAAGATACATACTATTTGGGTGAAATGGAAAATAAGCAATAACACAAGGGTGTAAAATAAAAAAGTAAAACATCATCTTCTTAAGTTTGTAATCAATCTCCTGTAACACCAATCTCCATCGCTGCAGCATCATAAACACAAACACATCTCACAAACACAAACACAAACACAAAAGAAACAAATTAACAGAAAAAGTGGTTTGTCTTTATCCGTGTCGTTGGAGTGGCGAGGAGGCAAATGGCGAGGCCCACTAGTGTGGTGGCGAGGGCCGGCGGAAAACGGCGAGCCATCCACGTTGGACAGGCGAAACAATTTCGCCGTGACACTCTATGTTCTTATAATGAAAAGAGAAACAATGGTATAATGGTCATTTAAAAATCAAATGATATTTAATATGTATTTTAAGGGTTTAATTATATATAAATTGGGTATTTGGTGATATATGATATTAAGTTTTAGAATGGATATATATGTAATTTTTAAGTTATGTTGGATATATATGAAATTTTTAGTTTTAGATTGGATATATGTGTAATTTTAAAATTAGGTTAGATATATACGTAATTTTGAAGCAAAACATGGATACATATGGAATTCTCCTTAAATTGGAAGGTCAAAAGTGTAATATTTATTGTTTTCATGCAACGAATAGTATTGTAGTATATTTAGTGCTTTATGGGCATTAATATTCATTGCACCAAAATAGTGCAAGAACTTAAGGTCCGCGGTTCAATTAATGGAATGAGAAAAGAAATCTGAAAGGGTATATACTAAGGAATGCAAATGGTAATGAATAAATTAACCTTCAATTTGTAGTGCAATGGGTCATTACTTAGTTTAGGGTAATGCTTCATTCCTTTACCCTCCACTAAACATAATTAATGATTGTTTTTCCTATTCCCCACCCCTAATACCCTCCACCAAGCATGCCCTTAGTGTATAAATTGGAGAAGCTTTTATATACCTTTTGCATTAATTTAATACAAAAAAGTACATTTAATGTAATTGGAGATGACCTTAATAAAAAAACTAAATTTATGATCAACTTCAACACAACGAAATTTAAACTAATCATTATCATTCATCAATCTGAACCTTAAACCCAAAACAAATATTTACCTATCAAAACACACACCCAACAAATAAACACACAAACAAACAAAAGCAAAAGCCACTAAAAACACAAATAAACCCTGTGGAAAACTAAAAGGGGGGTTGAATAGTTTTACTAATTAATACTTCGTTTTAAAACATTTAGATCAACTTATGTCATTGATAGATAGATATATAGATGTGTAATGAAATATAAAGAGTAAGAGCACATAACCACGACACGGTATTTATAGTGGTTCGGCTACAAGGACACTTTCTCTTGCCTACTCCACTCCCGAGTCACCTACTCGAGAGTTCGTAATCACTACACGACACCAACTCCTTATGGCGGAGAAGCCTTCACAACGTCGCCTACTCTTTTCCTATTAGGCTAACCACCGGTTCTTTTCACCAAGGTGAACCACACCTACCACAATGTCGCCTACCCTTTATCCGGTACTAGGTTAAGTACCAAGTTCCATTACAATGGAGGAACTACTACCCAACACTACACAACACCTAATTCAAAAGGAGACCCACTCTTTATTACAACACCATCAAGGATATCAACATCCTTGAAAACAAACGATCACTATATGTATAACGATGCACCTCATTGATTATACGACCTTGGCATTCTTCACTAATGCCACTTGATTTGGTTTCTAGGCATCCTTCACCAAGGCCCTTGACACAACGCTTGGCACCTTTCACTAATGCCTTCGTCTTGACACCTTCAGCATTCTTCACTAATGCTCTTGACACGGACGTTAAGCATCTTTCACTAATGCTTTCGTCTTGACTCTTTCGGCATCCTTCACTAATGCCTTCAACACAACACTTCTATGGGGGAAGAAAGAAATATCAACAAGAGAACTTTAGTAGTCTTGATGATGACGAAGCATGGGCTCTCATGGACTTGAGCTTGCTCGACTTCAAGAAGCGGTGATCTCGCCTTTAAGAGGAACTTAGAGAATCACACAAAAACAAAAGACAAACTACATAGAAAGATCCCTTAGGATCAATGGTTAGAGAGTTACAATACTTGGGGAAAGTATGCGTGAGTGGCAAGCCAAAAGGAAGAAATGACTCACTATTTATGAGGAGAAACACTTCATCGCTCCACGGATCCCACCTCGAGGATCCGTCTAGTGTAATCCTAGGGATCCGTGGGACGCCCTCTTCGCCAATGGGTATTTTGGTTTGTGGGTCATGGGTCATGGGTTATGGGTTGATCCATGGGTATTTCTTTAGATACAATGTACCTAATGAGTGCAATGCATCTAGTCACTGGGTATGGGTCAATACCATGTGTGGAAAACTAGAAGAGATGGTTGAATAGTTTTGCCAATTAAAACTTCGTTTTAAAACATTTAGATTAACTTATGTCAATCTATTTGGTTGTTTATGTTGGACGTTGATAGATAGATATATAAACGTGTAATGAAAGATAAAGAGTAAGAAGAACATAACCACGACACAAGTATTTATAGTGGTTCGGCTACAAGGACACCTTCCTTGCCCTACTCCACTCCCCGAGTCACCTACTCGAGATTTCGTAAACACTACACGACACCAATCTCCTTAAGGCGGAGAAGCCGTCACAACGTCGCCTACTCTTTTTTCAGTACTAGGCTAACCATCGGGTTCTTTCACACCAAGGTGAACCACACCTATCACAACGTCGCCTACCCTTTATTAGGTACTAGGCTAAGCACCTAGTTCCATTACTATGGAGGAACTACTACCCATCACAACACAACACCTAATCTTAAGGAGATCCACTCCTTATTACAACACCATCAAAGATATCACCATCCTTGAAATAAACTAATACTATATGTATAACGATGCGCCTCATCGATTATACGACCTGAGCATTCTTCCCTAATGCCACTTGATTTGATTCCTAGGCATCCTTCACTAATGCCTTTGACACAACGCCGACACCTTTCACTAATGCCTTCATCTTGACACCTTTAGCATTCTTCACTAATGCTTTTGACACGGACGTTAAGCACCTTTCACTAATGCTTTCGTCTTGACTCATTCGGCATCCTTCACTAATGCCTTCAATACAACACTTCTTAGAAGAAAGAACAGAATCATCAACAAGAGGACTTCAGTAGTCTTGATGATGAGGAAGCATGGCAACTCATGGACTTGAGCTTGCTCGACTTCAAAGGTGGTGATCTCGCCTTTAAGAGGAACCTAGAGAATCACACAAAAACAAAACTACAAACATAGATCACTTGGATCTGGGGTTAGAGAGTATTAAACTCAAGGAGAAAGTATGTGAGAAAGGGGTAAGAAACAATGAAAAAATGGCTCACTATTTATAGAGGAAAAAATTTATTGTTCCCCGGATCCCACGGATCCCTCCCACAAGGGATCCGTCTAGCGTAAAGCTAGGGATCCGTGGGACTCTCCTCTTTACCCATTGGTATTTTGGTTATGGGTCATGGGTCATGGGTTGATCCATGGGTCTTTAGCTAGATACAATGTATCTCTTGAGTGCAATGCACTTAGTCACATAGGTATGGGTCAATACCATGGGTTATGGATATTATCCATATATGATATAAGCATGATGTCATGCAATGGGTTATGGGTCAAGCTCCATGGGTCATGGGCTTTGGGTTGTACCAACTACATTCAATGTATTTAGTCAATGGGTTATGATACTTAAGTTTCTACCCATTTATATTACCAATATACTACATACTAGTTATGTGTATATTTTAACCAAATATGTAAACACTAGTTGTTGTACATATGTAATATTAAATCATAAAATCACTTATACTTGTTTTAGTGTTTTATGTGAAAATGTGAATATGTTAGAAACTATTAGTTCAAACCATTTACGTATTTTATTTGTTTCGTTAAAATGATTTTACGTTTGTTGTCAACCGTAAAATATAAATAAACGTTTTTACGGTTTATTTGTATTAACAATCTCCCCCTTTTTGTTGATGACAAAACATAAAATTATTTTAAGGAAAAACTAAAATTCGTAAAAGTATGAATTTGTAGTTTTTACTTTCTTCTCCCCCTTTTTGTCGAAACAAAAAGAGCTTCGAAAGAAACTAACACATTGTTTTAAGAAAAACATGTGAAAGATAGAAAATAAAGAAAAAAAAATAGAGAGCAAGAAACGGGAAAGGATCTCGTCTTATCTCCCCCTTGACGAGTCCATCCCTATCTGAGGGCGTCAAGAAAAAATAGTACTAAGCTAGTTCATTTACAACTAAGTTTGCAAAAGATTTCGTCTATGTGACGAATGTGCTCCCCCTTGATGCTTGCAATTTTGCAAATGGATGTCATGAAATGTAATCCTAATATTGCAAGTAATTTTGCAATGTATTGCTTTGACACAAAGCTCCCTAGCTTTAGGGTGTCAAAGTTTTCATGTAAATTGAATAACTACAAAACAAAGGTTAGAAAACAAGTATAATGCATAATTTCCGCAAATGAGACTCGAGTTAGTAGAAAACTAGTCTTGTTGCACGGATCCCAGTTCCCTCCTTGAGGGATTAGCCTAGGCAAATCTCGGGGATCCGTACATGTCTTGATGAATTTCAAAGAATGGTGATATAACAAACAATGTTAATGTTAAAGTGAGATATGTATTATACAACATAATCATATACTCAGAAATATAGCAAGTAGCATGTATTTTCATTTAATAAAACTAGAGATAATCAACAAATCTCTAAAACTAAGAGAATGACTTAGTCATGCAATACATATTCTACTAATACTAATAAATTACTAAAACTTAAAAAGCAACAATGTGCTTGAGTCTAAGGATGAGTACACTTGTTGATTTGGTCAAATCTTTCAAGAAGATGATTAAACATGAAATGCAACTCATTTCGTACTTCTTGAACAAGTCCTTGGGTGTTTAGACAATTAGAGCAATTATTGTCTTGATTAGTTACCGGAGGATTCTCTACAAATTATGGTGGAGGTTCATTGAGCAATGTGGGATGAGGTTCTACTAAGAATGAGGGTGGTGGCAATGGAAATTCCTCCATTTGATCAAGTCCTTGGGGGTTCATTGTTTCCAATGGTGGACTAGTTGGTGATGTAGGTGGTTCCCTATTTAACGAGAAGGTTGGTGAATGGGAATTTATCGGTGGTGAATGCTCTAATGAATAGAGATTTGGGTGAGAGAGAGGCTCGGTGAAGGAGTTTAGTCTATGCTCTAGGAATGAAGGCTTAGACGATTTGATAGAACTAGGTACGTTTGGTTTAGAGTTTGATGAACCCTTTTGTTTTAGTTGGTGGAGGAGAAATCCTAGAGTTTGTGGATTTAACGAGAGATGACTCGGTTGAGGAAAATTCGTGTATAACACGAGCAAGTTTCTTGAGTGGTTCTTGGGTGGATGAGTTAGCACTAGGAGCTTTTCTCATGATGAAATGACTAAGAAGAGGTTTGTAAAGGTTTCTAAGTGCTGAAAATGAAGATGAAGATGATGACTTTAGAAGTCCTAACAATGTGGTTTATAAGGCAAGAGATTTGGCAAGTGCATTCAAGACTTAAGCCACTAAAATTCATTGGAATGTGATGATTAACATGCACAAGAGTCAACTTCAGAGTTTGTACAGATCTAGGAACTCATTTAAGATGAGATGGAGTGTTTAAGTTAGAAAGATGAGCTTGAAATGATTGTTTTAGCTAGAGTTGACATAATCTGTCATCCGGATCCCACGGTTCCCTCCTTTGAGGGATCCGTCTAGGCTAATCCTAGGAATTCGGCTCTCAGCAGCCAAGAAAAGATGGAAATGATGTTTTGTTAGGTCTAGTACCTATACATCTTGAGTGTTTCAGTCTTCTTAAGTGTCTTAAATGGAAGAGTACTTAAATGATCAAGGGCAATGAGTAGTGGTAGCTAATGATTGCCTTTTATGGAAGAAAATGGGACTTTATGAGTACCGATGAATGATCAGAGATGACACTAGGAGATTTGATAGTGTCAAGTGGTGCTAAATGATCCTAGAGATCAGATGGTAACTTAAGAAATTTTTTGAAAATTCCTAAAAAAATTATAAGAAATGAAAAATTAGTTTTTGACCCATTTTTGGGTAAGGATGACTCAAATCAATTTGATAAAATTGAGAGAACTATAAAACTAGATGTGTTGATGTGTGTGCCTTGGAGCGGAAATATGGTGAGTTTTGGTGAAGTGATAAATAAAAAACACCTTGAATGTGATCCTAAGTTAGCTATGAGTGAGTGTGAGACCTACTAAGCTTGAGAAAGATATAAGTGATCCTAAAGTATCATGTTTAACTAGTCCAATAAAGATTGGAAGGTTGGATTGATGCAAGCAAGCTAAAAATGCACCTCTGTCTACTCGGATCCCACGGATCCTTCATTTCAGGGATCCGGCTAGTTATAACCAAGGGATCCGGCGTCTGAGATAGATTTCCTTAACATAATGCTTGCATAAATTTGCTCTATGTATCGAATTTTGAAACTAATGATTTCTTACAACAAGAATATATGTATACATGTAAAACATAGCAATGAGAGCATGTAAGAATAGCACATAAGCAATTAATGTGAAATCTAGCTCACAAATAACACACAGGTTTATCAAACTTAACAAGCACTTATTCAAGAAGCTCAAAACATATTTACGATCTAGATTAGTAAATCGTTTGTATTAACAATGGCGTGCAAGGTATGTTGAAGAGTATGAAACACATGTATATGCGTCCTTAAGACAGTGAATTGTTTAGAAGGTTGTTTTGGTTTAGTGAAGGTAATGAACTAAGTATAGTTATTACGGATGGTGATTAGCGTACAATGAACTTCATCCTTGAGGTATTGTAGCTCTTCTCGATCAAAGCAAGATAATCGCTTGATGAGGCAAGTGGTTGTGTTTAACTAAAAGAAAAATTAATTTTACAACTTGTTTGATTAGTAATCCTAAGACAACGCAAAGTATTTCCATTGTAAACTTACTTTAGGAAAACATAAGAGTATAAATTTCTCAAGTGAGAGAATGAATATGAGACTATTACTAGTGGTGCTCAATTACGACTAAACACGACCATTTTTACGGGCGATTCCACATGCCCAACTTCTATCAAGGAAGCAATTCAACCGTTAGGTCAAATTGAGTTTCTAGTGCAATAAGTTCTCCAGTATTCATTCTCAAGTTAGGAAAATTTATATTCCTACAATGGCCTATCGAAGAGTAACAATGATGATACTTTGCTTCGTTTTTATTAATATTATACTTGAATCACCTAAGGTGACGAAGGTGTCATGTTAAAGAAAATAAAAATAAAAGTTGTCCATATGATGAACAAAAAAAAATGGTTGGATGAGCTAGTTCAACATATGTTGTTGGAAAGCTCGAGTTTGGACTTTCGGATATGAACAATTATATTTGCGTTGCAAAATAATTTACTTGAGTATATCAGATGAAATAATCAAGTTGTCAATCCTACTATGAAGCTTGGAAAGTGATCATGAAAAAGAAAACGGGAGAGTACATCATCAACACAAGTGTAGGTTATGATCCGATGTACATTCTTGTTGTTCTTAGAGAACGATACGAGAAAATATGCAATCAAGAAATCATATAAGCACATAAAACATGTATATGGCACACATGACAAACTCAATCAAAAAGCCATTTAGTGTATTACATGTTTTAAAAATTTTTCAACTTATATGACTTATCTAAGTATTTAAACTAACATTTTTTACACAACTAGATGTTATCCCAAACACTCCTTCAAATAGCACATTGATTAGTAGAAAATTACTAAATCGACAAACAAGAGAATGAATAGCAAGGTAAGGAAACCATATATGCTATTCAATCAAACAAGCACAAAAGCTATTTGAGATAAGCAAATAATCAAGTAATGCAAGGAAGACAATTTATCATTTAGCATAGCATACGAAAGTTCTTTTCATCGCTTTGTGTTAAATATAAACATGTATACCAAGCTTGATTAGTTTCTTTTAAAAATATGTTCAAAACCTTAATTTAAAAGAGGACACATTTTCATTCAAAGACGAAAACATCCGTCTCCACTTAGATCAATTTTTTTGTTTTGAATCGGTTTATGAAATCATTTTTAAATGAAAGTAGACTCAAATACCTTTAAAGCGATAGGTGGCATGACTTCTAACGACCTACGGTTAATTAGTTATGAATTTTGAAATTCGAGACAAAATCATCTTACATACCACGGATCCCACGGATCCTTGCGAGGATCCGTCCGATTATAAGCGAGGGATCCAGCGGATCCGACTGAAATTGCAAAATGCATGTTTTGACCCGACGAAAAGGTTTAACCTTTGTAGACTTTTAGTGAGGTTATATTATCCATTCCAATCTTTATTCAAGCTTGAATGAACATATATCAAACACCAAACTTCAAAAAAAAAAAAAAAAATCACTAAAACACTTTTCATATTATGATTATTATAAGATAGAAGCATATATCACCATTTTATCCACAAGCAATTTAGCACGTCTTTGACTAATAATTGTAACTAAGAGAACATACCTTTGTTGTATTCCCTTTGTAAGGTTTTAGAAACCATAGACGCGAAATACTTCATGATCTTCTAAGATACCCAAATCCTTTGCTATATTCCCTTTTTATGGTTTTAGAAACCATAGACGCGAAATACTTCATGATCTTCTAAGATACCCAAATCCTAGTATGAAGAATTCTCAAAGGAAAATGTTAGAATGATCTATCACTATCCAACATACGATGATTTCTAAAAACATGACTTTTTGTTTTAAGAAATTCCCTTCTTTGTAGTTTTCAAACATACACGGATCGTATCAAGTTTTCAAAGTACAATATACTAAACAAAACTTGATAACGAAGCTCTGATGCCAATTGTGGAAAACTAGAAGGGGGGTTGAATAGTTTTGCCAATTAAAACTTCGTTCTTTAAAAACATTTAGATTAACTTATGTCAATATATTTGGTTGTTTATGTTGGACATTGATAGATAGATATATAAACGTGTAATGAAAGATAAAGAGTAAAGAAGCACATAGCCACGACACGGTATTTATAGTGGTTCGGCTACAAGGACACCTTCCTTGCTTACCCCACTCCCGAGTCACCTACTCGAGAGTTCATAAACACTTCACGACACCAATCTCCTTATGGCGGAGAAGCCTTCACAATGTCGCCTACTCTTTTTCCAGTACTAGGCTAACCATCGGGTTCTTTCACACCAAGGTGAACCACACCTATCACAAAGTCGCCTACCCTTTATTAGGTACTAGACTAAGTACCTAGTTCCATTACTATGGAGGAACTACTACCCATCACAACACAACACCTAATCTTAAGGAGATCCACTCCTTATTACAACACCATCAAGGATATCACCATCCTTGGAAATAAACTAATACTATATGTATAACGATGCACCTCATCGATTATACGACCTAGGCATTCTTCCCTAATTCCACTTGATTTGATTCCTAGGCATCCTTCACTAATGCCTTTGACACAACTCTTGACACCTTTCACTAATGCCTTCGTCTTGACACCTTTAGCATTCTTCACTAATGCTTTTGACACGGACGTTAAGCACCTTTCACTAATGCTTTCGTCTTGACTCTTTCGGCATCCTTCACTAATGCCTTCAATACAACACTTCTTGGAAGAAAGAAAAGAATCATCAACAAGAGGACTTCAATAGTCTTGATGATGAGGAAGCATGGCAACTCATGGACTTGAGCTTGCTCGACTTCAAAGGTGGTGATCTCGCCTTTAAGAGGAACCTAGAGAATCACATAAAAACAAAACTACAAACATAGATCACTTGGATCTGGGGTTAGAGAGTATTAAACTCAAGGAGAAAGTATGTGAGAAAGGGGTAAGAAACAATGAAGAAATGGCTCACTATTTATAGAGGAAAAAATCTACTGTTCCCCGGATCCCACGGATCCCTCCCACAAGGGATCCGTCTTGCGTAAAGCTAGGGATCCGTGGGACGCTCCTCTTTACCCATGGGTATTTTGGTTATAGGTCATGGGTTGATCCATGGGTCTTTAGCTAGATACAATGTATCTCTTGAGTGCAATGCACTTAGTCACATGGGTATGGGTCAATACCATGGGTTATGGATATTATCCATATATGATATAAGCATGATGTCATGCAATAGGTTATGGGTCAAGCTCCATGGGTCAAGCTCCATGGGTCATGTGCTTTGGGTTGTACCCAACTACATTCAATGTATTTGGTCAATGGGTTATGATACTTAAGTTTCTACCCATTTATATTACCCAATATACTACATACTAGTTATGTGTATATTTTACCCAAATATGTAAACACTAGTTATTGTACATATGTAATATTAAATCATAAAATCACTTATACTTGTTTTAGTGTTTTATGTGAAAATGTGAATATGTTAGAAACTATTAGTTCAAACCATTTACGTATTTTATTTGTTTCGTTAAAATGATTTTACGTTTGTTGTCGACAAAACATTAGAAGATCGTAAAATATAAATAAATTTTTTTACGGTTTATTTGTATTAACACCATGGGTTGTAGTTTTTACCCATTTATAATACATACTAGTTATGTATATATTTGCCCAATATGTAAACACTAGTTGTTGTACATATGTGTTACTAAATCATAAAATCACTTATACTTGTTTTAGTGTTTTATGTGAAAACGTAAGTGTGTTAGAAAACTATGGGCTCAAACTATTTACGTATTTTATTTGTTTCGTTAAAATGATTTTACGTTTGTTATCGACAAAACATTAGAATATCGTAAAATATAAATAAACGTTTTTACGGCTTATTTGTATTAACAAACCCAACTTGATTCACACAAACAACAACAACAACAACAACCACCACCCGACATTACAACGTCCCCTCACACTTCGTTGTTGATCTAGTGAGTGGCGAAATTTCTCCACCAAGCATCGAACAAAATAAGCAGGAAGAATAAATTTGACGAACAAATATGGTGGTTTACGGTATTTGGGTTGTTTAGGATCATGTTTTAGGGTTGTTCTTCATCTATTTTCGGATATTTAGGGTTGTTTTAAAGTCATCTGTTGTGGTTGAGATGATGACGTCCCATGGTTGGAGGTGTGTGTATGTGTTAGAATTATGAGAGATGTGAGATGCGCAATTGGATTTGAGAATGGTCTTCATCATATCTTAAAAACGTATGGTTTTACTTTATTTTCTTTTTTACCTAATTTGCAAGTGTTATTTATATCTCATAATAATGTGTTTGTTGGGTTGCTTTTTGGTTTAGGGTTAGGGTTGATGAATAATGTTTGTTACTGTTATTGTTATTGATTAGGTTAAACAATATCTTCTGGGGATTATTGAGTTTAGAAAGAAAAAAAAATCACAAAAAAAGAGAATGAAGAAGACAAGGGCGAATTAGTTATTTCATTGACGAAAACGAACCATAGGTTTCACACAAGAAGGTTGCCTGCAATTTCAACGCCATTAGGACGAAACATGTAATTTGTCCGGATCACAAGGACGATTTTGTAATTTACTCTAAAATATATATATAAACAATCTATAAAAAGTATGCTAATCTATGAAATTTACATGTTTTATATAAGAAAGTCAAATATAACAAGCTGGTAACTTAGTACTTGGTAGCGTTACCTTTTAACACTTTAGTTCTTGTCTTTTACACTATGTTCATGAGTATTACTTAAAGAAAAAATAAAGAAAATGAAAAGAAACATAAAAAGTTGTGCTTTTGAATAACTCTAAAAGAGGAAAAGAAAATGAAAAAGAATGAAAAATAATGTTTTTTTTTTTTTAACTTAGAAAAATAATGTTTTGAAAGTTGTGCTTTTGAATAATGTTTTGAAAAGAATGAAAAATAATGTGATCTGGTTGATTTTTGAGTAAAGTGTGTCTTTTAAAATGGGTTGAAAATGTCTACTTTTATTTACTTTCTTTACTTATTAAAAAGCTCAACACAACAGTGTAAATCATTGTGTGTCAAATCGTATCATATGAGATCTTATTTTGTTCATTATATATTCTTGAGCATTTGACACACAATGATTTCTGCATGTTTTTGAAATTTTTAATAAGAAAGTAAAAAGAAATAAAAGTAGACATTTTCAACCCATTTTTAAAAGGACACACTTTACTTGAAAAATCAACCAGATCACATTATTTTTCATTCTTTTTCAAAAACATTATTCAAAAGCACAACTTTTTCAAAAACATTATTTTTCTAAGTTAAAAAAAAAAAACATTATTTTTCATTCTTTTTCATTTTCTTTTTTGTTCATTATATATTCTTGAGTTTTTTTTATTACATTGTATACCAAATTGGTAAAATTAAATTGTTCACATGGTTTAGTTAATTACACACACAGCTTTTACAGCTTTGAAAATGCATCCAATGTTTCATGTGCAATTATGATCCATGATGCATTGCACTTGCACTAACATAGTTTTATTTGTTCTCGCGTCTTGAGTGATATTCGCAGTCCAAAGTTTCCTACATGAACTATGTCTTCATTATGAACCGACTTATGTGCTTGTTTGTGTGTGTATTTATTTAAAATATATTTTGTGGGTATGTTTTTTGTGGTATCTCTTTATTTGTTACGTTAAGTTGGTCACAAAGTAATTTTTGAAAAAGAAAGATAATTTGACAAAAGAGATGTAAGTCACTTAGGACTTTAGGAGCATGGGCGGGGCTTTGTTGGGACAAAGAGGGGCCACGACCCCCTCCACAAATTTGTCACTTTGTGCATTTCCTATTAATTTGTATATAGTAAAAAGATAATTTAAAACTTTGGCCCTCTTACATCATAAAATTGATGTTTTCGGCCCTCTCACATTGAAATGTCAAGTTCCGGTATTGCTCAAGGGTCCTTATTTAGTCTGAAAAGTAACTTCTCTTTTTGCTGGTAATCCTATATCCTTGGGTGTTCGTAATTCTGGTCAAACCAAATAGCTCCTTGTACTTTTCTTACTTAGGATTATTTTGTTTTTTATTTGAACTTGGGTAAGAGTAGATATAAAAGTGGTTAAACGATTTGCTTCAGTTTGAGACTTTTGAGGTGGATGTTTTTAAAGTTAATCACCAAACAAAACTAATACCATAACCCACTTACTAAATTAAACCAATTTTCACTATCTTATTTAAAAGGGAGTTGATTTGCATACTCACATAATTTATTGATACACTCAAATTTAGAGTGTATTGACGTAAATATCCTCACATTACTTTTATTCATGTTTATCTTGTAAAGGTATAAGAGCGAGGTGTAATGGGTTCTTACTTCTCTTCATTTGTACGCGTGTGTCACATCACCTCCACATCACTCAACACACTAGCTAAAAAATACCCGTCACAACTTACTCACTCTTCGTTTGGGCCCCACCCACTCTTATTTTATTTCTTTCCATATTTTCCAAACACAATTAAATTCATTTCATTTCAATAAAATTACAAAATATAATAATAAAAATAAAAAAACAAAATTAAATTCATCTATTACATACAAAATTAATACCCCGCAATAATAAAAATGATGGGCCATATTCCAAGTAATAAAATACCCCCAATAATAAAAATGATGGGCCATATTCCTTCTTCCCAAGATCATATCCCGAAACACAAAGCATACTCACAAACACACACTAAAACACATACTAACACACACTAACACAAAACGAAATTTAAAATCAAAAAGAAAATAATCATCACAACCTTCTTTGTCTTCTTTCAAATCGTTGCAACGATTTAAACCTCAATGGCGGTTGTAATGGTGTGGTGGCGAGGGCCAACGAAAAGTGGCGAGCCCTCCACGTTGGAAACGGCGAGAAACGAAATCTCCACACCCCTTGCTCTAAGTATTCAAACACTCTAAATTTAAGTGTGTCAATAATTTATAAGAGTATGCAAATCACCTCCCTTATTAAAATGGCCTATCATTTAACGTGCTTGGTACTCTTCCAAACGTAGTCACGTGCTTCCTCATTTATAATAAAAAAAGGGGGTGATATTCACACCACATCTTTTGATGCATGCACCACAATTTGTGCATTACAGTATTGTACGGTACAAACTCTAATGCACAAATTGTATTACATGCATCAAAAGATGTGGTGTAGATATCAATTCCCTAATAAAAAAATGCTCTTTCTTCTTCTACATTCTTCACATATATCTTTTCTTTTTCTGTGAAACATATCATCTCTCATATTCTATCTAAAAAGAACATGCACAACCATCAACCATGAGCTATCACAACCACCGACTAACATAAACCATCGTCCTCCTTGTTTAGTTTATAATACATGACATACAATAAAACATGTAGACATCAAGAGTACACAGCGGAAGACTAAAGATCATAACAAATAAATAATTAACTGAAAGTATGCGTAACGTACCTCTTGCGAATGTCAGATCTCTTGAACAAAACAAAGAAGTGGTTTAAAGAGTTGTCCTCTTCGTTCTACAACTCGAACCAATTGGTGTACGAATAGTGTCTTACTACCACGTTCTTGTACACACACGAATTAACCAACGAATCAGCGATTGCTAGATCTAACACAAGTCCTCGTTTTAAGGAAAACGAAACCAAACTCCCAACAAGGGTGTTCGGCGAATAGGGACAAGAGAGAGAGAGGAGAAATCTAGGGTTAATTTAATGCACAAAGTTATGAAAAACCCTAGAACCTAGCCTTGTTTATATAGTGTATGGAAAACTTTGGGAACAAGTTAGGGCTTGGGTTGAGAACCCATTCCTTGGCGGCCATGAGACAAGCCCAGAAAACCCAAAACTTTCCACTTTCAAGATTTTCCATTACTAGTCCTTCTTTTCATTTAGCGGTCGTTAGTCATTTTCCGTTAAATACTTAACGATCGTTAGACGGACTTTATGTGCAATAATTAATCGTAAACATAAACATTAATTATTTAACTTTAATTCTTATTCGCTAATGTGTGCAATCACAGTGGTCACGAGTTCGAATCCGAACATTTACGTGTTTGTAAATATATACATTTCAACGACTCCCACTTGGATATGTTTACAAAGCGTGAAATGACATTAGTTAGCGTCTAGCAACACGCCAATGCCCGGTACAACTCGTATGGTTTTAGAAGAAAAACCAAGTTTTGATGATTCATCATCATATTCTTCCTTTGTTTCTAATACCATGTTAATAAGAATATGGATCTCACTCATTTCTTAATTAAGCATTACATTTCTCGCTTTATGTGATTGATCAAGATTACCAATTCTTACGAACATATTCCGAAGACCTTGGGCATGGCCATGCAAACATCTTAACAACCTACGAGGGGCCCAACGATATTATACTTCAAAATAAATTTGAAGGAAACAAATCTATTTTGACTACAAGCGAGTTCATAGATTTCTCAACACTCGAAAACAACCCTTATAACTACCGATTCACGATAGCGTTAGATTGCTTCACAAAATGCACTACATCCATGACATATCTATGGTATCTCAAGTCGAGGATAAATATCCATGATACACTTAATGAAAAGATCCATAAAGTATTATCATGCGGATGGGATAAGTCCTATATTCAATTCATTGAATATCATCAAATTAGTCATGCTACGCATCGACATACTTTCAAGTATACTCTAACTAATACTCGGTTGTCTTAATTCAATATCATTCCCATGTTATTGATTGACAATGGACTATTTAGAATAACTTAAGTTATTCATGGATTTAAACATGCAAATATAGGACAACATCATAATAAATGAATAATAAACATAACAAAATACTTTATTTCATTTCAATAATAATGTTTACAATATCCTTTTATCTAAAATACTTAGTCACGAGATGGGCATGAAACTACTAGCTAAACGAAGTCCAAACTTATCGGACAAATGATTAAGTTTTTCACCGTAAGGCCTTCGTTAAAGGATCTGCTAGGTTATCATCATGTGAACTTTGAGCAACTCAATTTCACCTATCTCGACTTGTTCTCGAACATAGTGATATTGTCTCGGATAGTGTCCGTGCCCTTCATGACTCGGGTTCATGGGCAAAAGTTATTGCGACGAATTGCCACAATATACTTTAATAGGATTTTCAATCGACGGCATAACACCAAGCCCCAAACAAACTTCCTTATCGAAACAACTTCCATGGCGACCTCGGGCGCGCTATGTACTCACTTTACATAGCGACATTGCAAGTGTTGTCATTTCTTACTCTTCCAATCCACACCTCCATTGATGACAAATATGTAACCCGTCTCGAGACTTCGTATCATCTTTGTCACACTTCCAGATGCATCGCGATAACACAATGCATAGCAGATTACGCTCGGATTTCCCCATACACTATGAACATATCTCTTGTAGCCCTAAGGTGCCGAGAATATGTTTAACAAAGATCGATGAATTTCACGGATTCTATTGATAGCGGTGGTCAAGTTTTGAGCAACGCCACATCACGCCTTGTGCATCACACGCGTACATGATAGATCCTACACCAAGCATAAGGAACTTTCTTCATCGTGCCACCTCTGCAAGTGTTGAAGCACAACCTTCGCCGCTTTCGAACCATGATTTACTTGCATTGGCAACAATCCTTCTTGGAATTTTGCATATTGAATCTCTTCAATATTTTGTCAATGTAAGCACTTTGGCTTAAACCAATTAGCCGCTTGATCTATCCACAGAGATCTTGATTCCGATTATATATCTGCTTCCTAAGTCTTTCATCGAAAAACATTTACCAAGATAGTCTTTCACCTCATTCGGACTTGGTATATGATTTCCCATGATTAATATGTCATCGACATACGAGAATAAGGAAAGTAACACGACTCCCACTAGCTTTGTGATATACACGGCTCATCAAGATTACGAGTAAATCCAAAACTTTTGATTTCTCCATCGAATCTTTTATTCCATTGCCTCGATGCTTGCTTGATCCATAAATGGACCTCTTAAGCTTGCATACGGTTAGGAAATAATGGATTCACAAACCCTCCTACCGTGCCATATAGATGTCTTCATCTAGGCGGCCATTCGAAAAAGCGGTTTTGACATCCATTTGCCAAATCTCATAGTCATAGTGTGCATTATAGCTATGAGAATCCTAATAACTCTTATGTCCGCTACGGAGAGAATGTCTCCTCGTAGTCAATGCCATAGGTTTGAGTAAAACCTTTAGCCACTAGACGAGCCTTGTAGGTGTGTACATTGCCATCCATATCGGCTTCTTTTGAAGATCCACTTACTTCCAACGACTTTAGCATTGGGAGGAAGGTCAACTTCAATCCGAACATCATTATCTTTCATGGATTGCATTTCCCCATTCATAGCAATCGCCATTTATCCTTCTCGGGATCGACCATGGCGACCTTATAGTTAGCGAGTTCATTAAGATCTGACCATATTTTCCTCCACCTCTACGTTAAGACATAGGCGGTCGGTGCACGTATAGTCCTTTCGGACCTACGAATGGGAACAACCGGGAGGAGCACCTAAGCTTTCGGGTTCTTCTTGAAGTTGGCTAGTATTTTCGAGAAGGTGTTGTATCTTCTTGATGATATTCGGATCATATACTCTCCCAGAGTTCTTGAGATATGAGATTCCTTTCAAGGAAATCTCCATACCTAACCACGATGACTTTGTTCTCCATTGGGTAGTAAAATAGTAACCATAGTTTCCTTAGGGTATCCTACAAAGATACACTTAACGGATCCGGTTGGAACTTATCGGTGAGTCGCGTTTAACAAGCGCCTCATCCCGGACCTTTAAGTAAGAAAAGTTGGGAGCTTTTCTGTCCATATTTCATATGGAGTTTTAACAACCTTCTTCGTTGGAACCATATTCAAAATCACGAATAGCGGTTTCAAGGCATAATCCCAAAAGTAAAAGGAAGAGTCGTAAGTTCAAACATTGATCGTACCATGTCTAGTAAATCGATTTCTCCTTTCAGATACACCATTTTGTTGTGGAGTATAAGGAGATGTGAAATTTGGATAATTCTACACTCGACTAAGTAATCTTTGAACTCTTGACTTATATACTCACCACCTCTATCGGATCGAAGAGCTTTAATCTTCTTACCGAGTTGTAATTCTACTTCACTTTTGAAAACCTTAAATGTTTCAAAGACTTCATGTTTATGTTTAAGTAAATAAACATAACCATAACGATGAAATCATCAAGTAAAGGTTAAAGTAGGAAGCACCACGTTTGACACATGTCTAAGTGGACCACACCATCGGTGTGTATTAATCCAAGTAGATCGAAGCCCTTTCCACTTGTGGTGAAAAGGTTTCCTTGTCATCTTCCCACTATGCAAGACTCGCATTTGTCAAATGATTCATCATCGACCGTTTGTAAAGCCCATCGTGTTGCGGCTTTTCCATGCGTTTCTTGCCTATATGGGCAAGGCGACAATGCCAAAGATAAGAAGAGTCACGGTTCGACTTGCTCTTCTTATTGCTAATCTATACAACGAATTATTTTCATTGGATATACAACCATCCATATCAATTTCAAACACACCAAGCATAGGAATTGCATTAAAGTAAAAACATTATTTAAAGAAACGAAATTCCATAAGCGGTAAAAGTGTGCACAAAACCAATATCTTTTAACAAAGCGAAATAACACCCCTAACAATGGAGGTGCATAATGACAATTATTTAGTTCCAAAATTAAGCCGAAGGCAACACTAAATCAAAGTCCCTATGGCCCGACAGCTGCACGCTTTCCATTGCCAGCGTACAAGTATCTCTCTCACAGTCGACTTCTTCGCCTCTCTAAGTCCTACGATGTATTACGGATGTGAGTACCACATCATATCATATATCCGAGAATTTTGCTTATGAGGAAAAGAAAATAATTTAAACATAAAAATACACGATGAGCTAGCCACCATCTTATTTTTATTACGAAGGCACTCATTCGAGATAAGCGGGCAGTTCACTTCGGTGGCCTAGTGAGTTGCAGTGGTGGCAAGTTAAATCCTTCTTAGGATTCTCCTTTCTCTTTCGAGGGTTCTTCTTAGGGCTGGTGGGATGACAACTTGTTTCCCTTTCCTTTTCCTTTCCTTTTCTTATCGCTTGCGGCTTTGGCTTATTCACCCTACCACCAGATTGCGAGCACGGTGGGTGTAGGAGCCTTCTTTGCAATCTCTTCTCGAAGTCTACAAGCATTGCATGTAACTCATTCACTTGTCTTCCCGTGCAATGCATGCTAAAATTTCGGACAAAATCACCGTCGTTCACGATAAGGGGTGATTGATGAGGCCGACACATTCATCATTCGGTAACCACACCGAGCTTCTCCAATAGATCCAAGTGATGTTTCATCTCGGGGCGTGGTCGGAGCAGTTGCCAACCTCACCTTGCGGTGTGAACCTTTTCAATTAGTTCATACGGTTCAATTCTTGGTGGCTTCTTAAACATCGTTTGAGTTCATCTAGCATGCTCATAGGCGGATAGTGCTCAAATTGTTTTGCAATTGAGCGAGACATCCCGAAAGCATTAGACACGCCACATCATTGTGCTTCTCATATTCAACACGATATGCCTCTTGTTCAAGAGCGGTTGCCGTGTTGGGGAGGAGCATCGGCGGTGTCGTCAAAATTTCAACCCTTTGGCAGCACGAAGGATGATCCTAAGTGAGCGATGCCAATCATTGAAATTAGGGCGGTCGACTTGTCCGCTTCCAATCATATCTTTGAAAGCGGAACTCATTAAGCTCATAGTGTTTTCGGGTTGAGCCATCTGAGAAAAAGTTCAAAAAACCATAATTAGTATTTTGATAATTTTCCTTTTCAATAAACAATTAAATACCCAGGTTCATATTCATATAACCAATTAATTATTATTGAAAACTAGGATCAACACGTCGATTGATCGCTAGTAATGAACCTTATACAAAATGGTAGAGTTTTGCTCGATTGCCAATATCAATTGCAATTCCTAGATTTATGGGATTTACATATAGCCAATTTCAATTGCCATGTAAACATGTTTTATCCCATCTTATGCCTTGAGTTGCCGTTCTCACGCCTAACTCAATTAAGTTGTCCAACAAGCGCAAAATCATCGGGCCGTTCTCACGACCGTGGACATTTACCCTTTGATTACAATCTAAGTCACGTTCTCACGAAAATAAAAAGTAATCTTAGGTGTTTCGTTTCGTTGGATGGCATATAACTTAAATTAAAGGGTAATAATTTTGATGTCAAATCAAATATGTACAAAGATGTCATGCATTCATCTTACGTAACATAGGTTTTATTAAAACATTTATATCTTGTTTTAATGTATAAGCTTTCATCATCAAACTTTAATTGAGGTATTGGATTCACCAATCAAGGAATTTAGTGTTAATTATCATCCATTATACCGTACTTTTGCATAAGTGTAAACACTTAGTGTTTGGATAATTACCACCGAGTGGCGCATGAAATTAAAACTAATTAGCCTTAAGATGAGCTTGCACATTTAATGGCTTACTAAGTAGCTCCATTCGAACTTACAAGGCGAGAGGACCGGGTGCGCTAAAGCATAACCTTAGACATCCTTTCGGTGTGATTGCGCTTCTTTATTAACCTTATAGTTCATTCTAATGGGTGAGCCGTTCGGACCATTTGTACCAAAGTCACCAATCAATTAAGCGATTATGATTACTATGCTTAAAATACATGTTTCACCATTGTTTAGGTCGGTTTATTTTCTTGTAAAAATACCCTTGTTACACATAACAAACAAGCAAGTATTTATAAAAATAAACAAATAAACAATGAATGCATAACAAAAAATAAGTCATGCATATCAAATAGCCACATGCAAGGTTTTGATAAATCCTATTAATAACCAATTCTAGATCATCAATATGCATATATTTAATTAAGACTTTCACCCGTTTTCATCTATGTACAAGGTGAGCCACATGCATCGATTCATCGATTCGTAAGTCAAAATTAAATACATACCACATAACACATAATTGATTAAATTAATAATGATTGAGGTCTTCCCAATTTTAGATCTATCATAATTTAGTGTATATCACTTAAACAAGTAGAACATACAATAAAAGCGGATCCATGATAAAACATGCGAGATAATTATCATGGACATAAAATTACATAACAATTATTGCAATTAAGCGAGTTCATAATACACATAAAATTGCATGCATCCTAGGGTTTCTAATCCAATTAAAACTTTGGTTTACAAAACCTAATTAGGGCACCAAAAAATGCCCCAAAAAAATTAGGGTTTAGGTTTTGCAAACCCTAGATCGGCGCCTTACAAATAATAACACAACATGTTTATTTTATTTATGTGTTTGATAATTAATTACTTGTTATACAAGGCTCGTGATGCCTTTGTTTAGTTTATAATACATGACATACAATAAAACATGTAGACATCAAAGTACAGTGGAAGACTAAAGATCATAACAAATAAATAATTAGCGAAAGTATGCGTAGCGTACCTCTTGCGAATGTCGGATCTCTTGAACAAAACAAATAAGTGGTTTAAAGGTTGTCACTACTTTTCTACAACTCAAACCAATTGGTGTAAGAATAGTGTCTTACTACCACGTTCTTGTACACACGAATTAACCAGCGAATCAGCGATTACTAGATCTAACACAAGTCCTCGTTTTGAAAAGCGAAACCAAACTCCCTAACAAGGGTGTTCGGCGAATAGGGACAAGAGAGGAGATGAGAGATCTAGGGTTAATTTAATGCACAAAGTTATAAACACCACAGAACCTAGCCTTGTTTATATAGTGTATGGAAAACTTTGGGAACAAGTTAGGGCTTGGGTTGAGAACCCATTCCCTTGGCCGGCCATGAGACAAGCCCAAGAGAAAATCCAAAACTTTCCACTTTCAAGATTTTCCATTACTAGTCCTTCTATTTTCATTTAACGGTCGTTAGTCATTTTTCCGTTAAATACTTAACGATCGTTAGACGGACTTTATGTGCAATAATTAATCGTAAACATAAACATTAATTATTTAACTTTAATTCTCATTCGCTAATGTGTGCAATCCCGTGATCACGAGTTCGAATCCGAACATTTACGTGTTTGTAAATATATACATTTCCAATACTCCTTACTACTGCAACCATCTTTTTCCGCGCTATCGCCCTTCAAAATCGATGGCCCACTGCTTTAGCATCACTTACACATTCAACATGCAGCTAGGGGCATATGCATCTCGACGCTTGGATTTGTCGTTTTCGTTTTTGGTATGCATCTAGGCGCACTTGGTTATACATAGAGGTGGCAATCACAACCCATTTAGAGAAAAATGGGTTGCTATGGGTAAAAAATAACAACTTATGGGTTGGATTGGGTTACCCATTTGCAATGAAACAGTCAAATGGGTCAACATATGGACTTATATGAATCAACAAATGGGTCGAATGGGTCAACAAATGGGTCGAATGGGTCACTTAAGGGTGGATGATAACTTCAGCCATCATTAGATGTCGTGTTTTATGTTTTATCGTTTTTATATTTTTTGTCGGTTTAACATTTTCATCCGTTTTTTCGCGTTTTCGTCATTTTTACGTTTCGTCCGTTTTTAACGTTTAATCCGTTTTTAGCGTTTTCGTCCGTATTTTTCGTTTCGGCCGTTTTTACGTTTCGTCGGTTTTGCGCTTTTTAGTCCTTCTTTTTCGTTTTCGTCCGTTTTCGTTTTCAGCGTTTTTCGTTTTCGTCCGTTTTTTGCGTTCCGTCCGTTTTTCGCGCGTTTTCGTCCAGTTTTTACGTTTCGTTCGTTTTCGCGTTTTCATCCGGTTTTACGTTTTCATCCGTTTTTACGTTTCGTCAAATTTTTACGTTTCATCCGTTTTTCGCGTTTTTACGTTTCGTTACATTTTTACGTTTTCATCCGTTTTGCGGCGTTTAGTCCGTTTTTACGTTTCGTTCTTTTTGCGTTTTCGTCCGTTTTTACGTTTTGTCCGTTTTGCGGCGTTTTCATCCGTTTTGTACATTTTGCGTTTTCATACATGTTTTCGTTTTCGTCCATTTTTCGTTTTCGTCAATTATTTTACGTTTCATCCGTTTTTAGCGTTTTCGTCCATTTTTATGTCTTCGTCCGTTTTTATGTTTTTAGTCTTTTTGCGTTTTCGTCAGTATTTTCCGTTTTCGTTTGTTTTACGTTTTCATCCGTTTCGTCCGTTTTTAATGTTTTGTACCTTTTTACGTTTCCATATGTTTTGCAGCGTTTTACGTGTTTTTCGTTTCGTTCCTTTTTACGGACAAAAGCGGAGCGGACAAAAAGCGGATGAAAACGGACAAAAACTCGGGCAAAGAGCAAGCGGACAAAAGCAACGGCGGCGTAAAGGCAGCGTCATCGGACACAGCGCGCAAGCGGGGCGGCGTAAACAGCAGCGCGCGGACGGCGTAAGCGGCAGGCGTAAAAAATCGGACGGCGTATAACAGGACGGCGGCGCAGCGTCTGGCGTAAGGGCAGCACTGCGCGAGCAGCGTAAAAGCGACGGCGGTAAAATCTGGCAGCAGCAACGGTTAAAGCGTAAGCGAGCCGTTAAAAGCGGCGAACGGCAAAAACGAGCTTGGCGGTAACAGCGCAAAGCGGATGGCGTGGCGGACGGCGTAAGCGGGCAACGGGCAACGCGGAAAAAACCCGCAAAGCGGACGGCGTAAAGACACGGCAGCTAAAGCGGATGAAAATGTAAAAAGCAGGCAACAGCGTAAAAGCGGCAACGTATAACGCAAAAGCAAGCGGAAAGCGGATGGCAGCGCAAAAGGCCAGCGGCAGCGGATGAAAGCGTAAAAGCGGACGGCGTAAAAAGCGGGCGTAAGCGGCGCAAAAGCGGATGGCGTAAAAAGGCGGACGGCGTAAGAAAGCGGACGGCGTAAAAGCAGCGGCGTAAAAATGGCGGCGTAAAAGCGGATGGCAGGGCGAAACATGCTATAGTAGCGTGATTACGGTGGAAATGTAGCGAGTCGACCGGACCCGACCCGACCCGTTTGACCCATGACCCATTCAACCCATTCTTATAGTATGACCGTTTGACCCATGACCGTTTGACCCATAAACCATTTGACCCATGGCCAAACCGACCGACCGACCATTTGCCACCTCTATACATAATGTGCTTGGATTTTGTCGTTGTCGTTTTGTTTAAATATGCAACGCACTAGTTTAAAATATGCATCAGGTGCATATGTATCAGGTGCATATGTATCAGGCGCTTTTTGTTTATGCACTTGGTTTTATTAGTCGTTGGATGTGACAAGTGTTTTAAATCTAATGGATGATTGTCAAAGTTCGTTTTGGTAGAATAATATTGCGCCGTTCATTTGGTAGAACTGAGTCATAAAGAGTCCATACAAAGAATTCTCTCGATGTTATACTCTGTATTATCTATGTAGATTAACTTAATTTATATAATAAATTTAAAAGTGCTTAACTGCTTGGGAAAAAATATACATATGTTGATTAACTTCACTTATATATTAATCCAAACAATTCTACGCATGCTTATTCGTTGTAGATTATGTTTGGATTTGATAAACTATTAACCATTAATACCACGATACACAGCGGATGGATCTAGTTTAATGATTATGAATAAACAAGTAAACTACATAAAGTACTAACCTAATCAATTGAATTACTAGGACAATTGATTGATCTTGAATCTTGAACTTGTTATCAACTTAGATCGTAACCTTAATAGCGATGGCGTACCCACGAATCGGCTCAAAGGCCTCCCTCAGAGCATGACGGGATCTACTCCCAATAACACCTATAAACCTTGAATACTCATCTCTGATGGCTACGATGGAGGAACTCACGAGATATTATTCGAGGCCTTGCTAACCAAAAAGTCACCCGCTCAAACACCATCACATGGTGAAGTGAAGAAAGTTGAAGTTTGTGTTACTTGTGGTGGTCCTCATGCATACTACAAGCTGTCACGCCGATGGTAGTCCGTTTGAAGCAAATGCTATAGCCGGTACTTCAAATCAGGAGGTAATCAATACCGTCCTCGGAATGAACCAAGCTACCGTGCTAACACTTAGCGGTACGAGGTTTAACGGAGATCTTAGAATCAGAATCAACCTAGAATGAACCAAGGTTATCAAAACCAAGGTAATTTCTATCCTGGACCCAATCAAGGTTTCCAACAACAAGGAACCTTCATCGAAACAATTTCAATCGAGGAATCAATTTCAAGGAATTTTCAACAACAAGGTCATAATTAAAACATCCGACCTCGAAATTTCCTCTAATCCACCTCCACCATTGTTCCAACTGGACCATCATCGATGAGTTGTTGAAACAATTCATGAAATCAAGATGAGATGAGCAGGTTGTTGGTCGGTCGGCGATCTCGAAGTCTTTAAATGATCAACCCTCGGGCTCGGAAAACTTCGAGCGACACGATCGCTAACCGGGGATGCTAAGCGATCCTGGCAGTGGTGTTTCATACAATGGACCGCTATTCCTACTACCCTTCTTCTTCTCTCCCAAGGTAGTAGAAAGTGAACCTCCAACACCTGATGGACCTCGACTCCAATGCCTCCTCCACTGGAAATGAGTCAGTTACAGGCGATAAGGACAAGAACTTCCTATTGATAATGGAAGTACCACACAAATCCTACCTTGTGATCCAACCTCAAGTTGTCCGAAACCCAAGTCTAATCCGGGTTGTTTTGAACCACCAGCTCCGTTGAAAATACCAAATCGAATCTTCTATTCCTTACCCATGGCAGAATGAGCAAAGCTCCAGCGAGAAAAGCTAGTCATCGAATGGATAAATTTTCCAAATTTTCAAAGTTACACTGACATAAGCTGCGGATGCTATCATCTTGATGCCAAGTTTCATCAACTCTCGAGCACATGTTAAGCAATAAGGAAAATTTATTTGAAATGGCAAAACTCCTCTCTTAGAGCTCGTGATTATTACGAAGAAGCTTCGAGAAAAACTTGGAGATCTGAGAAATTTCTCTTACCTTGTGTATTCGGGAATGGTTGAATCTTTGCCCTAGCGGATCTTGGTGCAAGCATAAACCTTATGCCTTATTGATGGAAGAAACTTTCTCTTCGGAACTTACTCTACATGCATGACTGCAGTCGAGCTTCTTGATGGTTCCATATCCGTCCGCTTGGCATTCTTGGCGTGTTGTGAAGTAGGAAAGTTCCATTTCCGGTGACCGTGGTTGTTGATTTTGATGCCGATCATCGGGTTCCTCCATTGTTGGTGAGTTCACGAGCGGGCCGTGCTCTCATTGATGTGTTTGAGCAAGAAATCACATTGCGTGTTGGTAATGAAGTCACTTTTAACCTTGATCGGACTTGAGGTACTCAAAATTATGATTACGAATCGGTTAACCGAATAGATATCATTGATGTTGCTTGAAAGTACTCTCGAAGTTCTTGGTTATTCTCATAATTACGTGAGTGGGATACCGCATCTTCCCATCTATCATAGCCATTCTCTCCTTCTCATCGGTTTGAAACAACTTCATCTTGGAAGATTGAAGCATACTTGGCTAGTGATTACATTCCATGGGAAATTGATCACGCTCCGATTGACATTGAGGGCATACTTCTCATTGAGAAGTTGTAATGATGATCCATCATCACCCTCACACTAGTGATTCAATTCGATGAGATTAATCAAAATGAGATTAATGCGGAGAGTTTCTTCTTGAGAAGTTGTTAAATCATGACATTTCTCCTCACTCCTCGTCGAACTTCATAACAAGGAAATCAAGTGGTTGAGAAAGCGAAGCATTTCGCGAGGTGTGTCAACACCACTTCACCACACCTTTGAAGCGATACTCGGGAGATAAATACTTGCGAAGATACTTTAGTAAAGATGAAAAGTCGCTCTCATAAAATCTTGAAGTCACACAAACAAGCAATTGCTGGAAACTCTCCGATATTAAAGTGTCAACCACGAGGTTTACTCACAAAATCTTGATGGAGGATGACTTCAAACCGCGGTTCAACATCGAGAGCAGTGAATCAAAAATCCATGATGTTATTAAGCAGGAGGTTATCAAACTTCTTGATGCGGATTGATTTACCCGATCTCGAGATAGTCCTTGGGTCTTGATTCATTGTGTTCGAAAAAGGGTGGCATTCTTTGTTATCCTGAATGAAGATAACGAGTTAATTTCAACTCTGGATTACGAGATGGCGTGTTTGCATTGACTATCGTAAGTTGAATAGCCAGCACCGTAAAGACCATTTCCTCACCTTCATGGACCAATGCTTGAGAGATTAGCGGAAATGAATACTATTGTTTCCTTGATGGTTTCTGTTACTTTCGATCCCCATTGATCCAAGGATCAGATGGCTCCCATACACCTTTGCCCATACGAACTTTTGCCTATGAGCGTATGCCTTTGGCCTATGTAATGCTCACAGCACGTTCCAGCGATGTATGATGGCCATTTTCCACGACATGATCGGAAACAATGGAATGTTTATGGATGACTTCTCGGTCGTTGGGGATTCGTTTCAAACATGTCTCTCCATCTAGATAAAATGCTCGAAGCGGTGTGAGACACCAATCTTTGTCTAAATTGGGAGAAAAGCCATTTATGGTCAAAGGCATAGTCCTTGGCATGAAATTTCAAAACGAGTTGATTAGATAGAGCAAAAAGTCGATGTTATTGCTAAGCGCCTCACCTTACCGTCAAAGGTATTAGGAGTTTTTAGGTCATGGGTTTCTATCGTGGATTCATACAAGATTTTTCCAAAATCGCTTGACCTATGACCCATCTTCTTGAAAGGATGCTCCTTTTATCTTCCACTGAGTGCATCATAGCTTTTGAAACATTGAAGAAAAAGCTTCTTGAAGCACCATTCTGTTGTTCGGCAGGGACTTGCCTTTTGAGCTCATGTGGATGCAAGTGATTTGCTATCGATTGGGTCTTGGGGCAGCGTGAAACAAGCATTTCGACCTATTCACTACATAGTAAACTATAAAAGCTCAACTCGTTACACCACGAGGAAAAAGAGCTATTAGCGTGGTGTATGCATTTAGAAGTTTCGCCGTTACTTAATCTTGACCAAATGTGTAGTGTATACGGATCACTCGACTCAAATATCTCTTTGCAAAACAAGATCTGGCGAGATTGCTCGTTGGGTTCTCCTCCTCCAAGAATTTGATATCATCATCGTGATAAAAAGGAGGCGAGAACACAGGCTGCGATCATCATCGATTAGAAAACCTCACGAAGATGTTTTAGAAAAAATAAATGAAACATTTCCTCCGAGACACTCAATCGGTTTCTTTCGTGGAAATTCTTCTACCCGTGGTTTCTTGACCATAAATTACCATGCGGGTAACTTCATTAATGAAAGGTGTCGACCAGGAAGAACAAATTCTTCAATGTTAAGCATTACTTAAGGGCGACCCTTTCTTATTCAAAATCTGTCGCGGATCAGTCATCCAAGCGGTGTGTTTATGGACAAGCTATTGACATTCTCGACTTGCCATCTGGATACCTTGGGCCATCATAGTCAAACACACGCAGGTGTTTGATTCGGGTTCTGTTGGCCCGCAATCTATAAGGATGCCCACGATTTTGTCAAAACACGTGGCGCTTGTCAACGTCATGGTAATATCTCTGAAGGAATGAAATGCCACAAAATGCCATTCAAGTTTGTGAGATATTTGACATATAGGGTATTGATTTTATGGGGCCATTTCCATCTCTCGTGGTAACAAGTACATACTCGTGGTACATGACTATTTGTCAAAATGGGTTGACGAAAGCTTTACCGATGATGCCGAGTTGTTGTTAAGGTTTGTATAGTCTTTTGCGGTTTGGAACTCGTGCTATAATTTCGATGATCGTGGTTCACATTTTGTAATGACCAATTTGATCCAGTCATGCAAAAGTATGGTGTTACCAGCGTCTATCTCTGCATACCACCCCGAACAAGTGGGCGGTGGAAGTTTCAGCAGTGGTATTAAAGTCCTTGAGAAAGGACGTTGGCGAAATCGTGCATCACAGTCGGATAAAGCTGGATAGCACTGGGCCTTTCGTGCATTTCTAAAACACCGGGTGTACTCACTAAGCTAGTGTGGAAAGGCATGTCATCTTCGATTGAGCTAGGCCTGAGCTTCTGGGCCTAAAACATGCAAACTTGATATTGAGACGGTGGTGATCACGAAAAGTTCAAATGAATGAATTAAATGAACTCCGTGATGATCAAGCATACGAGAACTCTTTGATCTATAAACAAAGACAAGAAGATTCATGACTCAAATAAAATGGCGGTATTAAGGTTTGTATAGTCTTTCCGTTTAACAAATAATTTTGGTGGTTCAACGACTTCATCAGTCAACGGTTAACTAGCGACCGTTAAATTATTTCTGAACTATATATATATATATGTGGGGGACTATAATATATTGTATATATATATATATATATATATATATATATATATATATATATATATATATATACTTAGTTTTGGCCGCCATGATGGTGAGCATGACTCTCAATTATTTGTTTGTTGTTTTTGTAAACTAAAATATATTTTTAAATTGTCAAACAATATTATAAAACAATTGTTTCTTTGGTTTTTAGTTGTTGGTTTTAGTTTTGTTTTGTTTTGTCAAAATTATAAATAATTGTATGATTTGCGTGGATGGTTAATGACATAACATATATAGTTTTACAACATTATGAATTTTATGTATGTGTGTAAAGTTGTAGATAATGAAGCGTATTAAAGTGATATAAGATTAAGCTTAAATTCAAACAAAGCTTTTTGTAGACAACATTAGTTGTTGATTTTGCGTATTTCCGTCTTCATCACAACATAAAATCTTTAATCCTTTTACCTTTTCACCCTTGATACGGTATGATGAGTGTCTAATCTTCATCGTTTTATCTTATTAGAATGCCAAAACATCGAAAACACTCGAAACACATCAAAATGATAAAAATATCACAAACAAGTGTTTTATATGTTTTAAATGCAAAACATCAAAATCGGTGAAAAGCATATAAAGTTTGCATAATTAGCGGTTTAGTCCCCAGTTACAAAGTTGTAGAATTTAGTCCACAGTAATTCAAAAGCTTGTAAAATGTCATTTAAGGTCCATGAGATTCAAAAGTTGTCAAAACAAACCCTTTAAAGTTCAAAATCACAAAATGACAACTTTGGTCCACTTAACTTTACAAAATGTCAAAAATAGTCCACAGGTGTTCAAAAATAGAAATTATTCAAACATCACCCTTGTATTATTAATAAATGACAAAATTGGTCCTTTATGATATGTTTGAGAAAAATTACAAGATTGGTCCACGGGTTTGAATATTGACATAAAAGGCCCTTGGATTTACAAAAATGGAAAATAATCAATATTGGTCCTTGTACTATTCACATATGGCGGGAATGGTCCTTGTGTTTACTTTGAAATGGACAGTTTCAAACCTTCAAGATTGGTGGAATTACACAAATGGTCCTTGTGATGTTAAAGCAAACAAGCGGACCTATTAACCAAATCAATCCAAATCTTTTAAACCGGTGGCCCGATCCATAGCCCAAACAACACCGTTATTATTAGCCATGGTCGAATGGTTGATACCCAGCAAAACCGAGTGCTGTTCACCGTCTCTGACCACAATAAATCAAAAACCGGCTGTTTTCTCACCACCTCACCCTTTCCACCTCGTTCAACTTTCCGACTCCCCCCTCCTCACCAACTAGCCCTGACTAATAAATGCTTCCCGCCATGTAACTTTCTTTATTACACTCTCGATCTCTGTTTTGCTTTCGAATCATTCCTACTCATGACTACTTCACATATTGTCCCTCACTCCACATAACATCCCAAACTTCTTTAATTGCTCTGAAATTATCTCAAGCAACCATGAGCACTTTTGGCACAAAATCTATTTTAAAGGCTAGGATGACTTTGGTGAATCAATGGTTGAGATTGTTGATGGGATATGATCGAGAGACATGTGGGGAGTTCAAAAGGCTATAAAGATAGAGGAAGAGTGAATGGAGAAGATATCTAGAATAATTGTAAAATTAGCTTATATAGTTTTAATTAAATTTCAATTTCAGTTTTGTTTAAGCTTTAAGCTTTGTATTTCATGTTTTCAAGGTGAAATAAAACTTTTATAAGCAACAATTTCGAGTATCAAGTAATATTTACATTTATGCAAAAATTCACTCTTGATCAAAAATCTCAATATGGTGAAATGTTGTTAGAGGTTGTTATTCGGACTCATAAGCCCATAAGCTCTATATAGCTTATTAAAGCTATTAGATACTTTAAAAACACTTTAGTAACCAAAACCGAAATTCATAAAAATACCAAATAAATAGTTTAAAAATAAAAAAACCATGGTGCAAGGTACAAGAAAATTTGGAGCAAGGTTGATATTGGATGGCCTTGGGATTAGTGCTTCTTGGGAAGCTTTAGGTTGTGTTTGTAAGCCTTGGTTATCAGTTACGTGCTTGGAATCCAATTTGTAAGCTAAATTCTCAATTTGGCATTTCCTTTGTTGAGTTGTTAATTAGTTTGAATCCTTGTGTTTCCATGCTTATCGGTCATAGTTGAGTTTAATTTAGTCTTTAAACGATGGCTTGTTCTTTTTAATTGATAGTTAATAAAACTCATTTTCCACGATCATATTAGCATAATTCTCAAACCTAAGTTTTATGTTGCTAATCATTTTTATATTTATTTAGTCTAATTTATGATTATATGAGTTCAATCTAGTTTATGGTCTAAATCTTTGTTAAGCTTTGAAAAGCTTCTTATGATCTCATAAAGTGGTGTTTGGATTGTGCTTATAAATTGTGTTAGAGGTGATTTGTAATATTGTTCTAGTTTGATACATATACTGTTTAGTTACTAATAGCTCATTTCAAGCATAAAACTCGGTCCTTGTTAGTAGAAAAGTCAAAATCATTGTAATTTCATCTTTAACAATCAACATTAGGATTTTAAGATATAAAACTCATCAAATTAGCTTAAAACTTGATAGTGTAGCTTAATATCATCTTAATATAGCTAATTATAACATAATCATTCATATAAATCAATCTCAAGTTCATAAAAGTCAAAGTGTTAGTGTAATTAAAAGTCAAATTTTTGATAGCACTGTTTTGAATAAAATTTAGAATTTTACTTGTGTGTTCATCATTAAGATTTAGCTTAAGTGCTTTTGGGAAATTAATATTTAGTTGCTCAACAAAATTAGAAAAATATTAGTTTGCTTTTTATCAACATATAGTCCTTTTACTTAGCTTATTTTGAACACCTCATTTGAAAACATGCTGCGCACAGACTTGGTAGTATAGTTCATAGGTTCTTAGAGCTTATTAGTTAGCTTTAGCTTGTAAATCTTAGCTTTTGAGAAGCTCACTAGTTATCTCAAGATTCTAAGTTTAAAATTTCAATTTCTAGCTTATTTGGTTGATCTACAATAGCTTTTCATTTTACATCCCACTTTGTTCAAGCAAACCCGAGTTAAGTTAGTGTTTTACAATTTTCAAAAGCTTCTCACAAGCTTATTTGTGAAAGCAATCTTTGCAAATTAGCTTTTTGAATAAGCAATTGGTCAACTTGATAATTGAAGTGTTCATTTTCATTTTGTAGCAATTAATTGCTTAAAATTAGCTAGAAGTTGCCTACAAAATCAAGCGATTATCTTGTGTTCAAGTGTAATTGTGTAATTATAGCTTAATCGGTGCTTATTATCGGTTATGGTGCTTGTTAGGTCTTTATTCTAGCTTATTTACATTAGCAACTTATTTCCATCGTACTTGTGCTTATTGATAGCTTAAAATCATTTTAGCTTAAAACTTGAGCTTATTTCCATTTAAGTGTAGCGTGACAAAATCATAAAATTTGTTTGGTGCTTATCGGTGTTTTTGTAAAAAGCAGTAGTTGAAAAGTGCTTAATCTCATGTGCTAGTTAGATGCAGCAAAATAAAATTGAAAAAAAAAAAAAATATTTTGCAAAAGGGGTAGGCGAGGCTCGAACACAGAGACCTCCCCTTTGTGAGTGATATAAAGTGTACTGTAACCATTAGCCCTTGGGTCTTTGGTATTAGAGTTTGCACAAAATACTCTCTTATACACATTTACCAGTTTAGCTTATTAAGTGTAGTTAGCTTATTTGGGCTTATTTTAAGTAGCTTTTTCAAGTTTTATTTTTTCATAAATCGTATTAGTATTAAGTATTTTATAAAAAGTTTGATTTTTCTCATTTGTTTTAGTATTTTTAAACATTTAATTAGTGTTTTTAGTAATTAATTCATAATAAAAATATAAAAGTCTAAAAATATAAATCTTTTTCTAAAATTTTCTTTTATCATATAATGCGTAAGAAAATTGATTTTACACTCGTGGGACTTTTATTTCATAAATTTTACGTTTTGTCTTGCGCTCCAGGCGTAATTTTTATAAATAACGTCGTTTTCATTTTAAATCTAGTTTTAGATAATTTGAGTATCACGTTTTAGTTAATATAGTTTATTTAAGTTATTTTATTTTATAAAATCTAAAAACATCATTGTAAAAATAGTGATAGCGTTTATTTAATATATTTTAACTTTTAATTTCTTTTAATTTGCATTTAAATCATGTAATTTGTAGATCTTTTCTTTAGGTAATTTTCACCCAAAACCTTCTTGATCACTATCCTTAGTGATCATTCTATCATCGATCAAGTGTTTATACACCAATTCATCCTCAAGTGGGACTTGACCAGGAATCCCTATCTCTGATCTTAATTGCATTAGTGTTTAATTTGTTTTAAGTTTGTTACGGTTAGCCATTCACAGTGGTTAGCTTGTAATTAAACTGTGGTTTAGCACCAAGTTTGCTTTTCACCCTTGATCTGACTCATTATAGTTGTCCGTGAGAAAAAACCGACGTTGTAGAAAAATCCTCTTGTGTTAATGTTTGTCATTGACTTTTGTTAATAGTCATTGCAAAACACAATACAATGAATTGTCTCGATTTAATTTAACGGCATCTTATTATCGGAGGAGCTTAAGACCATCGTTGGTATTGAGCAAATTGTACCTACTTCCTTTGATATAATCTTGGCTTTATATTGACACCCGTCTTAGCACTTGAAGCCTAGTTCCGTTGCATAATCCGTGCTTTGATCTATGTTTCATGCATATAAGGCACCTATTTTTAATTTTAAAGAATGTTTTGGAAGCCCGAGAATTCGAATGCTATTTAGGAAATTAGTTGTAAAGTGACTCATTATAATTTCTATCCATGTCGATAATACCAAGCGATTCGTGGTTGTAGCATTCGATCGTTGATCATATCCACATGATCGTGAGTTGGTGCGAGTTGCTTTTCTTGGAAAATGTTGGGTCGTAGAAGGTTGTTAAGATGTTTTGAAAGTGGGCTTTTTACGAAAGCGGTAATTGTTTATTGCTTTACTAAATGAGTCATACTTTGTTTTAAAACAATTTCATCTACAATTTAGTTTCTCTATAAAGTTTTGAGCTATACCCATGTTAGAGCTTACATTATATTTAGTCTAATTTAGCTTTGTTTTGTAGAATTTTGATCCATTGTGTTGTTTCACTTCAACTAATTTATTTGTGTGTCTTACCCGTCGATCTTAAAACTTATATATATCTATTTTGTATTACCACAACAATGTTTATAAGGATGAACATTAACAAAAAAATGTGTTATGAAAATAAAAAAAAACATACAATGAGATAAAAAAATTAAAAAAAGCAAAGCGGTTTGTTTTAGCAAAAAATATATTGTTGTCTATACAAAACAATGTTAAATATTAAATCATAAGACTTCTTTGAAAACTCGTTAGCAATTGGTTGTATACATCTATTCCTCTCCAAGTCCCATCGCTACATATATTTTTGTTAGACAATCAATATTTAAGTTTATTACATCTTGAAGCCATATAAATTCGTAAGTGCACAAAGGATAATGATTATAGACTAAGCAACAGATGAGCGCAATTGATTATTTTAACAAAGTCCCAAAATAAACCAACTATCTAACTTATTCATGCATGCTCTAATTTTATGACTCAAAATTCAATGCGTAATTGAGGAATTGTTTGAAGAATGTAGAGACCATACTCCATAATAAATATTGTAAACAAAAATTTATGGGTCAAATTTGGTTTTATATTGAATTCAATGGGTCGATGGGTTCTAACGATATTGCTTTCGACTAACAATGAATGGGTTTAAATTCAAATGATGCATAACAATAAATTTAATCTGTTGGAAAAATACAACACAAATGATGCAAATGGTGACTTTTTCTTTTGAGATAACATGAAGAAAAATAATGGTCACGATACTTCTAATTCACCTCATAAAACTTGCGGTTTCTACAACCCTATCTCACTTGCATCCTCATATCTCCTTGTCACCTATTACCGTCTATATAGACTTGAAATAGCTAATCGCTTGAAAATTAAATTCCTTGTTTCAATTAGAGATGTTTACGACCATTGGACTCTTTTGCGCATCCTCCTCTTAACACCTCTGCGGTTGTAGGCTGACCAATCAAATTACTCATAAAGAAAAAATGATTCAATATGAATCGCGCATGTTTAGGTGATCTGAACAAAGATTGTATAGGAAGTAAACTTACTTGGCTTTTAAAATAGCTTCACTACCAACATTAAGTTCTTAGTCTACATAAAACATATTATGTAAATATCAATGGCAAAGATATATCACCCATGCCTAGTCAATAAAACCACACCTAGATTTTTGTAATAAAATCCCATTACGAATTGACCAGCCATTTTTATTGTGATTTGAATGCGGAGTTTAGGAGATGACTAATGATTCCTTATAGTATATGTAAAACAGTAAAAATCAAAATGATTCGAGGATAGAAAACTTCCCGTTTAGTAATGTCACGGGAACCGGTGGCCGTTTAGACCCATAATTAATAATGACATAGTTTAACTTTTAACGAGAAAACTCTCGTGCATTTTCATTGTCAATACTTCACACCCAATCGGTTCATTGTTGATTCAACACAAGCGACTATTTATAAGCGTGTTTGCTTTTGCAAATGTCATGGTCAAAAATCTTATACCAATTCGAACATCTAAAGTCTAAATACAAAACCATTTATCTTGAAGTGTAAAGTCAAAATTAAGTTCAAAACTACCTCACGAAACATATGAATACTATAGTTGTTATAGGTATTGTGTTTAACCATGAGTGATCATCATTCAATTGAAATGTGTAGTGAAGTGACTAAACTTAGCTTTTCTCCCGACTCACGCTTTACATTAGGCGGCCAAATGAAAACTAGACATGTTTGCGTCGTAGTGCGACTCTTCTATGGTTTGTAGCATAAGAGTAAACTGAATATTTGGTTACCAAGGGTGTCGGTAATGACAAATGTAATTATTTAAATGAAGAAATCAAGTATTTAGAATTTTGCTAAAAAATTAGACAAAACGGATTATACAATTTAACACTACACAAATTCATTATAATTAAACGAAGAACATGGAAATAGTATATTTACCTTGCAAAACTCTTCTCTCCATCGGTGCTTCAAGGCGCTGGATCGATCGCGGACTTCGGCATTGGATATTTTATGCGGTATATTAGCTTTCGGTCCTAGAAGGACAAAGTTACTGTTTGGGAGCATCACCGCAAATGGTTCTAGAATGCATCTGTATGAGTGTGAGATAGAGAAACTAGATGGTACTCGTGAGCAGTTGGTATAGGCGGAAAGCGAGGCATATAACATATCGCAACCTGAGGCTAAGATCTTGACAAATATGTTGAAGTGAAAGTGAATTGTCATAGATGGGTACCATGGTCTTGCATGTGATGGTCCATTGCTATAACTCTTATTTTGTGCATAAGTTGAGGAGGTATAAAAGCAGGAGACGGTTAAACCGAGAAGAGGTCGTCCGAGCTCGACCACGATCGCATAATAACCTTTCCTCTACATGCTTGGATTTTTAATCTATTCGATCAATGGTATAAGTATCGGTGGTAAATCAACTAAAACTTGTGAATCATAATCAAGGTATAAATATGTGGCCTTGTGGGATAATCTCATAAAGCATATTGATTAAGTGGTCAGGATATATATCAATTCAAAATTGCTTCTTACACAATCAAGGGAGGACAAAGGGTAACCATAAAAAACAAACAATCTGTCCAAAACCAGAAACATTAGTTTAAGAATATGTAAAAATCCGCACATCCGCTCCGCATGAGTGTTTAATAGCAAGAGCTTCTGACAATTAACCATATTGGTGGTGAAATAAAAGAAAAAGGTCGAGGTGATAAAGGATGTCATATTTGAATACCTCACGATGTTTTATTTTGTTATTGAGCGTCTTGATCAATAAAGACATCGATTCCCACCACCTTAAATTCTTCTTCAATTGATCTATTGATGTATTTGGAAAATCAAGCTTGGTGGGCATCTGGCCCAGATGTTGCTTAAAAAAACAAACAAAATATAGATTTTGATAATGTTGGATATAAGCAACATTTATGTTACAAAAGTTTAATATATCATGGCGAAGTTATCATAATCGAATATACTCGCATTTGTAAAAGGCATAGCAGTGAAATTGGTTTGAAGAGTAATAATTGCGTAACTTATGCGGTTCTTATTGGGGGTGGTCTGGGGCAACTTATTGTGGGGAAAAGTTGATTATCATGCTATAGCGATAAAGAAAAAGACTAAAGCTACGGTACCACGATAACAAATCGTTGATACAACCTCGCCAAATGTAATCTATACTTTTACATTACAAATCAATTACTAACCATAGGACTATACAAAACATTCAATCAATTACGTTTTGTTCCGATTATGTGGTGTTACTATATATCATTTGAACCATATCTATTCAAATGTATTCAAAGGAAAACATGAGCAGGTGTGTGACAATCCGAAAAACAAAAAGCTGCAAAAGCCCGTGTCCGGATCGCTACTTATAAACCTTTTTATTTTATTTTTATATTGGTTTTTCAATCAATAATCATATATATGCATATAAGTACATCTTGGAAATCATTAATGCATAAAACCTCATTAGAACAAAGAAGATATCGTGCATCATTATGTTTAAAAAAAACCATACCTTTCTACCCATTGCATATCTGGAGCAACATAACCACTTCTGACCCTTGTTGAAACATGTGTGTATCTCTCTTGGAACATTTTCTTGCTAACGATATCGAAAGTTTCATGTTAGTTCCTACAAAGTTTAGTAATTATGAGACCATCGATCACATATAAAGGGCGACTTCAAAACCAATTGGTAAATATGACATCAATCATGTTGACTTAAGCATAAGGGTTATAATGGATTCCTTGTTGATGTTGAAGTCGACAATGCCGTGTCCTCGATATGACATCTCAATCTGCTGTATTTTGATTACATACTTTATCCTCTCGAAGATAAAGGCAACATTGATTCGGTGTTTGAGTAAACCTAAATTAAATAATTGAATAAGAAGTCATAGGTAGGTGAAATGGTTCCCATCAATAATTTCCATGGACAAAGGCTCTGTTTGACTACTTGCTGTTTCATGATTGCTATCAAATTCCTTGGCACATATCGATGGTGCTTATCTTCAAACATACTGACTTATCAATAATACGAACTGGCGCCCACATGAAGGTGATTTGCCACAGCTCGAAACCATGACTTTCAAATGGATTCGGAATTTGTGACTTGCATTACCAATCATCATAGACAACTCAGGCGCTATTTGGTTAACTCGCATAGTAATGGCATCCATAACTCCTTGAACGAAGCCCTCTTGCTTTGAAAAATGGGAGGAAATAATAGACTTGGTGCAAGGCTCACATGGTGGAGATGATTACATATATGGTAGGTTTGTAACACAATATCTCGATCGTGTTTGCAAGACTTTCATCTCCTACAATAAGACCATTACTACTTCCGACATGGTAGGCAGTTATACTATCTACCATCTTTATCTCTTCTATAAGCCGGCTTGAAATCCGTTCATGGTCTTTGTATGATCCCTATTGGGAGGTTGACCGGCTCGGGCAAAAGACTACCTGTCGAATGTTGATTACATCTATATAGCCTAAATACAAAAGAAACAACACTTATTTAAACAATCTAAAATAACCTTAAAAAAGGAATCCGAAGAACCCCAAAATAATAAACAATCCCGAAGACTACATAACAAAAGTGTTTTTTACCTCTGCAACGAGTTTGGTAAACCTCAAAATAACTCATCAACTTATTTCTTTAATGAGAGCAAGCATCTGAGCAAATCCGTAGCTCGAATAAGCCGCTTTGAATAAGGACCACGATACGGTGATCGGACGAAAACAAAGGATCAATACCGAACAAATCTTTGTTACATAGGTTGTTTGGAATCACGAATGAATATGTAACTACTAAAAATAACCAATGTTTGACTTTGATGTGCATATAAAGCTGTTAATACAAATAAGCGAGTAAAAGCGTTTATTAATATTTTGCGATCTCTTTGTGTTTTTGTTGATAACATATATAATGTTGTATTAGTATAATTATAAGGATACATGTTATTTTTGTAAAGCATTTACATAATCTTTTAAATACAAAATGTAGTAACAAAGCATTTGTTGTAATAGTTAATTAGGATGGGTAAAATCACAACCCGGATCTTAACCCATACCCAAAGAGACTTGATACAATGTATACTTAGATACATTGAATCTAGATATAACCGTGGACCAACCTGACCCGTAACAAAAACCCATGGGCAAGAGGGCGTTCCACGGATCCCTGATGGTTTAACAAGATTGCATCTACCATCAAGTACAAGAATGTCCCACATGAAGCTATCAAGCTTCTTCTGCTCCCATTTTATCTGTAGGACAAGCCCTGAATTGGCTTCGAGAAACAACCCCTCGCTCTATCGAGACATGGGAGGATCTAGTTACCAAGTTTGTTAACGAATTCTATCCTCCATCCGTAACCACAAGTCTTAAGAATGAGATAATGAAATTTTCTCGTAGATTTGATGATCATTCGGGAGGCATGGATCGTTATAAAGAATTGCTCCGCAAGTGTCCACATCATGGTTTTACCGAGTTAATGCAAATGGATACTTTCTATAATGGTCCGAGACAAGTCGACCAAGACTCTTTGAATGCCTCCGCTGGAGGTAATTTCCTTAGCAAAACCACCAAAGAAGCCTTACAAATCATTGAAAACAAGTCCCAGTCCGCCCTTTCCGCACAAAGACATATCGACTCGCCCATCGTCGACCTTCTACTTCATATCCAGTGAGTACATCTAGCACGTATGCTAAGATTGATAAACTCAGATATTGTTCAGCTTTGGTTCTTGCTAACCAAAGAAAGTCACCTTCACTCAAACACCATCACATGGTGAAGTGAAGAAAGTTGAAGTTTGTGTTACTTGTGGTGGTCCTCATGCATACTACAACCAGATCGCCACCGATGGTAGTCCGTTTGAAGCAAATGCTATAGCCGGTACTTCAAATCAAGGAGGTAATCAATACCGTCCTCGAATGAACCAAGCTACCGTATAACACTTATCGTGCACCACTGTGTTTTAACCGTAATCCTAACCGAATCGTAATCAACCTAGAATGAACCAAGGTTATCAAAACCAAGGTAATTTCTATCCTGGACCCAATCAAGGTTTCCAACAACAAGGAACCTTCATCAAAACAATTTCAATCGAGGAATCAATTTCAAGGAATTTTCAACAACAAGGTCATAATTAAAACATCCGACCTCAAAATTTCCCTCCTAATCCACCTCCCACCATTGTTCCAACTGGACCATCATCTGATGAGTTGTTGAAACAATTCATGAAATCCCAAGATGAGATGAACAGTTGTTGGTCACCGATCACGATCTCAAGAAGTCTTTAAATGATCAACCCTCGGCTCGGAAAACTTCCGAGCAACACGATCGCTAACCCGAGGGGCGATGCTAAGGCGATCACAACCGTAAGTGGTGTTTCATACAATGGACCCGCTATTCCTACTACCCTTCTTCTTCTTCTCTCCCAAAGGTAGTAGAAAGTGAACCTCCAACACACAATGGACCCACGACTCCAATGCCTCCTCCACTAGAGAAATGAGTCAAGTTACCAAGGCGATAAGGACAAGGAACTTCCTATTGATAATGGAAGTACCACACACGCCCTACCTTCGTAGTCCAACCTCGTTGTCCAGAAACCCAAGTCTAATCCAGAGTTGTTTTTGAACCACCAGCTCTGCTGAAAATACCAACCAAATCTTCTATTCCTTACCCATCACGCTGAATGAGCAAAGTCTGCATGAGAAAGCTAGTCATCAAATGGATAAATTTTTCCAAATTTTCCAAGAGTTACACTTTGACATAAGTTTATGGATGCTATCATGCCGATGCCCAAGTTTGCATCAACTCTCAAGCACATGTTAAGCAATAAGGAAAGTGCTTTGAAATGGCAAAACTCCTCTTAACGAGAATCGCCGCCAGCTATTCTCAAGAAGCTTCAGAAACTTGAGATCCCGGAAATTTCTCTTACCTTGTGTATTCCTGTGAATGGTTGAATGCTTTGCCCTAGCAGATCTTGGTGCAAGCATAAACCTTATGCCTTATTCAAAGTGGAAGAAACTTTCTCTTCCGGAACTTACTCCTACATGCATGACTCGAGCTTGTCGATCGTTTCCATATCCCGTCCCCTTGGCATTGCCGAGGACGATTTGTGAAAGTAGGAAAGTTCCATTTTCCACCGACTTCGTGGTTGTTGATTTTGATGCCGATCATCGGGTTCCTCTCATTGTTGGTCGAGGATTCCCGAGAACGGCCGTGCTCTCATTGATGTATTTGAGCAAGAAATCACATCATGTTTGGTAATGAAGCCGTCACTTTTAACCTTGATCGATTGAGGTACTCCGCAAATTATGATTCGAATCGTTAACCGAATAGATATCATTGATGTTGCTTCGTAAGAGTACTCAAGAAGTTCTTGGTTATTCTCATAATTCCGCGAGTGGGATACCACCACATCTTCCCATCCTATCATAGCCAATTTACTCCTTCTCTCTCCGCTTGAGGGAAACAACTTCATCTTGGAAGAGATTGAAGCATACTTGGCTAGTGATTCTGCTCCATGGGAAATTGATCACGCCCAATTGACATTGAGGGGGACATACTTCTCATTGAGAAGTTGCTTAATGATGATCCATCATCGCCCTCACACTAGTGATTCAATTCTCGATGAGATTAATCAAAATGAGATTAACTGAGGAGATTTTCTTCTGAGAAGTTGTTAAATCATGACATTTCTCCTCCACCCTCCCGCCGAACTTCATAACAAGGAAATCAAGTCGCTTGAGAAAATCAAGAATTTCCGAGGTTGAGCTTAAGGACTTACCACCTCATCTCGAATATGCATTTCTTGAAGGTGATGATAAATTACCACTATTATTGCTCGAGATTTGAGTAAAGATGAAAAGTCCGCCTCATAAAAATCTTGAAGTCACACAAACAAGCAATTGCTTGAAACTCTCCGATATTAAGTGGTATCAACCCCGAGTTTTGTACTCACAAAATCTTGATGGAGGATGACTTCAAACCAAAGCTCAACATCGTAGACGAGTGAATCCAAAATCCATGATGTTATTAAACAGAGGTTATCAAACTTGATGCGTGATTGATTTACCCGATCTCGTGATAGTCCTCGGGTCACCCCAATTCATTGTGTTCAAAAGGGCATATTATCATATCACAAATGAAGATAACGAGTTAATTTCAACTCACGGTTACTGTGATGGCGTGTTTGCATTGACTATCGTAAGTTGAATGACGCCACCCGAAAGACCATTTTCCTCACCCTTCATGGACCAAATGCTTGAGAGATTAGCAGAAATGAATACTATTGTTTCCTTGATGGTTTCTCGTTACTTTCGATCCCCATTGATCCAAAGGATCAAGATAAACCACATTCACCGCCCATACCGGAACTTTTGCCTATAGACGTATGCCTTTTGGCCTATGTAATGCCCCGCACGCTCCAACGATGTATGATGGCCATTTTCCACGATATGATCGGGAAACAATGGAGGTGTTTATGGATGACTTCTGTCATTGGGGATTCGTTTCAAACATGTCTCTCCCATCTAGATAAAATGCTCAAACGGTGTAAGACACCAATCTTTGTCTAAATTGGGAGAAAAGCCATTTTATGGTCAAAGAAGGCATAGTCCTCGGCCATAAAATTTCAAAGAACGGGATTCGCTAGATAGAGCAAAAGTCGATGTTATTGCTAAATCGCCTCACCCTACTACCGTCAAAGGTATTAGGAGTTTTTAGGTCATGCCTGTTTCTATCGAGATTCATACAAGATTTTTCCAAAATCGCCTACCTATGACCCATCTTCTTGAAAAGGATGCTCCTTTATCTTCTCACCCGAGTGCATCATAGCTTTTGAAACATTGAAGAAAAAGCCATCAAGCACCCATTCTCGCTGTTCCCGATCGACTTGCCTTTGAGCTCATGTGCGATGCAAGTGATTTTGCATCGGCAATTTTAGGGCAACGAGAAACAAGCATTTTCACCTATTCACTACGCAAGTAAGACTATGACCAAGCTCAACTCGTTACACCACCACGTAAAAAGAGCTATTAGCCGTGGTGTATGCATTTGAGAAGTTTCGCCGACTTAATCTTGACCAAATGTGTAGTGTATACGGATCACTCGGCTCTCAAATATCTCTTTGCAAAACAAGATGCAAAGTCGAGATTGCTCCGCTGGGTTCTCCTCCTCCAAGAATTTGATATCATCATACGGATAAAAAGGAGCCGAGAACCCGGTCACGATCATCTCGTCTGCATTAGAAAACCTCACCAAGATGTTTTCGAGAAAAGGAAATAAATGAAACATTTCTCCGAGACACTCAATGCGGTTTCTTTTCGTGGAAATTCTTCTACCCCATGGTTTGTCGACTTCGCAAATTACCATGCGGGTAACTTCATTAGAAAGGGATGTCGACCCAACAGAAGAACAAATTCTTCAAAGATGTTAAACATTACTCGGGACGACCCTTTCTTATTCAAAATCAGGCGGATCAGTCATCCGACGGTGTGTTTATGGACAAGCTATTGACATTCTCACTTGCCATGCCGGACCCATCGGGGCCATCATAGTCCAAACTACACCGCCAAAAAGGTGTTTGATTCCGGTTCTATTGGCCCACAATCTATAAGGATGCCCACAATTTTGTCAAAACCGCGACGCTTGTCAACGCCATGGTAATATCTCTCAAAGGAATGAAATGCCACAAAATGCCATTCAAGTTTGCAGATATTTGACATATGGGGTATTGATTTTATGGGCCATTTCCATCTTCTCGTGGTAACAAGTACATACTCGGGTCATGACTATTTGTCAAAATGGGTCAAGCGAAAGCTTTACCTACCAATGATGCCCGAGTTGTTGTGAAGTTTTGAAATTTTTGCCGTGTTTGGAACTCCTCGTGCTATAATCGCGATCGTGGTACACATTTTTGTAATGACCAATTTGATCGTGTCATGCAAAAGTATGGTGTTACCCACCGCCTATCTATCGCATACCACCCCAAACAAGTCAAGTGTGGAAGTTTCAAACCGTGGTATTAAAAGAATCCTTGAAAGGACAAGAGGCGAAAATCGTGCATCCCGGTCGGATAAACCGGATGACGACTGGCCTTTCAGACATTTTACAAAACACCCATCTGTGTACTCCATACAAGCTAGTGTACGGAAAGGCATGTCATCTTCCGATCGAGCTAGAGCACAAGGCTTACTGGCCTTAAAACATGCAAACTTCGATATTCAGATACCGTGATCACGTAAAAGTTCAAATGAATGAATTAAATGAACTCCGTGATCAAGCATACGAAACTCTTTGATCTATAAACAAAAGACAAAGAAGATTCATGACTCTAAAATAAAGAACCGCTTTCAACGTTGGTGATCGAGTCCTTCTTTTCAATTCAAGATTGAAGATTTTCTCTGAAAGCTCAAGTCCCGCTGGTCCGTCCATTCACCATTGCTAAGGTTTATCCTTATGGTACCGCTGAGTTATCTCAACCCGATGGTCCAAATTTTAAAGTGAATGGTCATCGATTAAAGCATTACTTGGAGAGGACATTCCACCCGTGATTGTCCCGGATCTACAAACATTCCCCATGAACCAATGACTTGGGTCGAGTCAAGCTAGCGACTGGAAATAAAAAACAAGAGACACACCATATGGGTTTTCACCCATGTTTCGCTTTCTTACCCCTTTCTACCACCCTAGTGCGGGGAGTTGCCCCATCATTGATATATCAATCTCTAAAAAAAAAAAAAAAAAAAAAAAAAAAATGTATATATCAAAACAAAATAATGGCCGTAATATTTCCCTTTTATGTTCTTTGTTTCGCATAACTGGTGACTTTGAATATTGAGGCAATATTCATTTCTGTGGGGGAATTCTCTCGAATTTCATCATATAATTATTTCACCCACCCTGCTTTTGGCAATTTTTTTCGAGTAAGTGTTTTTCACTTACTCAACAAATGGTAATCATCCGCCATGTCTAACCCACATAAGGATTGGCTAATCCAGAGCAAACGGCTCTTGGTAAAGATATCTCAAACCGCTTATGGCTTGCAATTTGCCCAAAATTGTATGGTGTTCAACTCACCATATCTTTAAACTAGTGAAAAGTCACAGCCCGCAAGTTTATGGCTTGTGGTAAAGGCGCTTGAAAATCCATAATTGGTAATCGACTCACCAAAGATAATATTGATAATTTATCTAAGAGTTGGCTAGTCCAGAGCAAACGGCTCGTAAAGACAAATCAAACCATTGAAAGCTTATGATTTGCTTAAAATCATTCGTTATCATTGTACCAAGGTTCTTACTTGAACTAAAACAATTGGCTACCCGTAAGTAATGGCTTTGGTAAAGAGATAAAATCCATTAAATTTTTCAAATCATTGCTAGGACTAGCAATATCTTAGTGGGGATTGATGAGTTGTCTAAATACTCATCATTTTTATATCGTTAATGCCAAAACATCCGAAAACACTCGAAACACATCAAATGATAAAATATCACAAACAAGTGTTTTATATGTTTTAAATGCAAAACATCAAAATCGTGAAAACGATAAAGTTTGCATAATTGGCGCTTTAGTCCCCCGTTACAAAAGTTGTCGAATTTAGTCCCCGGTAATTCAAAAGCTTGTAAAATGTCATTTAAGGTCCATGAGATTCAAAATTTGTCAAAACAAACCCTTTGAAGTTCAAAATCACAAAATGACAACTTTGGTCCCTTAACTTTACAAAATGTCAAAATAGTCCCTGGTGTTCAAAAATAGAAATTATTCAAACATCACCCTTGTATTATTAATAAATGACAAAATTGGTCCTTTATGATATGTTTAGAGAAAATTACAAGATTGGTCCCCTGAGTTCAATATTGACATAAAAGGCCCTCGATTTACAAAATGGAAAATAATCAATATTGGTCCTTGTACTATTCACATATGGCAGGAATGGTCCTTGTGTTAACTTTGGGAAATGGACAGCTAAACCTTCAAGATTGGTGGAATTACACAAATGGTCCTTTGATGTTGCTTAAACAAACGGACCCTATTATTAACCAAATCCAATCCAAATCTTTTAAACCTACTGCCCAATCCATAGCCCAAACCCAACACCTATTATTAGCCATGGTCAATGGTCAATACCCCGCCAAAACCAGGGTACTGCTCACCCGCCTCCCCAACCCTCAGAACCAAAACCAAATTGCTTTTTCTCACCACCACCTCACCCTTTCCACCTCATTCAACTTTCCACCACCCCTCCTCACCAACTAGCCCACAACTAATAAATGCTTCCCCACCATGTAACTTTCATCACTACACTCTCAATCTCGCTTTTGCTTTCCAAATCATTCCTACTCCATGACTACTTCACATATTGTCCCCCACCACCACATAACATCCCAAACTTCTTTAATTACTCGAAATTATCTCACAACCATGAGCACTTTTGGCACCAAAATCTATTTTAAAGGCTAGGATGACTTTGATCGAATCAATGGTTGAGATTGTTGATGGATATGATCAGAGACATGGGGAGTTCAAAAAGGCTATAAAGATAGAGGAAGAGTGAATGGAGAAGATATCTAGAATAATTGTAAAATTAGCTTATATCGCTTTTTAATTATATTTCAATTTCCAGTGTTTGTTTAAGCTTTAAGCTTTGTATTTCATGTTTTCAAGGTGAAATAAAACTTTGTAAGCAACAATTTCAAGATCAAGTAATATTTGCTTATGCAAAAATTCACTCTTGATCAAAAATCTCAATATGGTGAAATGTTGTTAGCAGTTGTTATTCGGACTCATAAGCCCACATAAGCTCCTATATAGCTTATTAAAGCTATTAGATACTTTAAAAGCACTTTAGTAACCAAAACCGTAAATTCACAAAATACCAAATAAATAGTTTAAAAATAAAAAACCATGGTGCAAGGTACAAGAATATTGAGCAAGGTTGATATTGGACGGCCTTGGGATTAGTGCTTCGGGAAGCTTTAGGTTGTGTTTGTAAGCCTTGGTTATCGCCTGTGCTTGGAATCCAATTTGTAAGCTAAATTTCAATTTGGCATTTCACCGTTGAGTTGTTAATTAGTTTGAATCTTGTGTTTCCATGCTTATCACCATAGTCGAGTTTAATTTAGTCTTTAAACCAAGAGCTTGTTCTTTTAATCGATAGTTAATAAGAAACTCATTTTCACACCATATTAGCATAATTCTCAAACCTAAGTTTTATGTTGCTAATAATGTTATTTTATATTTATTTAGTCCTAATTTATGATTATATGAGGTCTCGCAATCTAGTTTATGGTCTAAATCTTTGTTAAGCTTTGAAAAGCTTCTTAATGCCTCATAAAGCGGTGTTTGATTGTGCTTATAAATTGTGTTAGAGGTGATTTGTAATATTGTTCTAGTTTGATACATGTCTGCTTAGTTACTAATAGCTCATTTCAAGCATAAAACTCATCCTTGTTAGTAGAAAAGTCAAAATCATTGTAATTTCATCTTTAACAATCATCGTTAGGATTTTAAGATATAAAACTCATCAAATTAGCTTAAAACTTGATAGTGTAGCTTAATATCATCTTAATATAGCTAATTATAACATAATCATTCATATAAATCAATCTCAAGTTCATAAAAGTCAAAGTGTTAGTGTAATTAAAAGTCAAAATTTTCAATAGCACTTTTGAATAAAATTTAGAATTTTACTGTGTTCATCATTAAGATTTAGCTTAAGTGCTTTTGGGAAATTAATATTTAGTTGCTCAACAAAATTAGAAAATATTAGTTTGCTTTTTATCACTTATATAGTCCTTTTACTTAGCTTATTTTGAACACCTCATTTGAAAACATGCTCGCATACGTACTTGGTAGTATAGTTCATAGGTTCTTAGAGCTTATTAGTTAGCTTCACTTGTAAATCTTAGCTTTTGAGAAGCTCACCTAGTTATCTCAAGATTCTAAGTTTAAAATTTCAATTTCTAGCTTATTTAGTTGATCCGCAATAGCTTTTCATTTCGCCCACTTTGTTCAAGCAAACCAGCTTAAGTTAGTGTTTTAAAATTTTCAAAGCTTCTCACAAGCTTATTTGTGAAAGCCAATCTTTGCAAATTAGCTTTTGAATAGCTTAATTGGTCAACTTGATAATTGAAGTGTTCATTTTCATTTTGTAGCTTAATTAATTGCTTAAAATTAGCTAGAAGTTGCTTACAAAATCAAACAAAGGTAATCGTGTTCAAGTGTGAATTTGTGCTTAATTATAGCTTAATCGCTTATTATCGCTATGGTGCTTGTTCGCCTTTATTCTAGCTTATTTACATTAGCTTAACTTATTTCCATCATACTTGTGCTTATTCAATAGCTTAAAATCATTTTAGCTTAAAACTTGAGCTTATTTCCATTTAAGTGTAAACTGTGACAAAATCGTAAAACGCTTCAAGTTTATCGTTGTTTTTGTAAAAGTCAGAGTTGAGAAAAGTGCTTAATCTCATGTGCTTAGTTGGTCTCGTAAAATAAAATTCAAAAAAAATATTTTGCAAAAGGGGTAGTGTGCTCGAACCCCGAGACCTCCCCTTGTGAGAGTGATATAAAGTGTACCAGTAACCATTGCGCCTTGGGTCTTTGATCGTTAGAGTTTGCACAAAATACTCTTATACACATTTTACCCGCTTTAGCTTATTAAGTGTAGTTAGCTTATTTCGAGCTTATTTTAAGTAGCTTTTTCAAGTTTTTATTTTCATAAATCAGATTAGTATTAAGTATTTTATAAAAAGTTTCAGATTTTTCTCATTTGTTTTAGTATTTTTAAACATTTAATTAGTGTTTTTTAGTAATTAATTCATAATAAAAATATAAAAGTCTAAAAATATAAATCTTTTTCTAAAATTTTCTTTATCATATAGTACGTAAGAAAATTGATTTTACACTGTAGGACTTTTATTTCATAAATTTTACGCTTTGTCTTATGCCCAACAGTAATTTTTATAAATAACGACGTTTCATTTTAAATCTAGTTTTTAGATAATTTGAGTATACGTTTTAGTTAATATAGTTTATTTAAGTTATTTTATTTTATAAAATCATAAAAACATCATTGTAAAATAGTGATAGCGCTTATTTAATATATTTTAACTTTTAATTTCTTTTAATTTGCATTTAAGTCAGAATTTGTAGATCTTTTCTTTAGGTAATTTTCACCCAAAACCCATCGATCACTATCCTTAGTGATCATTCTATCATCCGATCAAGTGTTTATACACCAATTCATCCTCCGTGGGACTTAACGCACCCGTGAATCTCTATATTCCTCCGATCTTAATTGCATTAGTGTTTGAGCTGCTTTTAAGTTTGTTACGGTTAGCCATTCACAAGTGGTTAGCTTGTGTAATTAAACTTGACGGTTTAGCACCAAGTTTGTTCTGCTTTTCACCCTTGATACGGCTACGTATAGTTGTCCGTGAGAAAAAACCGGCCGTTGTAGAAAAAATCCTACTTGTGTTAATGTTTGTCATTGACTTTTGTTAATAGTCATTGCAAAACACAATGCAACTGGGAATTGTCTACGATTTAATTTAAACGGCATCTTATTATCGGAAGGGCTTAAGACCATCGTTGGTATTGAGCAAATTGTACCTACACTTCCGCCTGATATAATCTTGGCTTCTATTATATTGACACCCATCCTTAGCACTTGAAGCCTAGTTCCGTTGCATAATCCGGCGCTTTGATCTATGTTTCTCATGCATATAAGAGGAGCACCTATTTTTAATTTTAAAGAATGTTTTGGAAGCCCGACAATTCGAATGCTATTTAGGAAATTAGCTGTGTAAAGTGACTCATTATAATTTCTATCCATATCGATAATACCAACTGATTCAGTAGTTGTAGCATTCGATCGTTGATCATATCCACATGATCGTGAGTTGGTGCGAGGATTGCTTTTTCTTGGAAAATGTTGGGTCGTAAGAAGGTTGTTAAGAATGTTTTGAAAGTGGGCTTTTTTCTGAAACGGTAATTGTTTATTGCTTTACTAAATAGAGTCATACTTTGTTTTTAAAACAATTTCATCTACAATTTCGTAGTTTCTCTATAAAAGTTTTGAGCTATACCCATGTTAGAGCTTACATTATATTTTAGTCTAATTTTAGCCTGTTTTGTAGAATTTTGATCCATTGTGGCTGTTTCACTTCAACTAATTTATTTGTGTGTCTTACCCGTCACGATCTTAAAACTTATATATATCTATTTTTACATATTACCACAACAATGTTTATAAGGATGAACATTAACAAAAAAAAATGTGTTTGCCTATGAAAATAAAAAAAAAACATACAATGAGATAAAAAAAATTAGAAAAAGCAAACGGTTTGTTTTAGCAAAAATATATTGTTGTCTATACAAAACAATGTTGCGTATTCAAATCCAACATAAGACTTCTTTGAAAACTACGTTAGCAATTGGTTGTATACATCTATTCCTCTCAAGTCCCATCGCTACATATATTTTTTGTTAGACAATCAATATTTAAGTTTATTACATCTTGAAGCCATATAGAATTCGTAAGTGCACAAAGGATAATGATTATAGACTAAGCTTAACAGATAGACGCAATTGATTATTTTAACCAAAGTCCCAAATAAACCAACTATCTAACTTATTCATGCATGCTCTAATTTTAACGACTCAAAAATTCAATGCGTAATTGAGGGAATTGTTTGAAGAATGTAGAGACCATACTCCATAATAAGTAATATTGTAAACAAAAAATTTATGGGTCAAATTTGGTTTTATATTGAATTCCAACGGGTCCAATGGGTTCTAACGATATTGCTCAACTAACAATGAATGGGTTTAAAATTCAAATGATGCATAACAATAAATTTAATCTGTTGGAAAAATACAACACAAATGATGCAAATGGTGACTTTTTCTTTTGAGATAACAAACAGAAAAATTGGCCCAATTCACATTCGCCTACAATTCACCTCATAAAGCTTGCAGTTTCTACAACCCTATCTCACTTGCATCCTCATGTATCTCCTTGTCACCTATTACCCGTCTATATAGACTTGAAATAGCTAATCGCTTCAGAAATTAAATTCCTTGTTTCAATTAGAGATGTTTCAGCCATTGGACTCTTTTGCCGCATCCTCCTCTTAACACCTCTGCAGTTGTATGGGCTTGACCAATCAAATTACTCATAAAGAAAAAATGATTCAATATGAATACGCATGTTTTAGGTGATCTGAACAAAGATTGTATAGGAAGTAAACTTACTTGGCTTTTAAAATAGCTTCACTACCAACACATTAAGTTCTTAGTCTACATAAAAACTTATATTATGTAAATATCAATGGCAAAAGATATATCACCCATGCCTAGTCAATAAAACCACACCTAGATTTTTGTAATAAAATCCCATTACGGAATTTGACCAGCCATTTTTTATTGTGATTTCGAATAGCAGTTTAGGAGATGACTAATGATTCCTTATAGTATATGTAAAACAGTAAAAAATCAAAATGATTCAGATAGAAAACTTCAACCCATTTAGTAATATCTGGGAACCCAGCTGACCCGTTTAGACCCATAATTAATAATGACATAGTTTAACTTTTAACCCAGAAAACTCTCGTGCATTTTTCATTGTCAATACTTCACCACCCAATCGGTTCATTGTTGATTCAACACAAACGACTATTTATAAGCGTGTTTGCTTTTTGCAAATGTCATGGTCAAAAATCTTATACCAATTCCGAACATCTAAAGTCTAAATACAAAACCATTTATACTGAAGTGTAAAGTCTGAAAATTAAGTTCAAAAACTACCCTCACAGAAACATATGAATACTATAGTTGTCGGTATTGTGTTTAACCATGAGTGATCATCACATTCAATTGAAATGTGTAGTATAAGTGACTAAACTTAGCTTTTTCTCCGGCTACTGCTTTCACCATTAGGCGGCCAAATGAAAAGCTAAGACATGTTTGCGTGCTGTAGTCTGACTCTTCTATGGTTTGTAGCATAAGAGTAAACTGAATATTTGGGTTACCAAGGGTGTCGGTAATGACAAATGTAATTATTTAAATGAAGAAATCCAAGTATTTAGAATTTTGCTAAAAAAATTAGACAAAGACGGATTATACAATTTAACACTACACACAAATTCATTATAATTAAACAGACGAAGAACATCGTAAATAGTAGTATATTTACCTTGCAAAACTCTTCTCTCCATCGCTGCTTCAAGACTGGATCAGTCACAGACTTTCGGCATTGGATATTTTTGTGCAGACAGATTAGCTTTCACCCTAGAAGGACAAAGTTACCTGTTGGGAGCATCACACGCAAATGGTTCTAAGAATGCATCTATGTATGAGAGTGTGAGAGATAGAGAGAGAGAGCTAGATGGTACTCATGAACAGTTGGTATAGACAGAGAAGCAGGCATATAACATAGCATCCGTGACCTCAAGGCTAAGATCACCAACAAATATGTTGAAGTGAAAGTGAATTGTCATAGTGGGACTGCCATGGTCTTGCATGTGATGGTCCATTTGCTATATGCTCTTGTTTTGTGCATAAGTTGAGGAGGTATAAAAGAAACCGAGGACGGTTAAACCGTAAGAGGTCGTCACCAGGCTCAACCACCAAGACACCCTTAATAACCTTTCCTCTGTCTTGGATTTTTAATCATGATTCGATCAATGGTATAAGTATCGTAGTAAATCAACTAAAACTTGTAGAATCATAATCAAAGGTATAAATATGTGGCCTTGTGGGATAATCTCATAAAGCACATATTCGATTAAAATTAGGTCCGGATATATATCAATTCAAAATTACTTACTTACAATCAAGGGGACAAAGGGTAACCATAAAAAACAAACAATCCTGTCCAAAACCAAGAAACATTAGTTTAAGAATATGTCAAAGAAATCCACACACATCCACTCACCATGAGTATTTAATAGCAAGAACGCTACAAAGAATTAACCATATTGGTGGACTGAAATAAAAGAAAAAGGTCAAGGTGATAAAGGATGTCATATTTTGAATACCTACTGATGTTTTTATTTTGTTATTGAACGTCTCGATCAATAAGGAGCATCTGATTCCCACAACCACCTTAAATTCTTCTTCAATTGATCTATTGATGTATTTGGAAAATCAAAGCTTGAGTGGGCATCTACGCCAAATGTGCCTAAAAAAACAAACAAAATATAGATTTTGATAATGTTGGATAGTATAAGCAACATTTATGTTACAAAAGTTTAATAATATCATGAAACCGGTTATCATAATCGGAAGTATACTCACATTTGTAAAGACGCAACAGAGTGAGAATTGGTTTTGAAGGAGTAACAACTGAAGTCGCATAACTTATTGCGCTTCTTATTGGGGTGGTGCTGGGAGAACAACTTATTGACAGATCGAAAAGTTGATTATCATGCTATAACCGATAAAGAAAAAGACTAAAGCACAGCTGCACCACGATAACAAATCGTTGATACAACCTACGCAAATGTAATCCTATACTTTTACATTACAAATCAATTACTAACCATGGGACTATACAAACTTATTCAATCAATTACGTTTTGTTCCGATTATGTAGCTGTTACTATATATCATTTGAACCATATCTATTCAAATGTATTCAAAGGAAAACATGAGCAAATTGTATGACTTAATCCGAAAAAACAAAAAGCTGCAAGAAAACTGATAATCAGATGCACTACTTATAAACCTTTTTATTTTTATTTTTTATATTCAGTTTTTTCAATCAATAATCATATATATGCATATAAGTACATCACTGGAAATCATTAATGCATAAAAACCTCATTAGAACAAAGAAAGATATACGTGCATCATTATGTTTAAAAGTAAAACCATACCTTTCTACCCGTGGCTACATATCCTGGAGCAACATAACCACTTGTTCCCACAACCCTTGTTGAAACATGTGTGTTATCTCCTACATCGAACATTTTCTTGCTAACCCAATATCGTAAAGTTTCATGTTAAGTTCCTACAAAGTTTAGTAATTATGAGACCATCAATCACATATAAGGAACGACTTCAAAACCAATTGGTAAATATCGACATCAATCATGTTGACTTAAGCATAAGGGTTATAATGGATTCCTTGTTGATGTTGAAGTCAAGAATGGTATCGCTGTCCTCCGTAAGTATGACATCTCAATCTCTTATGTATTATTTTTGATTACATACATCGTCACTCTCAAGATAAAGGCAACATTCAGTTCAGTGTTTGAGTAAACCTAAATTAAATGATCAATAAGAAGTCATGGAGCTGGACTGAAATGGTTCCCTTATCAATAATTTCCATGGACAAAGGCTCGTTTGACTACTTGCCCGTTTCATGATTGCTATCAAATTCCTTGGCACACCTTATCGATGGTCGCTATCTTCAAGCATAACAACAGACTTGTCAATAATACCTGAACTCTAGCGCCACACATCGAAGGTGATTTGCCACCAAGCTCAAGAGACACAACTTTCAAATCGCTCATGGTCGCAGCTTGCATTACCAATCATCATAGACAACTCAAAGTCGCTATTTGATTTAACTCGCATAGTCGCATGGCATCCATAACTCCTTGAACTTCGTAAGCCCTCTTAGCTGAAAAAATAGGAGGAAATAATAGACTTGGTGCAAGGCTCTGTAAGGTGCAGATGATTACATATATGACTGAGTTTGTAACACAATATCTCGGTCGTGTTTGCAAGACTCTTCATCTCCTACAATAAGACCAGCTACTTCCGACATGGTAGGCAAGTTATACTATCTACCATCTTTATCTCTTCTACCTATAAGCTTCAGCTTGAAATCCGTTTGTTCATGGTCTTTGTATCGATCCCTATTGGGAGGTTGACCCGGCTCAGGCAAAAGACTACCTATCGAATGTTGATTCTGTCTATATAGCCTAAATACAAAAGAAACAACACTTATTTATTAAGCAATCTAAAAATAACCTTAAAAAAAAGGAATCCAAAGAACCCCAAAATAATAAGCAATCCCAAACATACCTACACATAACAAAAGTGTTTTTACCTCTACAACCGTAGTTTGGTAAACACTCAAAATAACTCATCAACTTATTTCTTTTAATAGAGAGCTTAAGCAAATGCAAACACAATCCGTAACTCAAATAAGCCGCTTTGAATAAGGACCCCGATACGGTGATCCGGACCAAAACAAAAGGATCAATACCAAACAAATGTCGCATTATTACAGGTTGTGTTTAGATCTGAATGAATATGTAACTACTAAAAATAACCAATGTTTGGCTTTGATGTGCATATAGAAACTCATAATACAAATAAACCGTAAAAACGCTTATTAATATTTTATGATCTCTTTGTGTTTTGTTGATAACATATATAATGTTGTCTTAAGTATAATTATAAGGATACATGTTATTTTTGTAAAGCATTTACATATAATCTTTTAAATACAAAATGTAGTAACAAAAGCATTTGTTGTAATAGTTAATTAGGACGGGTAAAATCACAACCCATGGATCTTAACCCATACCCAAAGAGACTTGATACAATGTATACTTAGATACATTGAATCTAGATATAACCCATGGACCAACCCATGACCCATAACCAAAACCCATGGGCAAAGAGGAGCTGCCCACGGATCCCTAGCTTTGTTCTAGCCGGATCCCAGTGGAAGGGATCCGTGGGATCCGTGTGAACAAGTGAGGAAATTTGCCTATAAATAGAGAGCCATTTCTTCATTCTAACTCACCCTCTTCTTACTAAATCTCTCATACACTCTCATTCTCTTCTAACATATAGATCACTTGATCTAAAGAGTTGTTCTTCTTTTCTTTCTATTTGTGATCCTCATATAGGTCCTTCTCTAAGGCGAGATCACGAGCATTCTACAAGTCATCCAAGCAAGGGTCCTTGATTGATTTGTCACCAAAGAAGATTTCAGTAGCGAAGATCTTGTATTTGATATTTCACATATTTGTTGTGTAATAGTTGTGTTGGTTTGGTCCACCGTGCTACTGGACTCTCAGATCTAGCTTTGTACCGAAAAAGTGTAAGCAACGCCAAAGGCTTCTCCGCCAAGTGAAGGAGTTTGTTGACATAGTGCTTGAACTCTCGAGTAGGTGACTGGGAGTGAGTAGGGCAAGGAAGGTGTCCTTGTAGCCGAACCCCTATAAATCGGTTGTGTCATTTCTATCCCTTATCTTTATTTATTTGCTTGCATTATCGTTAGATCTATACGCTCAACATCCATACGATTTCACATAATATCGAATCTAAAGTTTTGAAATCAACTTAAAATCGGCAAACTATTCAACCCCCTTCTAGTTTTCCACAATTGGCATCAAGAGCTAAGTTTATAAAAGTTTTAAAATAAAATTGTATTTTAAAACTTTTCGATCACTATGGGTTCCGAAAATTATAAGGAAGGGCAATCTATGCAACCACCACCACTACTTGAAACTAATGGTTTTATATATTGGAAAATAGATTCAAACATATGTGAAGTCTAAAGATATTGATCTTTGGTACATTATTGTTGAAGGTGATTTTGAGGCTACCTCAAATGATGATAAAGGAAATTTAGTTCACATATCTCATGATAAACTAAATGATGAAATGAAGAAAAGCTTTCTAAAAATAGTGAAGCAAAATGGTTTTATATAATGCTTTACCGAAAAGGAATTCAAATAATTTCTATGCTTAAAACCTCTAAAGAAATTTGGAATTCTTTAGTTGTAACTCATCAAGGCAACCAACAAGTTAAGAATAATAAAATTGATCTATTTGTTCAACAATATGAACAATTTTCAATATCGGATGAAGAAACTATAGATCATTCATTTGCTAACTTTAATACTATTATTACATCTTTACAAGCACTTGATGAATCTTTTCTAGCCGTAACCATGTTAGGAGATATCTAAGGGCACTTCCATCAAGTGGAGATCCAAGGTGACGGCAATCAAGAGTCAAAAGATTTGACAATCCTCACCCTCGATGAACTCATAGGCAACCTAAAAGTCTACGAGCTTGTCCTTGCTAAAGATTCCAGCCTCAAAGGCGAAGAGAAACACAAATCTCTTGCCCTTAAAGCCAAAAGGCTTTGAGCGATGAGGAGAACTCATCTTCGAGTAGTGACGACGAAGAGTACGCTATGGCGGTGAGGGACTTTAAAAGTTCTTTAGAAGAAAGGGTAGATACGTCAAACAACCGTATGACGATAAGAAAGGCTTTCGAAAAGCAAAGAGGACGAAAAGCCAAAGGATGATCGTACTTGCTTTAAATGTAGAGACCCAAACCACTTTATTAGTAAGTGTCCCAAACGGATGATCAAAAGGCATTCGTGAGCTGCACGTGGGGAATGAGCGACGAGGAGGACGAAGAAATTTGTCTCATGGCAAATGACGAGGTATGTCACGAATACTATAGTAGTTCATCACTGATGACGACTCATTGCATAATGAATATGATAAACTATGCAATATTAGCTTAAAACTAATTAATAAAACAAGCTTTTAAAGAGTCAAACCAACGCTTAGATAAAGAAGTCATTTAATTAAAAGCAAAACTAAAACGCTTGGAAAAGGGTAAAATAGCAAGTGGTGAATGTGAACTTTGTGTTCAACTTCAAACACTAGTTGATCATTTAGATTCTAAAATTGCTAGAATGAGTACAAACACCTTAGATACAATACTCGATGGTGTTAAAACCGCAACAACCAAAAGGGTCTAGGCATACAACAACTTGATCCATCACCTAGTGAAAATAAAGAAACAAAATTTGTTAAAGAATTAGAAAAACCAGCCATCTTGCTAGGCGGATCCCACGGATCCCCTAAAAAGGGAACCGCTAGTGTACAAACGGGATACGTGGATCTCTGTGACAACTAGTGGTAATAACATAGCTTCATCATCTAGAAACGAGTTCGTTATCGTAAATAGAAAGAAACCAACTCATGTCACCACTAGACATCCACCTCCAAAAATTAATCCTACTTTTGCAAGAAACAAAGCACCATCTTTTCAAAAACATATTGCATCTAGAAGACCTAATAACGTTTATCCAAGAAGTAACCATCAAATGGGATGGAACCCTAATATGCAAAACGGTTTCTCTTTTCAAAACTTTGTTCCATGGAATGCATACTCATCTTATCCATACATGTCTAACATGAATGGAATGTTTAACACTAATGGACCCATGAATAAATGGGGACCAAACTTTGAGTTTATTATTGTTTTAGGTGTGCTTAAAGGTCGACCTAGACCCCGATGAATGGGTCAAGGATAGCGGCACGAGGCACATGACCGCAATAGGATCTATTCTCCACATATGAATCCGTAAATGGAGGTAATGTGTGTTTGGAAATAGCAAAAGTAGAATCATCGGTAAAGGTACGGTTTCTAACAAATCTCTAACCATTAACGATGTGTGACATGTAGAAAACCTAAACTTTAATCTCTTAAGTATAGGACAAATATGTGATAAAAGTGCAATGTACTTTTTACCAAACCGTAGTAAGATACTTAAAATGGCATAACCATAGGAAGAGGAATTAGGAAACATGGAGTCTATGTCATTAAAATCGGTAATGAACCTAAAGACAAACTATGTCTTACCTCTATGGATGATACTCGACCTTATGGCATCAAGATTGGGTCACGCCAACATGCGACTTCTTCAATCGCTATCATCCAAAGATCTAGTAAGAGATCTACCTAAGTTAAAATATGAACATCATTTTGTGATGCTTGTAATGTAGGAAAACAAGCTCATTCGAGTCATAAAGCTAAAAACATGGTGTCCACAACTAGGTGTCTAGAATCGCCTCATATGGATTTATTTGGTCCATCCGCTATCCAAAGTTATGGAGGCGACTACTATACTTTGGTAATAGTGGATGACTACTCTAGGTATACTTGGACAAAATTTTAAAGAACAAAACGGAAACCTTTAACTATTTTGAAATATTACAAAAGATCCAAAGACAACTAGGAAAACCCATAGTGTCTATTAGGACGGATCATGGTAGGAATTCGATAATGAAGTGCAATTCGAGCTTTTGTGACGCTAATGGTATTACTCACAACTTCTGGCTCCACGCACTCCACAATCGAATAGGGTAGTAGAAAGAAAGAATAGAACCCTTCAAGAAATGAGTAGAACCATGCTTAACGAACAATCCATACCTCAAAAAATTTTGTGTAATGCTTGTTGGAATCACTCCTAAACAGTATTTCAAGTATTTATATTTCATATGTAATAGGTAGCTTTACTATGGCCTTTATGTTTGTTTAAGGTCAAGCTTATGTAGAAGGCCCATAAGCTTAGGCCCAAGCCCACATAAGAAAGGATGGGAACCAGAGTGTTGCCTAGCTTCCTCCTATAAATAGTCTTGTAAACCCTCATTTGAGGGTTGGTTGTTCAATGCATTTTTTCACATACTCTACGCCTAAACCGTCTCTAGTATAACGTGTGTGTGTGTGTGATACTTGTTCATCCGCCTTTATCTATTTTCTATATTACTTGTGTTGTAAAACTAGTGACCTAACAAAGGGTATCAATCGCCAAATAGTTGGGTGTACACTTTGTTTTTGAAGTTTTGGTTTTGGGTCTTACGCGTAAAGATAACGCAATCTTTGGTTCTCTTAAAACTCACTTTTACACTTTTAATCCAAGATTCTTGTACTTTCAATGTTTTGAGGTGTTAAAATACGGTTTTTGGCAAAAGTTTCAAACTTTACGCGATCTACGCTTTTAAGCTTGTTTTTGTTCGTGGGTGTCGTTTCACGCAGAACCCGCTTAGCGCTTTGGTACATCAAAATTCACATTTTTGTATTCTTTTGGTACTATTGAAGCTATTCCATAACAAAAACCGGTTTAGAAACACATTTGGGCAAAATCAAAGTTACGAGTAATCCCACGCGTATCAAACCCTAAAATTACGCTGTAAGATTTTTCTTGGTTTGATCTTCATTTTCTCGGCTTATTCCGTGTTTTCTTACTTGGATAAGTCCGAAAATACGTCGACTTTGGATATCTTTTGCACCGTGAAGTGTAAAGATCATTTGGCAAAAACCCCAAACTTACGCATAAGATAGCCACGCCAGAGAAATCCCACGCATAAGATTCACTTTACGCGTAAACTAAGGTCTACGACAAGGTAATCCCACGCCCACGCTTTCTCGCCTAACTTTTGTCTACGCATAACTTTAGTGTTTTTCCTACTTACGCCGTAAGCTAAAACTACGTGTAACTTTTACCGCTTACGCTGTAACTTTGGTGATTTCTACGATAATCGTTATATTGCTCTCATGTGATTTCTACGCCTAAGGACACTTCATCAACAAAGGTTCATTCGACTACAAAGATCCATCAACACAAGTTATCAAAAAAAAAAAAAAAAAAAAAAAAAAGTTTTTTGGCGGGAAAAGTTGAGTAAAATTTAATTTTTCAAGGAGACTAAACGCTCAATTTTTACGAGATTCAAATTTTGGTTTAACTGTGAAAATTTTGGTCAAAATTCAAATTTTTGGCCTAAATTCAAAATTTTCGGGTCAAATTTACGCCAAAATTGTCATAACTCAATTTTTCCTACATTCTTAGAATTGGATTTTATAGTGAATTTCAAATTTTGAGATTCAAAATTTTCAAAATCATATTTGAGAGTAATTGAAATTTACTATATCGGCCTTCGTGTGCTATATCGCCTTCGCACCTTTCTTCTCGATTCTTCTACGTGAAAGTGAAATGAATTATGATCATAAAGATCCATTTGTGGCATTGCAAGAAGGATTCATGGCTATATCTCGGCATTCAAGCGCCGACATCATCTAATTCCCAATATCCCGCATCGTCTAAGGTGCAAGAGTTGTCAGACATGAAAGGAATGCTCAAATGGACGCTGAGAATGTTGTGAGTATCGCATCCGCTTCGTGAATGCGGACAATGAGGTTGTAGCATTGAAAAGCAAAGATGACAAAGCAGCAGATCCGGAGAAGATATCATACTTAACTACGACACCGAGCCTAACTCGTGACGAAGAACAAATGGTCGAGGAAGATATCCTACCCACCTATGACACCGACATAGAACATATGGTCGAGGTACACCCATCGTTGATCATATTCTCGTCAAGAATGCGATACAACATACCGAGCAACCCGAATTCAAGAATGAAGGAAAGGTTGACCGATGTGTTGCACAATGTCCTCGACAACTATCTCATGTCCGAGCCCTTACTTGTTAACAATTCAACTCAAACGTCAAATCAAACTCTTGAATCAAATCATTCTTCTCAAAAGACCATTGCTCGGTTTCATAAAGATTTTTCAAAACTAGAGGCACATTGCATCTCTCTTGAACTTAAATTACAAAACAAATCTTTTTCCTCGTAACACAATGGTCACTTTCAAATGAACAAAGTAATCGTGTGGATTTATTAGTAAAAGAAAATGAGCATTTAAAGGCTCAACTTCAAGCAAAGGGCTTGCACATGTTGCTTTACAAAACAAACCGAGAAGATTCATCGACAAGAATGTGGATACTAATTTTGCAAAACCAACAATCTTGGGAAATCGCTCTAAAACCAATCGAAAACAATCGGAGTTAGACAACCAACCGCTTTTAAATCGAACGCTCAAAATCGCCAAACCACGGTTTGCCTCCCAAGTTGTTGAGAATAATCATTTGTCAAAACCAATACTCCACATTCGGACCCAACAATAATGCTTCGCTTCTCTTAAACATGTTTCATTAGACCTGTTCGTTATACCTGACAAGTGGTCGCTCGCCAATCTAGGATTAGTTCGAACACCGTGTCTAAACCGAGCATTAATCGTAAAATTCATATGATTCAAATGACGCGCACAAGAACTATGATCTAGAAAAGGCTAGGAAAAGGGCACTTCTCCAAAAGGATGGAATCTTAGGTTCACGACCCAGTGTATCACCTTCGAGTGTATTATCGAACACCGCTTGTAGTAGCAAACCAAAACCTAAGTTTACTCAAACATTAGAAATAAACCCGTTGCTCTAAACGTAAAATTTCATAAACCAAATAGGTGGATCAATATAGACGCAAATTCTTCCCAAAAGAAGTTTCAACATCCTTAGATCTAACCTTAGATGGATACCAACGGCAGAGTTTTCAAAAGCTGCCGGTCTTAGGTGGATTCCTACAGCAAGATACTAAGTAGTTGCACCAAAACAAGTGTGATACCCTACATCCATTCGTGAGGCAGAAAGGAAATCATCAAATAGATGTTCAGTGTCAAGAAGATGTCTTTATCTTCCTTGCCTTCTATTTTTCTATGCAGTACAACGACTATGGCTCCTACCGCAAAACAACAGAGGACCCGCTTTCTCACCGTCAAAATATCATGATCCATCACCGCTCCACCATTGTACTTAATCGTCATGAAATGGAAACATTGCTTGCTCCTCCGGTTAAAGATTCGCCATAATTCGTGCTTCGGATGTATCGAATGTTTCACCAGACAACCGATAATACTCTTATTTCGTATACACCGAATCTACAACAACAACCGAATCTTCTATAATGTAATATCAAAATGCTTCCAACAACAATGACACGGTGATGATCAACATAATGAACATAGATGTTTTTGTCGCAGCTGATTCTCTCGAGATATTATGGTACTTCACACTTGTTCGATTGCTTGACTTACATGGTTTCACTATCTCCTCATATGGTTTCGATGTCTTCAATTCATCATCAACATACGTGGTGTATGATTCGATTCATTGAAAACATCGAGGGGAGAGAGTGTAGGCGCCCTTTCCTTCTTCGTTTTCCACGTGCTTCCTTGCGAAACCCAATGCTCTCCAAAATTTCTTCAAACCGGACGGAGAAATGAGACGATCCGAGGTTCAAACGTCTTAATTCGTTGTTATTGTCTCAACTATCACGGGTTATCTTGTGTGAAGTTACCCAAATATGATGTTAAGATGCCTCACACACGGTCTTGGCATCGAAGTTATTGCATATTCACAAGGATTAGTATTCGAAGACCACAACATTCGTGGAAAGTCGTATCATTTCGCCTTTCGTGGTTTGTTTGGTGTGATGCATCTACATACGTGAGAAGATCTTGTTGATTTCGGCATGCTACCCTCGAGCGGTTCTTCCGCAATTTGTCGATTTTCTTTGTGTGGTTTATCGCTCATCTACAAATTCTCGCATACTAAAACCGTCAAAAGTTAGAGGAAATGTAGACTTCATCAAAGTTTCAAATCTGCTAAAGACAGTTGTCATTTCGTGGGGAGCTATTTCGAACATCGTCAATCGGGGAAAGGTTAATTTGTTTCATGCTTATTTCATCTTTTCCCTAATATGGCTTGTGCACACATAACGATGTACAACCCGTAATTGTCAAGAAAGGACCCCGTGGTACGCCTCGATGCCACAATCCTTATAAAAGGAGCGAAAGCTTCTTACTTTTGAGTAAAACCTATCAAACCTTTCAATTTTCAAGGTTTTGCTCAAAAGAACAAGTACTTCCCATATGATTTTCAAAACCTCAACCGCTTATATCACTAGTTGAGGGGAGTATTTGAATTAAAACTTTGTTCACAAATTGTTCATAGTGGTCATCTTCCGCAACACCGAAATGGTCATATTTATTGTCAACTGCTTCAAAATAACATTTTCATATGCCATTTTGAGGGGGAGAAAATTTGTGTGATAAGAAATATGATTGTGCAAAATGCAAATGAATCATGTACCTCGAGACTTAACCAACGAATTGACGGTACTAAACTGCTTGTAACTCGAAAAGACTTGTCCCGGACGGGTAATAATTTCAAGCTAGTTCGCTAGTAATGTAAACGTGTCTCGCAAAGGACTTGTCCAAGTAGAAAGTACCATTCGAGAAACTCTTGATAGACATGAACTCGACGGGTATGACAACCTTCGAGGTTTGTCTACACCTTCAAGGTAGTTATTAGAGCTAGTTGTCACCAAAACGACAATGTAACTCTTTAACTATGCAACGAACCGTGTCTCGCGGGGATTGTCTATCTTCGGGATCAATTCAAAAGTGCGCGCTTTTCCTCACACGTGCATTTAAACCATTAATACTCTTAAGCACATGTGGAGGGGAGTATTTATGCAAAACTTATCTCTCACGATGGTTCAAACATGTTTTTTCATTTACAAACCCTTTGAGAGATATTTTCACATTCGATGGTTTTAATGGCAAACATAGGTTAGTCATGGAGTTATACGGTGACTAAGGTTAGGAATAACTGTCCTATGATCCGCCAGAGTCGGAGGGATCTACCCAAGGACACTACCATTAGTTAGTGTTAGAAGTCCTTAGGAATGATTGTAAAAGGAGAAAATGAGAATCGGAGAAAGAAGGAGTTGAAGAATCAAAAAGAAATGTAAAGTAAAGGGTGAAAAGAAATGCCTCAGTTATTCAACTTAGGCGTATAACCGGGTTCAATTCATATGCTACGATTGTCACTTAGTGACACCGGTATTGAAGATTAAAAGTCGTCATGGACCCAAAGGACGCATGCACTAAACCTTCTTAGCCACTCAAGTTTTCTCAATGTGCTTGTTTCATTCTCACAGGAACCCTACATAAACTATTGGCTTTCTTAGAGATCGGGTATTGAAGAAGGAGACCCTCTCCCTAGTCTCCGCCAGAAAACCAAAACGCACTATTGAGTCTAGAGCCACGAGATTCATCAAAAGATCTCTTAGAACACTTGACATTTAATCACTTGATGATCAACAAATAAGATTATCGGTGGTTCATATCGAGTCCTTCACGATCTTAGCAATCTGTCGAGAACATTTATGAGAGGTTCACATCTGTGATCCTCGGTGATTGAATGGAAACTCCGCCATGGTCTACATCAAATGCAATCGACAAAGAAGTCACTTGGTAACTCCCGTGGATTACGCTGAGTGTGTCTCAAACGGTCTACGTGAGGTGATGCTTGGTATACCTCGACTCATCTCAATCAGATGTACTTTGGTACATCGCGTTATCTCACTTGGGACTCCGGTTCAGAACGGCCTTTGTAAGAATTAGAGTTGTGTTTTCACACTATGTCATTAACACTCTCGAAGTTCAAACTTGTAAGTGCTGGAAACCGCTTATTACTAACCGCTTGCAACGTTTTCTTCTTATGGAAGCTCCGAGCGGGATGATCGTCTTGATTCTTCTCATGCTCACGCCAACATCATCACTAATGGAAGTTCTATTCGAATGCAACACAACAAATGTAATGATTCTTCATCAATCAAAGAATCTACAAAGTCAAAGACTTACGTAACTTCATCGAGATTGATTTCCAACGCCAAAGAGCGTGTGAGCATGTTGAAGAATGACGTGAGACACCGGAGCAACAAGCGCACTGAAGCGCATCGATGCGCACAACAACATACTATCACTTTCACCACAAAGAACAATGATCAAAGAACAAAGTTAAAGATGACGTCAAGCTTAACCGCTCAAAGATAACTATCTCTACACTGGGAAATTGTTCGAATCAAGGCAATTCCTCTCACAAGAAAGAAGAATGTCGAAGATCGCCACACACTATTACATCAACGCCTTCACCGCTTACATTCATATATACTTGAGGGGAGATTGTTGGAATCACTCCTAAACAAGATTTCAAGTGTTTATATTTCATATGTAATAGGTAGCTTTACTATGGCCTTTATGTTTGTTTAAGGTCAAGCTTATGTAGAAGGCCCATAAGCTTAGGCCCAAGCCCACATAAGAAAGGATGGGAACTAGGAGTGTTGCCCTAGCTTCCCTCCTATAAATACTCTTGTAAACCCTCATTTGAGGGTTGGTTGTTCAAGTTTTCTTTTCACATACTCTCTACGCCTAAACCGTCTCTAGTATAACGTGTGTGTGTGTGTGATACTTGTTCATCCGCCTTTATCTCTTTTCTATATTACTTGTGTTGTAAAACTAGTGACCTAACAATGCTGTTGATACTTCAACATACATACTCAATCGAGTCTTAATTAGACCAATCTTAGGTAAAACTCCATATGAGTTACTCCGAGGCAAAAAGCCTACTTTAAATCATTTTAGAGTCTTTGGAAGCAAATGCTTCATTCTTAACACTAAAGATTACCTTACAAAATTTGATCCTAAATCAACCGAAGGTATCTTTCTAGGTTACTCGCCTAATAGCAAAGCTTACGTCATATTAAACAAAGAAACAATGAAGGTAGAAGAGTCATTAAACATAAAATTTGATGAATGTCCACCCAAACCCTCTCCACCTCTTGTCGATGACGAGATCATAGAAAGTGAAGCTATTGTAATTAAGAAAAAGATAAATGAAGAAGAAGAACCTTCAATTAGTGAAATCACAAACATTAAAGAGTCCAAAGATCACCCCGTAGATAAGGTCATAGGAAAGCTAAATGAACGAACATTAAGATCTCAAGTTCAAAACCAAAGTAGTTTATTTTGTTTTGTTTCAACTATAGAACCTAAGAACACACAAGAAGCCATAAAAGATGAAAGTTGGGTAATGGCTATGCAAAAAGAATTAAATCAATTTGTTTCTAATGATGTTTGGACACTTGTCCCTCCACCTAGTAATCAAACCATAATAGGAACAAAATGGGTGTATAAAACAAATTAGATGCAAACGGGTAGTATCTAGGAACAAGGCTAGACTCGTTGCCCAAGGGTATAACCAACAAGAAGGAATAGACTTTGATGAGACCTATGCCCCGTGGCTAGATTAGAGTCTATAAGAATACTTCTTATGTATGCTTGTGCTAATGATCTAAAGCTTTATCAAATGGATGTCAAAAGCGCTTTTCTAAATGGTCTTATTAATGAAGAAGTATATGTAGCTCAACCCACGGGCTTCATCGATTTTGAAAACCCAAACACGTTTATAAATTAAAGAAAGCCCTTTATGGTCTTAAACAAGCTCCAAAAGCTTGGTATGATCGACTCAAGTCCTTTTAATTAAACATAACTATACCATGGGGTTAGTTGACAACACACTTTTACTAAGAAAAGGAGTCACACATAATCATAGTACAAATATCGTAGATGATATTATATTCGGATCCACTTGTCAAGACATGTGTGATGATTTCTCTAAAATCATGCATGACGAGTTCGAGATGAGTATGATGGGAGAACTTAGTTTCTTTCTTGGTCTACAATTAAACAAGTAGAAGATGGTATCTTCTTCAATCAATCTAAATACATCAAGGAGATGTTAAAGAAATTTGGTCTAGAAGAGTCAAAACCAATTAGGACACCCATGTCATCCGACACCAAACTCACAAAAGATGAAGACGGCGAATCCGTAGATAATACTAAATATCGTGGCATGATAGGTAGTCTTCTCTACCTCACGACAAGTAGGCCGGATATCATGTTTAGTGTCTGCTTATGTGCTAGGTTTCAAGAAAATCCCAAAACTTCACACCTAGAAGCCGTAAAAAGAATTTTTAGATACATTAAGGGTACAACACAATTAGGATTATGGTATCCTAAGGGCACGGTGTAGAAACAATTGTATATGCGATTCGACTATGCAGGGATTACGTTGATAGAAAAAGTACAAGTGGGGTGTGTACTTTTATGGGATGTTGTTTAACATCGTGGTTTTCTAAGAAACAAACGGCTCTAGCAATATCAACAACCGGGTTTAGCACGTCTCCGCAAGCAAGCATGCCAACAAGCACTATGGATGAAACAAGCGTTAGTAGACTACGACATTCATCTAAGCGACATAGCCATTCTATGTGATAACAAAGGTGCCATCGACTTAAGCAAGAATCCGGTATTGCATTCTCGCACCAAGCATATAGAGATTCATCATCACTTCTTAAGAGACAATGTTCAAAAGGGGAACATTTCTATTGAGAAGGTAGCATCCGAAGATAACATAGCCGACGTCCTCACCAAACCGTTGAAGCGGGAACAATTCAACCTACTTCGTCTTGGTCTTGGTTTAATGGAACACACGTCGTAATTTATTTTGACTCTACAAGGTATGTAAACACTAGCCTTCTTCCTCTCGAGTCTAGGATCTCTATTTCACGCACAACTCACAAAAAATACGGGAATTTTCAAAACCCAAAGATAAGTTTTCTTTACTTATAGCTCTCCTACTTTTTATATACACATTTTCAAAGAAAACCTACTTTCACAATGTTTTCTAAAGGATGATACCTTCCAGATCAATTTCACAAAAGCAATTTCTCACGTCTAGGACAAATCGCTTTTTCATTATTAATACAAAGTAAAAACCCGTTTTCATTGCATCTCATGTCTTTTGAATGCTAAAGGGACACATAACTAATATGTGTTTTCGGCACATTCATTTAAGCTACAATGAATTAGGAGCATTGACAACACAAGATTACGTACTTATGTACTAAATATGTGTTTCGGGTTATCTCAATAGGATACTTTTTATACTTCTAGTTTAGTTTTTTATTTCTTTTAGGGGTCGAGATAACCGCAACTCCAAATAGTTTGCATATAGGCACAAATAGGCAAAAATATTTCCAAAAGGAGAATTTTGTACCGCTGAAACACGGACCCACGGATCCCAGCCTTCATGCCGGACGGATCCTCATGGGAAGGATCCGTGGGATCCGTGTATACGTGTCGTTTTCAACTTCTATTTTTGTCATTTTGGATGAAAAATCCACATTTGTTTTATTTTTGGGAGTATGTTCTTTAATGCTTGTGTTCTCATGATCACATGCCTTGAATTCATATCTAATCATTAGATTCTAATCCACATTTTGGGTCAAGCATTCATTACAATGTGTTGGTTTTCTATATATATAACTCCCAAAATGCTTGCATACTCCATCTCCTTCTCACAAACACACTTCATCATGTCATCCAAAAACCCTTTAAGAGAATCATCTAGTACAAACAATCATGATATCCAAACCTTTGTACTTCCACCATCCAAAATACCACAATCAAATGCTAGGATATCCGCACGGATTAGTATCCGATCTTGTTGTTTCAAAACCAACCTCAAATGATTCATCCTCAAATAACTCACCACAAGATGCTTCCATTATAGCACCACCCTCATCACCAACAAGTACACCAACTTCATCACCACCTACAATAACTCTTTGGAACTCCTTAGGACTCCAACAAGATCTACCCAACCTAAAGAAAAAGAAATAGTCTTTCCACACCCCCACATCACCAAATACTATTTTTCAAGATCTTGAAACATCACCACCTCTAGCTCCCATCACATTACAAGAACATCTAGGTTCTTTTCCACCACCACATACAAACATTCGGATTTTGATCCATATTTTCCTATTTTTCCACCACAATTTCCGCATAACTCAAATCAAAACAACCCGGAAAACTTCGCACTCATTACCCACATCATTTACATTGTGAACATTGCCAATCCACTAGGAAATTGCAATAGAAGTTAGGGAAGAAATGCGTTTCATACTCAACCTCATCCTTGATCGTATCAATACCATTACTCATCAAACCTCCATCCATAACCTTATGCAAGCATGGAAGGAATCTCTACTACTATTTTTTTTGTCATTTTCAAGAACAAGTCTTGTTCTTATTTTTACATGCTTGTAAGTGGCTTAACTACCACTACAATTTGTCGTTTTATTACAAGGCCTTGTTTACATACCTTGGCTACCTATCTTGTTTCTCGACAACCATAAGATCATTTAAGGATGTTTCTAACTTTCTTTGTAGATTTTTTCTTCTCTTGACGCCCAAACTAGGGAGCTACCGTCGAGGGGAGTAAATAATCGTAAACTACTTTTCCTCCAAGGTTAACTTTTGTTTCGACAAAAAGGGAGAAGAAGTAAAACTTAGGAGTTTTCAAAACTTGCATCTATTCTTAAGTTTTACTCATCATAACATTATATTTTGTCATCAACAAAAGGGGAGATTGTTAATACAAATAAACCGTAAAACGTTTATTAATATTTTGCGATCTCTTTGTGTTTTGTTGATAACATATATAATGTTGTCTTAAGTATAATTATAAGGATACATGTTATTTTTGTAAAGCATTTACATATAATCTTTTAAATACAAAATGTAGTAACAAAAGCATTTGTTGTAATAGTTAATTAGGATGGGTAAAATCACAACCCATGGATCTTAACCCATACCCAAAGAGACTTGATACAATGTATACTTAGATACATTGAATCTAGATATAACCCATGGACCAACCCATGACCCATAACCAAAAACCCATGGGCAAAGAGGAGCGTTCCACGGATCCCTAGCTTTGTGCTAGCCGGATCCCAGTGGAAGGGATCCGTGGGATCCGTGTGAACAATGAGGAAATTTGCCTATAAATAGAGAGCCATTTCTTCATTCTAACTCACCCTCTTCTTACTAAATCTCTCATACACTCTCATTCTCTTCTAACATATAGATCACTTGATCTAGAGAGTTGTTCTTCTTTTCTTTCTATTTTTGATCCTCATATAGGTCCTTCTAAGGCGAGATCACGAGCATTCTACAAGTCATCCAAGCAAGGGGTCCTTGATTGATTTGTCACTCATAAGATTTACATAGCGAAGATCTTGTATTTGATATTTCACATATTTGTTGTGTAATAGTTGTGTTGGTTTGGTCCACCGTGCTCTGGACTCGGTATCTAGCTTTGCTGGGAAAAAGTGTAAGCAACGTTGTGAAGGCTTCTCCGCCAAGTGAAGGAGTTTGTTGACATAGTGCTTGAACTCTCGAGTAGGTGACTCGGGGGAGTGGAGTAGGGCAGGAAGGTGTCCTTGTAGCGAACCACTATAAATCGGTTGTGTCATTTCTATCCCTTATCTTTATTTATTTGCTTGCATTATCGTTAGATCTATCGTTCTCAACATCCATACGATTTCACATAATATCGAATCTAAAGTTTTTGAAATCAACTTAAAATCGGCAAAACTATTCAACCCCCCCCCCTTTCTAGTTTTCCACATAAACCACAAAGTTAAAACTTTGATATTACCTCATACAATACAATTATACATCTTCGTGTTGTCGCCATCATTTTCACAACCATCATAGTGCGACCACTTGCCGTGCCAATGTTTCTCATATAGTAGAATGGGCGATGCTATATAATTATCAACGTTAGATATAAGAAAATCCGGACCCTTTGAATGGAAAAGTTGTGAATTCCTACTTGACGGTGAGAACGATTTCGTTTGTTGCAAAGCCTCATTAGAAATTTACAAATCTTACATGTACATACTAATTTCGCTTTCGTGCCAATTTAAGCACAAATAATAAATCAATTCTATTAAATGGCAATTAGAGTTTGAGTATCTAACTTTAATCAGAAGGATTCAAAAGCATTGATCAATTCATAAACTACAAAAATTTACAAAACACACCTATGATGCCCAAAGATATTTGGAAGAATAGCAAACCACGACACACAAAGTAACTTTTTGCATAAACAACACGATTTCACAACAAAAGGCAAAATAATAAATATTATACCTCAAGATGGTCTACATGACTCACACTCATGTTCGGGTTCATCAAGTACAGTAAAATGAAAACTAAAACCATGAGCTAATTAAACCACTATATCCATGATTAGATATCCTTGCAATTCTTAAATTACAAAGATTGGCACAAACACGGAATTAGGGTAGAAGCAAGGACGCAAACACATATTCATGAGTATAAGCGAAGTGGTATTGAAATATATGCTTTGTATCTTGTTGAGCTCGGATGTTCTTGGTATGACCATGCCACTTTTGATTTCCTCTCTTATTATATACTCTCACGTATGTTAAAAACTTTATGAGCACTAACAATAAGGAAGTCATTAATATTATATGTGCAAACAAACAATTTTCAATATAAGAACAATTTCACGAAGATAAACCTCACATGCTCTAAGAAACATTACACAAAAATAAAAATATGTTAACAATAATAGATCAAAGAAACATTACGACATATGTCAAGCGTTCATGGTTGCATACCTGTGATGAAGAAAACACAAAAAACAGTAAACCGAACATTAGAAGAGATTGTGAGGAAAAAAAAGGATATTAGGGTTTTTGAGAAAAAATATAATGAACCGTATATAAGTTTTTAGGGTTACCTAAGTTGTAGGGATTCTCCTACATAATTGGTTGTATAGATTTATAATTATAGCCATTTATATATTATAGTATGCAACATAATTATCAAAATAACTTGTTGCCTAAGTGGTAAACACACAAGTTATTTATACTAATCCTACAAACGACCCAAGTTCGAATCTCACCATGGTCATTTTTTATTAAATTCGAATTTTAGAAATAATTGCTTAAGAATTTCGAAAATTAATACATAAAATCATAAAATTAAATATTATTGCTTAGGTGGATAAAAATGTTGACAACAAATGCTTATGTGGCATGAAATTTGATTATTTGGCATTGAGGTGACATTGAGGTGGCATTAATGCCAAATGCCTCTGTTATATATATATATATATATATATATATATATATATATATATATATATATATATATATATATATATATATATATATATATATATATATATATATATATATATATATATATATATATATATACATATATACATATATATATATATATAGATGGGATCATTTAAGAAGTTGATCTCGAGAGAAAAGTGGGAGAAGTGATCTCAACCATTAGATCACCCCATCCTCCCTTCCTTTTTTTCCTACTAACTACAGGGGCCACTTTGTCACTTTTTTATTTTTTCAGGGGTCTTTTTTGTAAATACACCCCCTTTCTTCCTTATCATATATAATGCCTATTTTTCTCTCATTTTTTTTCTCATCTCTTTCTTTTTTTCTCTCGTTTTTCAGTTCATGACCTTCACATCCACAGAATTTCACAACCGTTCCCCGTCGCTCACCACCATTCCCCACCGTTCACCATCTTTCACCATCATTCCGCACCGTTCACAATCGTTCCCAACCATTTCGTACCCAAAATATAATCAGATTCATCATTCAAGTTTGAAAAGTAAGGTTTTTTTTACTATTACCGTCAATTAATATGATTATATTAATCTTCGTTTGCATATATATGAACTTTATTGATCTTATTTTGAATAGTTTATTCGGTTTTTTTTGTTGTTGTTTGTCTAAATATGTTATATTTTGGAGTTTACTTTTCAATATAAAAAAAGTTGAGGAAAAATAGATACGAATCATGTTTAGGATGGCAGCACACAAGGTGTTTGATAAAATGTCTCAACAAAATTTTATAAGCGTGATGCACTAATTTTACATTGTGATACATCGCTTGTTTATTTTGATATCTAGTTTTGGTCTTAGTTTATAAATGTCCGACTTATTGTCACGACTAATTACAATGATCTAGTTTCCAATACATGGTTTCAACAGATAGTTTTGGTCTTTGAAATATCATTTATAAATCGTAGGTTTCGGTGAGGATTTGGATGATTGAAATGGTATCGAAAGTCGTTGCCACATTGGAGGTATGGTACCTGTTATGGTTTTGTAGAGATTTCTTTAGACATTTACATCTAAGTTGATTGGAACATATTTATATGATAATGGCTTCAATAGCTTATGTGATTTACATTACGTTTGAAAATCACTTTGGCATTAGTATTTTATTTTCCTCATCATAAATTCCATGGCACTTGGAGCATTTTTGGTTGGTTTTGCTACTTGCAGATGTTGAATTCTCATTGCAAGTTGAATCAGATATGGTCCATATCGTGGCCTTTATTTGGTTTTCTTAAGCTAGCTTCTTGAAATTTAGCAATTAGAAGAAAATTGATTGTCATATACCAAAATCAAAGACCTTTACTAAGATTTTGGGGAATCTTTGATGACACCGATTGTTTTCAAGTTGGAATGTCAATCAATCCAAAAATCTTGTTTCGAGACTTTCTGTTATTATGGGCTCGTTAGGATTTCGATTGTTGGGAAGACCATAGTTGTTTCTAGAGTTAGTAGGCTTTTTGGTGTATCATTGATACCTGTAATCAGAGTTGTGAATCAAAGTGACTATATTTGTAACTTTGAATTTAAGCTCTTTTCACGGAATAATGAGTTCTCAGTTGTCTTCTTTTGTTGTTTCTGGTATTGGTCATATTAATGGCCTTCACACCATGGTTAGTTGCTGGAGGCCGGTTAATAGCATATCGTTTGAGCATGAAGAATTTCGTAGTTTATTACGTGTAGAGAGTGAGGTAATATAACACTTATCTCTATTTAGTTTTTTTTTCTTCCAAACGGTGTCTTATTTTTTCGCCTGTGTAGATTAATCATTAATGCTCTTGTGACGTGATCTTGACACCTATATGGATCAAGTCATTTTCACATGGCTTATAGCTTGTACTTTTTTGTGGCCTATTTTCAAATAGTTGATTTGTAGTATCATATCATTATATATTAGCATGTGTTGATAGTGCCCTTCACCAAGTTAGATAACTATGTTATGCACTAATTGTTAACTAACTGATGCCCTTAGATAACTATGTGATACACTAATTGTTAACTAATCGATGCCGTGAATTATATAGTGTGATGCCTTATTTTTTACAACGTAGATAACTATGTGATAAACTAACTGTTAATTAACTGATGCCCTGAATTAAATAGTGAGATGCCTTAATTTATGCAATGTGATCCACTTATATTTACCATTTTGTGATGCACTTAGTACTATTACCTATTTTGTTTGCTAATTGTATCTTTGATGTAATTATGTTGTGTGCAAGATGATTCATTTCCAAAAGACATGGTACATGGAGACGACAGTGATCAAGATAAACCAAGAGTCCAAGAAACGCCTATGTCTAAAATGGCAAATGATAAAGATGAACCCTTTAGTTTTTTTTGGCATTGAGCAAAAGAACACATCGTTATCACGGCCCCACTCGGATACTGCAACGCATACCAAGAAACCCAGAAAACGAGAACAAAAACTATCCTAAGTGCATGACGCAGAAGGTTTAGGTGATGGTTTCGTCAATTATTACTGATGACAAGACTTTTTCTTAGTTTGGTTACTGATTTTGAATTCTTAACCATAACTCTAGTTTTGAAGATTTAAAATTTGGAGACAAGTGTACAACTGGTACTTGTGCTTAACACATTGGAAAACAAATGTATAATGTAGCGTATAGCTAGATTATTATTATTATTATGAAAAACACTATTTTTCCAGAGAGCATAGAAGCTTTATGTCACGTATGTACAGCTAGATTAATATTATGTTTTTACTACAAAGAAATTTTGTGATTACTTGAAAGACAAACATCAAATCCAGAATTTAAACAACCATTAAAAACTGAGGAAACTGTAGGAAAACACAGTTTTTGGTTTTTAAGTATGTCACTATTCGTTAATCAGTTTTAACCTATTGTTTACATTTTCTGAATACATAAATGGCCAAAAAATAAAGAAGAGGAAGAAGAAAACCAAAAACAGTTCAATATTTCGCAACAATCAGTACCTTTATCATTTACACTGATGCACCTTTATTATTCACACTGATGCACCTTTATTGTACATTTGTTTCTGCATAGTACGGATGCGGATATATCATTCCAATCATCATTATATAATCATTCAATCACTTTTACTTCAACAATAACATTATATAAAGCAATGTAGCATTTCATTTACACGTGTGTAAAAAAGTAACATATAGTTCTACTATGGATCTCATCATTTTATGTGCTACATCGTATTTTTATAAAACCAAAGATAATTGTCTCTACTATTAAAAGTACTTAAAAACATGAACTAATACCACATAACTATATCTACTACCATTTGGCATGTACTCGTAAACCAAGAGTCTATAGTCTTAAATGCGTGTAGTAACCAAATCAAAGTGACAAGGTTTGAATGGCAAGGGACTCAACATAAGAACCTCGACAATGAATTCTTGGTTCCCATGTGCGCCAAGATTACCTTATTATTGCGAATTCCTATTACCAGCCCATAATCCAAGTGTCGTCCTGCATTGCAACTATAAATTAGTTTTAAAAAGCATATCAGGCACCAAAATGTTGGCTCAAACTTCTCAGCATCACTTTCAATAGGCAAGTCAATTATTATATGCAATTACATTAATCACTTTATTGGGGCTGCAAAACAAGCATGTCATGTGCTTAGGTTACGGGTCAAAACAAGTACTTTTCGGGTCAAATTGATTTGTGTCCATTAGCTAAACATAAACACATGTGTAATTACATTATTATTAGAAAGGTACAAAGATTACATGTTTCCAATATCAGTAACACATGTGTACCTACGTCCATAAAGTGGTTCAACTGAACATGTTTTTAAAATTGGTTCATCTGGTTCCTAAATTTGACTTTGACGATATCCTGCAGGGACATTTAAGGTTTGAAAATCTGCTTTACGTCCATTACCTAAACATAAACACAACAACAAGGGCCATTTTCTTAATTTGCTTCTAAGATCAAATCGTTGGAATATGATGGAAGGTGTTGGCAGATTGTGAAATAAATAGACCAATACATTATTACTATTCAGATGCAACAAACATCTCTTCATTTTAATCGTCTTTAATTGTCGCTGGATGTAAAATTTATATGAGATGCCTTATTATTTCAATCTAATATTTCGTGACAGATGTTTTATTGTTTTAATACATATGTATTAAACAAACAAATTGATGCCTAATACATTATTAAAACAAATGCATTAAACAAAACAAAACAAAGCGATGCTCTATTCGGTTTTAAAACGATCAAACAAACATATGACTTGATAATTTCGGTATGCTATTATCTAACAAACAAATGTTCTTTTATGATACCTTGATGCACTAATCCAACATACAAAGGTCGATACATATTTCAAAGATTCGACGAATTAATCATATTGCCTAAGTATACTCAATTCAATGTTGTTATGTATCACGTGATTCACTAATAAGAATTAATGATTCCTTATGCAATATTAGTAATGCCCCGTGATGACCAGCGATGCACTAAACATACAAATGGATACACTAAACATATATACATATGCCTTAATATGTCTAACAATGCACTAATCATTCTAATTGATGCCCTAATCATACTCATTGATGCTCTAATATGTTTCAATGATGCACGAAACATACAAACATATGCCCAAATAAAGTTTTATATACATATGCCTTAATATGTCTGACAATACACTAATCATTCTAATTGATGCCCTAATCATACTCATTGATGCTCTAATATGTTTCAATGATGCACGAAACATACAAACATATGCCCAAATATTAGAAAGAGCATATCAAATAATTCTCCCATTTAGATTGTAAAACTTAAGCTATGATCACAAATTGGTTTCTATTATGTTTGTTTCACTATTCTTTTGTCAAAAATATACAATGGTCAACGGTGTTCTTGGGTCACCCACTAACTCACATCGGCCGCATTAAAATGGCTTGTTTTGAACCATTACCCGACCCACCAAACACACCCTTGTTAGGTAGTAGAATAAAGTTTTATAGGCTTACCTTGGTAGATATTCAGTGACTAGACAAATTTAGTGGTTGAGTGACAACACTCATAAATAGAACAATATTCTAATGTTGTAAGCATCTCATGAACATGGTTAAAACTCACCTCCTGCGAGAACTAGTCAAATCTTCCAAGATAAAAATCTTGTTCCAAGGAAAGAGTCTTTACATCAACATCCTGGAAGATTTGCACCTGTTAATTGGAACAATCTCTAATTAACAGCATGCATTTATAAGAAACAGAAACTACTTCAAGATCTTTCGTATTGTCGCATTAGCAATCTTAATAGCCACAACTTTTAGATGCACTAAACATACAAATAGATAACCTACTATGACCAATGATGCACTGAACATACAAACGGATGCCCTAAACATACACACTGATGCCCTGATGTGTTCATCGATGAACTAAACTTACAAAATAGATGCTCAAGTAGTTCCAACAATGCACTAAACATACAAACGGGTGCCCTACTATAACCAACGATGCATTAAACATACAAAACGATGCATTAGACATACTCACCGATGCCTTAATATGTTTGACAATGCACTACACTAGTCATACTCACTGATGCCCTAATTTGTTCATCGATGCACTAAACATATAAACAAATGCCCAAGTAGTTCTAACGATGCACTAAACATACAAATGGATGCCAATACTCAATTATTTTCCAATGATGCACTAAACCTACAAATGGATGCCCTACTATGACCAAAGATGCACTAAACATACAAATGTACACACTAAACTTACAGATCGATTTCTTAATATATGTCCGACGATGCACTAAACATACTCACCGATCGTCAATCATATTCACCGATGCTCTAATATGTTTAAAGAAGCAAAACACAAACATTATGCAAAGAATCACAATCACGGATGCACTAATACTATCACTAATATTATATGAGGCCCTAACGTATAATCTATGCTCCAAATAGATACATAGATGCTTTAAGATGTCACATCATTCAATCTTAAACACATATGCTTCAAATTAGTGCATCGCCTATATAAAATCTTATTCAGACATTTTATCAAACACCTAGTGAGCAATTTTAATAAACATATTTTCGATGCATTTTTTTCTCAAATTTGTTTCATATGTAGTAGAAAACATGATTATATGATGATAAACTTTTAACAAAACTTAAAAAATCATTACATTATTGATTTTAAAAAAATGCTCTAAAATTACTCATATTCACCTGGTGTATTTATTTCTGGCAGGTGTTGATGTCAGTGATTTGACGATTGTTGGTGGCTTCCAATGGTTAATAATGGTGGCATTTTGATGGTGGTGGTGCCCGCGGTGGTTGTAATGGTGGTTCCCGACGATAAATGGCGATATAATGATGTTAATTTGAAGGCTGTTGATGGTCATTTGATGGTGGTGGTGCCGGCGGTGGTGGTTCATGGTGGTTGTAATGGTGCTGCTAGTGAAGTTCTTTGAAGATCGGCTTGTTTTGATCTATGTGTTTTTTTTTTCTTTTTTTGTTATGAAAATGATAATGGGTTACCATCTATTTGTTTGCAATGTTTCAAATTTTACCCCAAAGTTTGAGATGTTTACAGAATCTACCTCAAACTTTTTCTCACTTTCTCTCTAATTACACTTTTCTCTAGAACCGGACTCTATATATATATTCATAACGCTACACGCGTCGTCGGGGTCAAAGGAACTTCCTTTTCTTGAGCAAGTTTTATAACACCCTAGGCGATGAACCTAATCGTTGTAGTGTAGTAATTAGGGTAAGCCACGGGTATTGATATCGTTCTCTGGGGAATAGGAATGCTAGTAGGGAGTTACTACGCTAAGGTTAAGGTTGAGGAAGATTATTTTTTATCTTTTTATATTTTATGAAAATGGAAAGGTACGAATCTCGGGTATTGGATTTGGGGGGGGTTGGTATTTCTACCGATTACTCTACTATTATCTAATTATCTAAACTAAGGTTGTGGGAGTCTATGTCTAATTAATGTGTGCTCGTATGATAGTTTAAAGATGTGTTTACTTAGTTTGTATTACTCCTTAATTATCTCCTATTGATGGTTGAGTGTCACGTCTTATTCCTAGTTGCGTTATGTTTTAAAGTTGTAGGGTATGCGTTTCTCCCTAACTCTTTGAACTTACCAAAGGGTCTTGTCTACAAATCCACTTAGAGATTATAGACTCCTACTCTAAGGCGCTCTTCGGATGGTTTAGCCTACAATCACTCAGGTAATCATACTCTAAGGTTCACAAAGATGAATCAAGCATTAAGTACACAACGAATGACCTATCGCATTACTAGATCATTAATCAACTAAGATAAGAAACAACCAATCAATATTCAATAATTAAGTTTCATACTTCCTAAGCAAACACACAAATAAATTAGCTTGGACATGGAGAACATGCAAGCATACACACAAATAATCAAAGACATAATTGAATTAATGAAGCAAAGACTTATCTTGGTGTAAGATAGGGTTAAAACCCTAAAATCTTGTACAAGACACCTTAGGTTCGGTTTTAGGTTTTACTCCAAAGACTCTCCACATAAAGACCGAAAAATTCGGATTCTATATATAAGATTACAATTGCGACGGCGTACCTTATGTTTAGTGGCGCCCGCCGTGTCGCCGCCATTGTGGGGTTCGTCTTGGCCACGTTAACCTTGCGGCGTCCACCTTATGTCCGTGACGCCGTCCTCTTCGACCGGCGTCGTCGGATCGCATCTAGGCCGTCCGAGTAGCGACGACCTACTCTTTCACAACTAGACGCCGTCTCTTGAAAACACGAGTTTTGAGTTCGACCACAATAATTCTCCGACGGCGTCGCAAATAGCTCCCGACGCCGCCTTCTACATTCAGATGATTTGTGAGTGTCTCGATTTCGACTTTGGCCATTTTCTTCATATATTCGCCTTTTCGTCCAAATAAGTGCCATTCCAGCATTTTGCCTTCACGAGACCTAAAAGTGAAAAGGAACGATATTAAGCAATAACGGATACAAAAGTGATCAAATAAGGACTTAAATGACCCCTCAAAATGGTACCTTTTAAAACCTTATCAAATATCCCTACACTTGTTATTTGCTTGTCCTCAAGCAAATGTGCTTTTAGCCAATTAATTTATAAGTTAGGGGTCATTCAAAGATTAATTCAAAACGGTCCACAACACATATAAGCCCATAAAGTCATAACAAGCACGAAATTACATACTAGCACCTCATGGGGGGTGTTTGGATACTCACATCTCTCTCGGTGTATAAATGAAATATAACAATATAGGAAATGGAAGATAAACACTCATTAACCGGTCTAGTACATAGATTACCATAGGCTTGAGAATAGATCAAACCTCCATCGCTTTGGCGTAAGCACCTAGGAAAGACTATCAAAGAGGTCTTTTAAAGGGTTGTAATGTTAGGCTTACGGTAGGAAATAAGGGTTTGTGGGATAGGCTATTTAGTGGTGGTAAGTCAAAAATCTTTATGTTAACTCGCATATGAAGAATGGCGTTGCTAAGCCAAGACTCGACACTCTAAACTCTAGATAACTCAAATAAACAAACATAAATTTAAAGGATAGATGTAGGATGGTAGCCCGTATTTTTTTTTTTTTTTTTTTTTTTTTTATCACTCTATTTTTTTTCTTTTTCTTTTTCTATTTTTTTTTTTTTTTTTTTTTTTTTTTTTTTTTTTTTTTTACACTTTACTCTACCATCCTCTAAGATAACATCAAAATACTAGGGATTTATAAGCATATCCTACACTTGAGTTTTTATTACTCTAACACTAATTTGACTGATTCGAAAAGATCAAAACACTGGGGTACATTATTACATAAACAAAGGGAATTTGAATTTAACGTTCCCTTCCGTCATTTCGTAAACTTTAACTTTTCCCATGAATCTCAATCGTCCCAAAGCTGTATACAAAGGATATGACTCGACTTAGCAACTTATGCAAGCAACTAGATAATTGAACTAAGGGTTTAGGGTGATAACAAACATTTGCACTAAAAGTGAGTGCATAAGGGTAGGCTAAGGCGATTTGGGTGTATATTTGGGGTGGGGTGTAAACAATGCTCTTCATTGATATTCGGAAAACCGAAATATCACGAGAACCGCGAAAAGGATAGGCTCGAGGGGTTAACTAGGGTATCGTGTACTAAAGATGAGTACAACGCAAAGGGTGTGGGGAATTACTCAACCGATGTGGAAGAAGTAATTATATTACATGTATCAAACAAGGGTTATCCTAATGCCTCTTATCATTTAGTTATTCCTAACTACACAAGTGTAGCCTCACTTGCGATCTCGGAATGCATCACAAAACAAGTTCTAGAATCTAATATACTACCGGTTCACACTCTAAGCATTAAAGATGAATGCTTTAATTCCTACTAATCTAAGGCGATCCTCACATTTTGGGTGGAATTTGGGTGGTAAGGGTTTTGTGCTAGTCATATAACTTCCTATCCATGAGGCGCTTTTGTTGAGACTAATGGCCCACTCCTATATGTCATGAAAATTTTAAATTTGGTGCCAAAATTACCCTAACCGATATTTTCTCATGGTTTATTACACAATCACAATTGGACAAAGCAAATAGTCAAGGATAAGCATAGTTTCAAAGTTCCGTTTTATTTTCCTCCCTACATTTAAACCGAACATTGTCCCCAATGTTCCCGAAAGTATCAAAGTTATGATAAAAGAAGGTAATTAAAAGCAAAGAAACTAATACTCCCGATTAGCTCGGTAGGATCCGTGTAAAGTGGTGGTTAAATTCTTTTCAAGAAGAATTATTGCGTGAAAAGCTCCTTCCAATCTTATGTAACTTCTTGACAAACTAAACTGCACACTTGAAGAAAACAAAGCGAAACCTTCGCGTAAAATCGTGGTAATAATATATATAAGACTCGATTTAAACTAGGATATAATGCTTGTGGAATGGATGTTTCTGAATTTCTAAGAATATTAAGACACGAAAAATTCCAAAATTTATAAGTAGCTCGAAAAGCGAGAAAAAGTAATCGATGTTTTACTCCTTCACGACCGCTTTGTCGTGTTGCAATCTGACGCCGTCAGTTATCCCGACAAAAACGGTCTGCGATTTTCCGGAAAATTTCGGAAAATTTACATCTTTAGAATCTGGAAAAATTTACGCAAAACATTCATTATGACTCGATACAAGCATTTGACTCGAACAAACAAAAATATATATCTTTTAATTAATTGTTATTCTCATGTTTACGTTTCTTTTGAAAACGTGTGTAATCCTCCCTACACTTATCCCTTATGTAAAATACCTTTATATGTAATTAAGACGAAGTTAAAACAAAATAAAGCATTTTACAAATTTAAACATGAGGATAAACAATTAATAAAAGATATATGACACTAACAAGCAAACAATTAAGCATGGGTTGCCTCCCAAGCGCTTTTCTTTATTTAAGAGTCTTGTAGCTAGACTCGTAGTCATGCTCCTCGTTTTCTCACCACCGTTCTCTTGACTCTTTGTTTTCCTTCATCGAAAGGGTGTAGGCGCTTTATGCTCACCGTGGATTCCTTGCCAATCTTTGTCAATTATGGCTACGGTTTTATCTTTTAAATTGGTCTCCTTAATCAGAAAGGCCCAAACCATCTTGGTTTGCTTCTTCCTCGTAATGCCCTTATCCGGGACCTATACAAGAGCACTTTTTCTCCTTTATAAATTCCTTAGGGTCCTTTTGTACCTTAGGTAATGAGGTAGGATTGCTTCTAACTTTTTATCGGGTTTCCATAATGTCGCATACAATCCTTGAACCATGAAGTCTCTAAGCCCTTTTTCCCGTCATTCTTCTTCTTCTTAACATTGTTATCCGGGCTTTTCGATTTCCACCAATAATCATTTCCATGATCTTAAGAGGATATCGTGGGACGATGGGTATTCTAGCGCACCCCTTCCGCGCTTTTGAGTATCATGATGCCTTCTCCGCATTTAATGGTTGCCTTGGCGGTGGCGAGAATGGCGTCCCAAGAATGAGAGGTGCGTTTCATCTTCCTCAACATCAATGATCACGAAATCCACTGGATAAGCGATGTTAGCTACCTCAATTAGAACATCAGCGATTCCTACGGGATGGACATAAGTATGATTAGCTAGGGAAAGTCTAAGGTCGGTTTTGCCGGTTTCTCATTAGTTAGCTTATTATAGATTGACAATGGCATTATGTTCACATCGGTCCTTGATCGGCCAAGGCATTTATATTGTCCATGTCACCGATGCTAAGCGGTATCACGAAATTCCACGTGGTGTTTCGTTTTCTTGTTAACGGTTTTTATGACCAACTCATACAGAGGTTCCATAGGTAAAGCATCGTATTCTTCTTCCGTCATCTTTCCTTCAAGAGCATCCCTAAGAACTTCATTGTACCTAAAGTTGTTTACTTGGTTTGCAATGGTTTTCTTGTTAATTTCATGCTTAAGGTAGTACTCAATGGTCTCGGGTTCATCATTAGGCATGGACTCATCCTTCGTGCTTTCCTCAAGATTCCACATCTCAACCCTTGCATTCTCGGGCATGATGGAAGCAGGCTATTTAATGAAGTGGGAGGGCAATCATTGCTTCTTCGAGCACTTTTTCTGGAGCCCTTGTTTTGGTAAATTCAATTACCAAATCCATCATTTCTTTCATTTTGCTTGCATTTCCTCTCTCGCCTATAAACCTCCTCTTCAAATTTGGCTAATCTCTCTGTATGAGCCGCCATATACTCCTCATTTGATCTTTGAAGCTTGGTGAAAGTGGTATTGGGAAGTAGAGCAGGCGCCTTGAACTTGGGTTTTGCTCGCGACTTGGAGATTCGAAAGAGGTGTGGTGGTTGGTGGAGTGGGCGATTTGACGATCTCGAGGAATTTGCAGTGCTCTTTTACGCCTTTCCATAAGATAATCAATTCCTCTCGATGGCACTCAATTGCTCTTCGAGTGTATCGGAGATCGGGAGGTGGATATGGCATTAACTACGTTAATCGGAGTTTGGAGATTCACTCCAATCTTCGTAGTTTGATCGGCGAGCTCCTCTATGATATCCCAAGATTGCTCGCATTAAAGTCATTGAGTCTTCCACGGCACTCGATCAATGGATCGTCGAGTGATGAAATCGGTATGATCATAGAAGATTTGGATTGAAGCCAAAGATCAATGCCATGGTGTGGAAGTCTCACGGAGTAATTCCTTAAATCGAGTCCATGCTTTGTAAAGAGACTCACCTTGGAGTCTTTGGAATGTTAAGATGTCTCGCTTAAGCTTAGTAGTTCTCCCGGTGGGAAAAATTGAGCAAGGAAGCGAGAAGTAAGATCATCCCAACTTGAGATGGAGCCGTGGAAGTCGCTCAAGCCAATTACTAGCTTGGTCCCGTAGAGAGAATTGGAAGAGGCAGCAGCGTGGTCTCCCGAGTAGTAGCATCAAGGTCGATGGAATCGACGATTTTGAGAAATCCTCGGATCTTGATTTGGATCTTGAACGAAGTCCATGGAATCACATCCGTTTTGCACCAACCGGATGGTGTCGGATCGCGGTACGTAGTTTGGGCTTGGTCGGGAAGCTCAATGGTGTTCCTATAGCCTAAGTGGCTTGGTCTTGAGTATTCACCAAGAGTACGGGCTCTTGGCGGGTCATTTGGTGGTATGTTGATGAATGGTAGTGGGTTATCACCTTCCATAATGAAAAGTGATGAGGTTACGAACAAAGGTTACGAAGAAGGGGGATAGACTAAGAGAAATCTAAAAATGAGAAAAAAAAAAAGTTTACTTGATAGGAATCAAGCAAAGAAACCTAAACGAGGTGGACTACTAACTAGCTATTCTATTCCCGGTGGCGCCAAAAACTTGATAACGCTACACGCGTCGTTCGGGTCAAAGGAACTTCCTTTTCTTGAGCAAGTTTTATAACACCCTGGCGATGAACCTAATCGTTGTAGTGTAGTAATTAGGGTAAGCCACGGGTATTGATATCGTTCTCTGGGGAATAGGAATGCTAGTAGGGAGTTACTACGCTAAGGTTAAGGTTGAGGAAGATTATTTTTATCTTTTTATATTTTATGAAAATGGAAAGGTACGAATCTCGGGTATTGGATTTGGGGGGTTGGTATTTCTCCGATTACTCTACTATTATCTAATTATCTAAACTAAGGTTGTGGGGTCTATGTCTAATTAATGTGTGCTCGTATGATAGTTTAAAGATGTGTTTACTTAGTTTGTATTACTCTCAATTATCTCCTATTGATGGTTGAGTGTCACGTCTTATTCCTAGTTGCGTTATGTTTTAAAGTTGTAGGGTATGCGTTTCTCCTAACTCTTTGAACTTACCAAAGGGTCTTGTCTACAAATCCACTTAGAGATTATAGACTCTACTCTAAGGCGCTCTTGGATGGTTTAGCCTACAATCGCTCGGGTAATCATACTACTAAGGTTCACAAAGATGAATCAAGCATTAAGTACACAACGAATGACCTATCGCATTACTAGATCATTAATCAACTAAGATAAGAAACAACAAATCAATATTCAATAATTAAGTTTCATACTTCCTAAGCAAACACACAAATAAATTAGCGGGACATGGAGAACATGCAAGCATACACACAAATAATCAAAGACATAATTGAATTAATGAAGCAAAGACTTATCTTGGTGTAAGATAGGGTTAAAACCCTAAAATCTTACAAGACACCTTAGGTTCGGTTTAGGTTTTACTCCAAAGACTCTCACATAAAGACGAAAAATTCGGATTCTATATATAAGATTACAATTGCGACGGCGCACTTATGTTTAGTGGCGCCGTCGTGTCGCCGCTCATGGGGTTTCGTCTTGGCCACGTTAACCTTGCGACGGCATCACCTTATGTCCGTGGCGCCGTCTCTTGACTTCGGCGTCGTCTGGATCGCATCTAGGCCGTCGAGTAGCGACGGCTACTCTTTCACAACTAGGCGCCGTCTCTTGAAAACCACGAGTTTGAGTTCGACCGTCACAATAATTCTCCGGGCGTCGCAAATAGCTCGACACCGTCGCCTTCTACATTCGGTGGACGTGAGTGTCTCGATTTCGACTTTGGCCATTTTCTTCATATATTCGCGCTTTTTAGGTCCAAATAAGTGCCATTCCGACATTTTGCCTTCACGAGACCTAAAAGTGAAAAGGAGCGATATTAAGCAATAACGGATACAAAAGTGATCAAATAAGGACTTAAATGACCCTCAAATGGTACCTTTTAAAACCTTATCATATATATACATATTCCTCGATGTATATGTGTATGTTTTAAAAGGCTCACATATTCCCGGCCATACAAATTATTGATTAGACTTTTGAACACACCAACCCACTTGCGATAAGTTATAATCCAATAACTCATATCAACAATGGTTAGCGTCTAGCAACATGCCATTGCTCCCAGAAATACCTGAGTGTGATTTCGAGAAATACACATCGTTTGTTTTAGATACTTGTTAAACTATGGTTATGGATCAAAAGTCATTCCATTTGTTTAACTCGTTTGTTTCTCGTTTTAGAAATTAGATTACCAAACTTAAACACGCATCATCTTGATTTAAACTTTTGGTGCGACCATGCAAACATCTGATTGGCTCAGCGAGGGTCCCAGTAGTATCATACTTCAGAAGATAAGTGGAGGAACAAATTTTATTTTGACTGCACATGTCATTTATATGCTTAACATAACTTGTGAGAATAGTCTTCATACCACCTTATTCAGGACACCGTTTAACTATAATCAAGAAGAAATATCTACACATGCAAGATCTGCTTGCATCTCAAGTCTAAGGATAAATAGGAATAACCACTTGCGATATGTCACTTAATGACACCGATCAATAATGTGATAAATCGTAGGTTTGGGGAAGTCCAATATCCATAACACGTGGATAACATATGAGTTTAGCAGTCACATCCTTTAATATCAATCACACAAGTGATATATTACCAAACACTCACATTTGTCTTTATTCAACAATATTCTCATATTATTGATCGACAGTGCACAAATTTAGAATAAAGTACAATAAAATACTCATAGATTAAACACACAAATATATGACACAATTAATATATGAATGAAAAAATCTAATACCATGTATATTAATTCATCAAAATAATAAGTCTGAAATATCTCGATATCCAAATACTAAAAATTAAAAACAGATTTACAAGAGACTTTTAGTTGAACGAAGTTCAATACTACTAGGATGTTCATTATGATTAGTCAAAGGCGAAGCCTTAAACGGATCAACTACGTTGTCATATGTGTGAACTTTGTTAAGTACGACTTCATTACCCACGATAACCTCTTAGAGGTAATGAACCTTCCTTTGTAATATTTGGTGCCTTTATGAGCTCCAAGCTCGTTGGTGAGGATTATTAAGATAGTATTGTCGCATTTCGTCTCCATAGGTTCTTTATTGGTGGGGAAAACTCTAGATAAACTTCCTTATCCAAATTGCTTCCATTGCAACTTCAGATGCAACAATGTATTCAGCTTCTATAGAAGACATTGTTGTAATGCTTTGTTTGGCAACCTTCTAGACTACAACGCCTCCGTTTATAACGAAAAGGTATCCAATTTGCGACTTTGTGTCATCTTTGTTGGTCTGCCATCCAGCATCAGTGTAACAGGTAACTCTGAGCTCTCCATCAGGATTTCCTCCGTAAACAAGAAACATATCTTTAGTATTCCTGAGATACTTCAAAATTTTCTTCACAACAATCCAATAACTTTCTCTTGGGTATACTTGAAATCGACTTGTTAGGTTCTGAGCGAACACAACATAAGGTCTAGTGCACCTCACCGCATACATAATAGATCCTACAACCGAAGCATAAGGAACATTCTTCTTGCGTTCCACCTCTGCAGGTGTGGAGGGTCCTTAAGTTTTTCTTAACTCAAGTTTTACTTGCATTGTGATACTTCCACGCTTGGAATTCTCCATATGAAATCTCTTCAAGATTTTTTCAATGTATGCACTTTGACAAAGCCCAATCAACAACTGAGATCTATCCCTGTAGATCTTGATTCCAAGGATATATGCAGCTTCTCCTAAATCTTTCATAGCAAAACAATTTCCAATATAGGCTTTAATAGCTTGTAACACTGGAATGTGTTTCCCATGATCAATATGTCATCAACATATTGATTAGGAATGCGACATTACTCCCATTAGCCTTTTCGATATACACATGGCATTAAGGTTGAGAGAAACTATACTTTTTGATCTCTTCATCAAACCTTTTTTTCCATTGCCTTGATGCTTGCTTTAACCCATAAATGGATCATTGTAGCTTGCATACACGGTTGGGATAGTTTGGATTCTCCAACCCCTTAGGTTTTACCATATAAACCTCTTCGATTAGGTTACCATTCAAGAAGACAGTTTTGACATCCATTTGCCAAATCTCATAGTCAAAATACGCTGCTATGGCTATAAGAATCCTAGTATCTTTAATGTTTGCAATAGGCGAGAAAGTTTCCTCATAATCTACACCATAGGTTTGAGTATAACCTTTTGCCACAAGACGAGCTTTATAGGCGTGTACTTTTCCATCTATGTCAATTTTCTTCTTGAAGAGACACTTGCTACCAATGGTTTTAGCGTTAGGAGGGAGGTCTACTTCAGTCCAGACATTGTTGTCTCTCATGGATTGCATTTTCGAGTTCATAGCTTCAAGACATTTTTCAAATTCGGAATCTGCTAATGCAGCTTTATAGTTAGCGGGTTCACCATGATCCCCTAATTCATGCTCCTCTGAATCGATGTATAAACACATACGCTCAGGTGCACGAATTGTCCTTACACACCTACGAACAGAAATAACTTCACCCTGTGGTTCAATACTTTCATGTTCAACCATATTAGAAAGTTGGCTAGTATTTTCAGACGGTTGTGTATCTTCCCTTGAATTTCTTCGAGTTCTACATGACTCTCACTTGCTTTTTGTGAGATGAGATTGTTATAAAAAAAACTTAGCAAATCGAGCTACAAAAACTTTGTGCTCAAGTGGGTAGTAGAAGTAGTAACCCATCGTTCCTTTAGGTATCCTACGAAGATACACTTAATAAATCTTGGTTCAAGTATTTCAGGCGTATCATGTTTCACGAGTGCCTTACAACCCAAAACCTTTAAGTAAGACAGATTGGGGACTTTCGCATGCCATAATTCATATGGTGTCTTTTCAACCTTCTTAGTTAGAATCATATTGAGAATGCATTCAACAGACTCAAGAACATAATCTTAAAAGGACATTGGTAGAGTTTTTTGATTCATCATAGATCTAATCATGTCAAACAGGGTTCGAGGGTTCGATTTCTTCTTTCAGCAGCACCATTATGTTGTGGTGTACGTGGATGAGAGAGTTTCGAGACAATCCCAAACTTCTTAAGATGATCTACAAACTCTTGACTCATATATTCGCCTCCACGGTCTGACCATAGAGTCTTTATGGTCTTTCCGAGTTGATTCTCAACTTCACTTTGAAATACTTTGAAAGTTTCAAAGAATTCATGTTTATGCTTAAGCAAGTAAACATAACCATATCGACTGTTGTCAGTGAAAGTTAAGAAGTAATATCCTTGTCTTGACAACTAAACCACATAAAATACTAACCTTTAATAAATTGAATTACTAAGACAATTGATTGATCTTGAATATTGAATCTTGAAATTGTTATCAACTTGGATCGAAACCTTAATAATCAAAGTAGGTTATCTCTATCGTCACATACAATACACGTCACGTAAAATATGTGTATGCTAGTACAATCTTCACGAAGAACACAACGTGAACACAAGGTTTGTGTGTTTTGGATTTTGGTCGATTACCCTAAAGGTTTAGGGTGTCACGATAGGCTAAGGAGAACAAGAAAGGGTATTCAGTTTTGCTTTTGGTTTAGGTTTAGAATGCATAATGAATAATGAACCACAAGGGTCTCATTATATAGCCTAATAACTTGTTGGACAAGTTTGATCTTCTATCCCTTTAGGATAAGAAAACCGGTGGCCCACCCTCTCTTAGAAGGTTCCAATTTTGCGTTTAAGTCCTTAGATAGTTAATATGTACACTTACCATATTAATAATAAACTTAAATTCCAAGCAATCAAAACCACCTCCTTTTTTACCCCTTTTAATCGGCCAATCCAATCCCACAAGGGTCTTGGATTCGTTTTGGGCATTTACTAATATTAACATGTCCATTACATTAAATTTAGTCAACTCGTTAATTAGTTACGCATCTAACGGTTAACTAACGACCGTTAAATTATATCGTGAAATATATATATGATTAATATAACTACTATAATATATACTACTTAGTTATATACTAAATATATTCCTCTATGTATACATGTATGTTTAAATAGGCACACACATTCACGACGGTATAAATTATTGTTTAGACTTTTGAGCACACACCAGATTACCCTAAAAATATACGTAAGTAGCTAATATGCATAAGCTTTTATATTTATTGTTATTATTTCTTGTAGATTTATCTATGTACATTAAATTCATTTGTATATTAACCCAAACAATTATGTTATCAACTTGGTATATTAACTTCATTTAACGACCCATTTATATCTTTGGTGGTGAGGGGTTCGTGGTTGGTTGTGGGCACTATGGCATGTTCTTGATTCCCAAATAATGTCAATGGCATAATTATTGGTCTTTGTAGATTTATTGGGTTATGAACAAAATATTTTGTACAAATGATTTGATTGCTATGATAAATTTGTGTGGTTGTATAACCAGTGTTGTGTTTGTTAATGAGTATTTGAGTTTATATAAGGGAGGTGATTTGCACAATCTCATATTTAATTGGGACACTCCAAAATATGCAATAAACAGTTGTACTGTAAATATAACTTTTTTAACTGTTTGTACATTGAGTGTCGCAATCAAATTTATGAGTGTGCCAATCACTTCATTTTATATAAAGGAAAAAGTCAAAATGAAGAACGAGATTATTGAAGGATGAAAAAAAAAAGAAATGATTAAATGACAAAAATACTTTCACGCGCAACTTATGTGAGGGAGACGACGAGATTATTTTAAGAGTGCTATGTTTTTGGACCACAAAAGTGCAAAAATCCAAACATTGAGGAGGTGTGGAGTAATTTTTCAACAACGAAGACGACACATGAAATGTGCATATACAAGAGACTAACGGTGCAATCTACCCTACATTAAAATGGTGTCGGATATTTGCAACACAACAACTAAAATATATCTAATACAATAAACAAGAGTTTTGTACCAGTCTTTGAAGCATTCCAAAAAATTAATGCCTGATGTGTCTGCAATGTGATTGGACTAATTTTTTAGAATGTACAACTGCTATGCATATACTCATTCCATTCAACACAAATAAAGTCAAGCTTCTTGAGTACGCCCCTTTTAAAACCCATTCAATCACATTCAATGCTGTCAAATATACCTTCAAAATAACTTACGTTTTACAGTAATATTTATGGCATTGATTCAGAGAATGAATTATAAACCCATTCATATATTAATCTCGAGTCCATAACAGATTCATCTTAAACGCACCACGATTCAAAAATCAAAAACACCAATTTCATCTCAAATCAATTCCAATCATTCAAATCAATTAAACTATGCCATCATACTCAAATCAATCAGTGTGCCAATGATTTCTCTTTTGTCAACTTGTAAGTACCAATTCAATGTAATATATTTAGGGTTTCCATATTAGTTCCATATTTCAATTATTTTGTTTCGATTAAACTAGAATATATTTTTCTTTGATTATTCTCGATTTAATTGTGTTTTAGCACAACCCTAGAAAAAAATTGGGGAAAATCACATTGATGAATTACGTGGTTTCTTAGGACGGTCCTTCTGCACGCTTGCGACAACGAATGATTCTTAAGAAACGGTATAACATGGTTGTGTATACTTTCAAGGTATGTATCCAAATTTATTTTTAGCGTTTCTTCTATCTGATGGTAGTATGTTTTTCTTTGTTTCTTTTCAGAAAATAATGAAGATTGATGCATTTGATATATGGAATGCTTGGGCCTTGCTTTGATTCGGATGGACCTCAAGGTTAGGATTTGAATTGACAATTGGCGGGGTGATTTATTTTCATAATAACGTTAGAAAATTTCTTCAAGAAACAAGGGAATATTATATACGAGAGAAGAACATCTAAGCATATAAACAAATTATATACAATGGAAGTTAGATAGGATGTTTAAATAGAACTTGTGCTAAACTTTATAAATACCTAAAAAGAGATTTTAGAATGGCAAGTAGGGAATTGTGTTAGCAATGACTAAGCAAATTTCATTTATAGCTTATTTTGCATGTATCTTTAATGATGGAGCTGTGTAAGTGAGACATGTTTGTAGAGTGTGTTTTTAGGCCCTATTAAAATCTACTTGGCCCATAATAATCTATGCATTCAATAGTATTATTTTTCATATGCTTTGTAAACGGGCATTCTAAATGATGTTGGTGTATCTTTTTTGAAGGTTATAAGCGTTATTGTACTGGCGGTGAGAAGAGCCTAAAGGTTAGTGCTTGAATAACTAAAAAAATAAAAATGTATGCATAAATCTCTTCTTATTGAGTAATTTGATTGTGATATGGAATGACCACAACGTATTTGATAAAATGTGTAGTTATAATGTAGGCTGTGATGTCTGTTCCACTAATTCATTATTTCATTTAAAATTTAAGAGTTCTTATTTGCAGTTTTATAACTACGAAACCATACCCTCCTAACTGTGGTTTATCTATCCAATATTATTTTACTTTTTTTTGCTAATAGTTTGATAATGTAATCCAGATAAATACAAGATACAAACTTTGATAATGCAACTGATATGGATGTGATGTTTAACTGACCAAAAAAGTTATTTTCAAATAAATTTAGGCATCCCCTTCATCCCCACTTAGTTGATTCTTAACTAGGCTTCACATATAGGCTACCTCTTCTAAAAATCTTGAAAGAAAATTTTCATTAAGAAGTTAGGTGCACGAATAAAGTTGTGTCCACTATATACCAAACCCCTACTTAATGATTACACGGGTCTATTTGTGGTTTAGCTAGGTTTCACACATATACGCTGCGTCAAGTAACATTTAAATGGTCTAACTACAACTAAGAAACAGTAGGTAAGTGAGCATGTGCCTTACGTATCTGAGTGAGGTGCCTAACAGCCAAATAATTATGCCTGTGAGTACTTAAATAAATATTAGAAGAACATTGTGCAGAAATGGATGGTCATTATTAAATAAGAGTTGAGGTACTAATTTGTTATCGGTATTCGATATGTAACTGATACGACTAATGTTGTTGTTGATCGATATTGTATGTTATGTTATAAAAGAGTAATCCCATCTATCCTACATGAGTCTTCTTTGGATAATTTTCATAATAATTATTGCGATCTCTTTCTTCTGTTTGGTTTCCTGACTCCCTTTTTCAAGATTGCATTATAATCTCAACGACATGTTCTGTTTGCAGGCTATTTCAAAACCACCCAAACCCATGAGATGAGGCATGCCCACTTACTTTCCCCAGGTTTGAAATTTTAAAGGCCTTATACCAATTATAATTTGCGTAATATATGGCCATATAGGTACTTGCATTGTTTATCCTGAAATATTTGGTTAGTTTTGGGCCTTTTCTCTGATTTAAATGGGAAATTAAATACTCCTATTTATGTCGATTTGTTCTAGATTTGAGTTCCGGCTCTGTGTTTTGTTGGTGCATACAAGCTCATAGTGATTGCTTGTGTGAGAAATGTAGATAGCAAGAACTTCTCTTTTACGATTGCGCTGCATAATTACTTTTCTGTATCTGATGTCAGGTTTGCCTAATACAACTTACCGCTTCGAATCGATCAATTGAAAGAACTTTATTGATAGTTACTACATTAGTGTCTTTATAAATAACATGATCTTCCACTCGCAATTTAGGTTCGTAGTTAGAGGTGGCGAGATAGGTGGGTCGGGTAACGGGTCATAACGGGTAAGGTTTAATGGCTTTTCTATGATACTGTTGGAAACGGGTTAGGTCGGGTTGACCCGCTAACTTTGACCTGTTGGAGTAGTTTTTTTTTTAATGTCCTATGGGGTTGAAATGAATTAGTTTCTGTGAGAAACTACTTTACGTATGGCTTAAAATTCCTTACATTTTGTTCGATGGTTTTTTAAATAAATATTCATCTCTGGAATCAAACTTTTTTGACCGTATCATGTTCTACTTTTACATTGACCAACTCTACTTGATCACACCTACTAAGATTGTTGTCATAGATAATGAAATTTTAGAAACAGCGTAGGGGAAACACGAAGTTTAATATTCGCAAGTACATGACACGGTTGTTCGAAGATGATTTAAAAAAAGTACTTTTGGTGCACACGAAAACTATGAATATGTAACCATCATGTGATGTGATTATCTGTTTATACGTTTTAAAGTAAGTTAGCTATATTTGTTATTAAGATAAGATAAAAACAAGTCATCACTAAGTTTTATAGAAGATTACCATACTAATGACAATCAAGTAATAATTCAGTCTGTTTCTATTCTGATTTGCATACGCCCTGAACTAATTGATATACTCTTGGTTTATATATTTTTTAAAATGTAAGAGAGTACTAGAATTTGGTAGTCTGTTAAGGTTGCTACATATGAGTCAAGCTAAACATAACAATGTGATTGCCCAAACTGAGAGCATTTTACATCTGGTATATCCATTTATAAGTAAACATGGCTTTTTGCACCTTTAGTTATAATGGAATTTTTTTATATATTGTCCAAAATTCCCTCTATAATAGAATTTATTACACCAATGTTCAGGTGATTGAATCGTTGTTCCAGCATGAAAAAGGTGAAACATGTCAAGTCGATAACTTATCAAAGAAGGCACTTGTAGACATAGGTCAAATGACAGCCATGGCTGCTCTATAATAGCTTCGTAAGATTCAGCCATATTTTATCAGAAATGTGAGTGTATCTTCTATATATATTCATATTTGTAGTCTTATTTTGGGAAAATAAAAAAATCGTGAGCGTGACATTGTTGTCGTTGTGTGTATAACATATTTTTTCATTTATAACACAAACCTTTTGAATTTTGTCATTGTATGTAGCCAGGTTAGGTGAATTTGTGTTATTGTATGTACCCAGTCGGGTTTAAGCGTTACATCGTTAGTCCTTTTATATTAACGGTCGTTAGTAAATAACTTAAAATTTCGTTCTCTTACGTTTTATTCGCCATCCGTTATTATACGTTTTGTCGCTTTTATACTTTTTAAATCGTTGCTTTTTCCCGTTTTACGTTTTAAATACATTTTCTTACATTCTCGTCCGCTTTCTTACGTTTTACGTCCGCTTTTATCGTTTGCATTCGCTTTTATCGTTTTAGTCCGTTTTATAAGTTTTCATCCGTTTTAGTTCGTTTTCGTATGTTTTATCGTTTTCAATCATTTTCATCCGTTTTATATTTTTCATCCGTTTTATACGTTTCCGGTTTTAAATGTTCGCCGATTTTCTAACGTTTTAAATACATTTTTTTATGTTTTAAATACATTTTTATTCTGCTTTATACGTTTTCGTCTTTTTAAGTTTTCATCTGCTTTCTTACACCTTCATCCATTTTATACGTTTTTGTCCGTATTTTAAGTTTTATACATTTTCGTCCGAAAAGTAAGAAATGAACGAAAAGTAAGAAAACCAACGGCGTATAAAAAGATGAAAATGTTAGAAATGTATTTAAACTTTAAAAAATGTATTTAAAATGTATAAAACAATTGAAAACGGATGAAAACGATAAATACGAATGAAACGTAAAAAGGGACAAAGCATAGACGAAAACGTATAAAAAAGGGACAAACGCAAAAATGGAAAAACGTGAAGAAAATGTATTTAAACGATAAAACGGACGAAAACGTATAATAACGGACTAAAACGTAAGAAAACGTAGTAAATAAACGAAAATGTAAAAGCGGATGAAAGCATTGGACCAAAATGTATAAAGCGGACGAAAAGTATAAAAGCGGACAAACGATAATAACGGACTAAAACGTAAGAAAACGTAAGTAAACAAACGAAAATGTAAAAAACGGATGAAAGCATTGGACCAAAATGTATAAAGCGGACGAAAAAGTATAAAACGGACGAAAACGATAATAACGGATGAAACGAATAAAAGCGTAAGAGAACGAAATTTTAAGTTATTTACTAACGACCGTTAGTAAATAAGGAATTCGATGTAACGCTAAGACCGACTGATACGTACATAACACAAATTCGCTAACCGGCTACATACAACGATAAAAATTCAAAAGGTTTGTGTTCTGATGAAAAAAATAGTTATTATACACAATGACAAATGTCAAGTTCGATCGTTTTTAACATTTTCCTACTATTTTTTATCGCGAGAGTGGAATAAGCCTATATATATTAAATGCTCTTCTCTATTATATCCATTCTCATATCCCTTTAGATCAAGTTTTGTTATGTACGAAAAAAATGTACATGTACGTGTAATGTTTCAAATAAATTTAGACATTGTACAACTTATAAAGTATTGCTATAGGAGTCACTTATAAATACACGACACATGAGAGAGTACATATCCATGTCAACCTAATGACTTGATACAACAATGTTGTTACACATTTAGAATATTAATTTACAAATGAGGTTACTTTTGTTGGTTTTGTCTCAAAATATTCAAAATGAAGTTGCTTTATATTATATGTAGCAACTCAAAGTTATTTACTTATAAATAGTTTAATTCATGGTGTACAAACATGAGAAACTTAAATACCAGTTTTAAGATTGACACTTATTATCTGTTTTATGCAAACTTTAAGTTGGCATGAGTCTTAAGATTGACATTAAAATATTGAAATATTGAAAGACTAAGTAAAAAAAAATCGCATCCATATTACTTTTCAAATATAATCTCTTTTAGTTACAATCTTTACGTTCCTGTTTCCAAAATAAAAAACAAAAGAGGTCTTAAAATTATTACTTGTGATGAAGATGATAATATCTTGAAAAGTATTATAAATGCAAACATTGTCTACAAAGAAGTATTTTAAGGTATATGATTTGTTCAACATGTATTTACAATTATATAAATGACATGTTTTATATATTTTTTTTAAACTTTACAACTTTATTTAGTTTTACTTTTGTGTTTTTTCTTCTTCTTTATATTTAGATGTTCACGGAACGAACATAGAATACTCAAATCTTTATCGTTGACTAATAGCTTTGTTATCTAAGACTATCTACATGTTGGAGAAGACGATCTCATTTATTTTATTATTCGGCACAAACCTGATTGTTTATCATATCATTGACATATTACTTTGCCTCTCTTCGAAAAATAATGGAAAACATTTACGTTTATCACTATTTGTTAGTTTATTCAAACACATGACTCCTTAATAAAGTAATTTTCTTAAAACTTCCCGTGATTTCACGGGTCTATAAGCTAGTAAAGAATACGATGCAAGTGAGTTACCAAAAATATGCCATCTTACTTTCTTTAACTATATATTTTACTATGAACACTAAAACTGATACAATTGAGTCATGGGTCACCTATCTCGACCTTCGTCACTAAAGTATAAAATTAGTCTCTAAAGTATAAAACCAAACTTGAACTTGAGGGATATATTGAAACTCCTTCCTATCGAGCTTATATATGACAGAAGGTTCACTATACACTATACCGCCATGTATGAGATTTGCGTTGACAAGAATTAAGTTTTGTGTTGGAATTAAACATTGATATTCAATTAAACATTGAAGGTTAATCTATCAAATTGCTATCATTTTTGTTCGTAGTTTTTTTTCCACTACGATTCTGAAAGCATAAGCTCTCACACAAGATTTCACATAAAACAACCCCAAAAGAGTATACGTCTGACTCTTTTGTTAGTTGGCCTATCACCAAAAGCGACATGTCCACCCCAAAAGAGTATACGTCTGACTCTTTTGTTAGGGTACCTATCACCAAAGACGACAAACAAAAAAGCCAATGGTACACAAAACATCGTTTAGTGTTCCAAATCTTATTTAATAATAAGATGTTGGCGCTTTTTATATCACGGTGAAGTTCTCTGTGTTGAGTCCCCTTTGTTATTATGAATGTAGTTTAGCCCACATGCAATACCGACAGATATCTGGCAATGTAAGAGCACCGACTCTTAAATGTCGATCGAGACTTCCATAGTATCTCATAAACAAGGATCTTCTCATTATCATCACCACAAAATTACAAAGAGAGACGAGTGTTTCATGTGTGTAATGAGAAACCATCATGAACTCTTTGTACAAGTTACCACTTTCGATAACATTGGTGTCCTCGAAGTTTTTGGTGGCTAATTTTATCTCTTCCATATATCGAAATTCCTCAAGGAAAGCTGCCATCATCTGTGTTGATCAAGTAATAATGACATAAATCAGATCGAGTGATCTAAGTAGTCGATCTAGAAAGGAGATGCAAATGAACATGACGAGTTGGGACAACATACAAACATTTATTATTTCAGGCTTATAAACTTTGCTAGTAACTAATCTTATATCCAATGAATTCAAGCATCCATGAAAAGAAGCAAACATGTATTAAGGCTTACATATAACTTGATCAGTCAACTAGTCAAGCGCAAAATAATGCTTAATTAGCATGACATCATTGTTCATACCGTTTGCTATGTATACATAGAAGCTACAGCTACTTTATTATAAGCCACTTATGCATATAGTTTTTCTCAACTAATCCTATTTGTATAAACAAAGCATGAGGCACTTATACATATATTGGAGTAATTAAGTTTCAAAGCTCATAAAAACTTCAATGACAATCCCAGACAATAGACAAACCTAATATAATAAAAAACAATGTAACGCATACAACTTGTTCATGTGCAATAGTTTCATTGCATATCATACAAACATAAGAATAAACATGACACACATACAAATATACATAGCAAGTATATCAAATCCATTAAACTAAAACATATATGGGAATATGAGATTAACATCATGACTATAGAGAGTACTTACGTTTGTAACATGACCATCAAAGTATCTTGAGATCACATCGATTAAGGAAATGAGTATTTTGTGTTTGAGTTTGTATATGTGGGTTGGGTTGGTCTAGATATATAGATTAGATTTGATGGATGGCTTAGATTGGATCTGAAGGAACATTTAAGAGCCTCAAGTCAACACCTAACCAAAGTGGTACCAGAAGATAAATTAAAAAAGTACTGCACGAAGTTGCAAAGAAATGGACGTAGCATCATCAACCTTGACTTTTGGTTAAATGAAGAGGTAATTATGTGAGTCGTAAAAGCCATAAAATAACAACGTCTTTTAATTTCTTGACTAAACACTTACTTTTTATTATCTTAATTCACCAACAAACTTTCAAAATTGTTGACTTCACCTATATGTAATGCGTTTAAATTAAAATAATAATTGAAATGATTATATTATCCTCAGATTTTTAAAATTGTGAAACTTTCTTAAATGACTTTCAAATTTGTTTAACTTCACCCATATGCCGAGGGTAATATAGTCATTTCGGTTATTATTTTAATATAAACGAATTGAAATGGTGATCAACAAATTTTAAAAGCTCGTTGGTGAAGTAGTGATAAAAAGTAAGTCTTTCAATCGGAAAATTGAAAAGACGTTATTATTTTGTTTCTACTTATGTGAATGTAAAAGTTAAAAGAATAAAATAGTAACACTTTAGTCAGTATTCTCTGCTCAGAAATTGCTTAAGAGAAGAATGCAGGCATTTCAGATTGTTAAATCGATTAATAATCTCAAAAGATTTCGCAATTCACATTTACAAATAAAAATACCCACTTTACACCGACATGCTTATGCGTCGCTTTGTAGTTCTTAAGCCACACAAAAAAAAAATTTTCTTTAAATTTCAAAAAAACTAAATTTTATTCATAAAATAAGAAATACAACTTACAATACGAGATTAAAGATAAAACATACGAAAAAAACGTTACTAAAATTTAGAAAACACATGCGAAACTAAAAAAATACAATAACTAAATTTGTTTTTGTCAATATTTCATCTTTTTTGCATTTCGATGAAGGGCTTGGTATTGTTGCAAATTATGGTCGGTTGGAGTGTAGAGAAACTTCAATTCTTCCATTTTTAGTATGCCCTCGTCTTTCTTCCTCGACACCTCGTACGATGCTTGAGCGTCTTCTCGTTTGAGTCAAAACTCATTTTGCATAACATCCGCTAATTCTGGCAGGTTACTTCCCACGGTACTCGACGAGGTTTCGGATTTTGTTTTTTTCGAGGCCCGTGGCTTGCCTGAGGGACGTGGTCTCGGATCATCACCGAATAACTCAACATGTCCGGTGAGATCAACCGGGTCGGGCGAATCCTACTTGGTGTGTTTTTTCAATATTTCCACGCCCCATCTTGAGTAAACAGTTGATTTCCCGATTGGGACTCATCACGATATGCTTGCCTAACATGCTTCATAAGATCATTGTTGTTTTCCTCACTTTGCCCTACACGTCTCAAACGTTTGTAGATAGCGTCGAACATTTGACGATTAAGGTTCAAAGTTGCCCACTTTCCCGTCAACACATCCTTGGCATCTTTGTGATGAAAGCTTTGTTGAACTCGAAAAGAACCTTGTTCCAAAGCGATTCGTCCTTTTGGTCATTTCAGACTCGGTTATCCTCTAATTGCTAATATAACACGAGGCTAATTAAGTTTCCTCATGCGTAGTCAACGAGAATGAGCTCGTGGGTTTCGGGTTTGGTTCATCTTCCCGACGGGTATCTCGATTATGTTACGTTTTGCGGGTCGTTTTCCTTTTCTACGAAACGTTTGTTCGTCGTGGGACGACATTGGCTGGATTAGTGGTGACATTGACTGTTGTGGTTCTTTGTTTCTTGTTGTGGTGAATTTTGATGAAGATTATGAAATTGTTGGTTAAACATTTGTTGTTGGTATTGTTGATATAGTTGTTTGGGGGTTAATGTAGGCATATAAAATTGGGTATCAAACGAAGGATATTGAGAAGATTTCGAGTGTCCGGACGAAGGTGTAAGGAGGTTAGACGAGGATGATTGTTTTGACATATTGAGAAGATTTTGAAAAAATTGATCGGGGTGTTTAGATATTTTTTTTGTACATGAAATTAAGGTATTAAGTAGGTAATTGTGTGTAAAGAAATGAATGTGAAAAATAAGTAATTGTGTGTAAACATGGTTATATATTTGAGTTTATATAAATTGGTAAAATTTAACAGTTTTAGTTATAAAAAAAATGGGAAAACAAGCCATTTGTATTAAAAGATATGACAACTGATATGAACAAGTTTAACCTTTTTTTCTTTTTCTTTAAAAAAAAAAAAGGCATTTTTATAAAGTTGTTATTTGTATTTTAATTTATTGAATGAAAAATTAGTTGGTTTAAAAAATAAAAATAAAAATAAAATGATGGGTCTTAAAGGTAAATGGCTCGAGCCATAAGGGATGGAGTATTTTAGTGTGTGAGTGTTAAAAATGAGATCCTGAAGTGACATACATAAACTTTCGGATCCGTACAATATGATACATGGAATCTTGTTTTCCCGACATAATCTACTAAGTTAGATGTGTTGAAGTACGAGTTTATGTGACATTTACAATTGCTGAAATAGCTACTTAGGTGGTATTATATATAACTTTTTCTATATATATTTTTCTTTCTTTGAATCATCATCAACCTCTACACCTTCAACATTCCCCCGTCTTCAACACCTCGATAACCACCACCTCATATCATCATGACCATCATTGCGTAACCTACAACTATTGTCTTTGCCATCACCGTTATGTAAAACACTGGTATATAGCTATTTTTCACGCATTGCCTAATTTTGATACAGATTGGCAGCATAACATAGGCAAAACAATAGGTGTGTAGTCAGATTATTTTGAAAGGTATAAGCAGGGTTTTTAAGATCGGGATCTTACCTATGATCGTTTTCGTCTTTGCAAGATCGTGATCGTAAGATAGGATCAAAATCTTAAGATCCTACTATATTGTCATTTTCTTAATACACATTGTAAAATTATGCAAATCTACATATTATTATGTATCCATTATCATGAAAATTTAGGTCAAAATTATGATCATGAAGTGTTTAATGCAATTAGCCTCTTGTTCTTCATATTTTACAAAACTTAATACATAAATTTATAGTTTTTTAACTTGTGGTTTAAGAAACGTTTGATTGGCCGAACGAGATCTTAAGATCTTATGATTGATCGGGATCCTATTAAGATCCTATCCCGCAAAAATCCTACGTAGGAATAAGATCGTTTTTCTTTGTAGTATCGTAAAATCGTAAAACCTTAGAATCATCATCGGGATCTTGACAACTATGGGTATAAGCAGGGGCGAACTTATGTATGTAGTATGGGGTGGCGTTGCCCCCCATGGCTAGCAGAAAAAGTTGTGGTTTTAGTGTAATTTTGACCTTTTTTCGAAAGTGCCCCCACCTAAAACTCAAATTGCCCCCACCTACATACTAAAACCCAAAATTCAACACTTTAAAACCTTATAAATCCTTTATCTCTTAGTAACAATACTCCATTTATCATTTTAAATATAGTTTTTCTTTTCGATTTTGTTCTTTATCGTTAAAAAAAATGTCCCCTCATCGTATTTTTCCGGTTCATTACGGGTATAAGTATGATCTAATATTCAAAAGAGAGAAAAATCGAGGGTCCTGTCATAACATGAATACCTGAAAGGAATGATAGAGTTGAATTGCATACATTTAAAACGATCATTTCTTGTTGTTCCTCACTTTCTTGTAATGATTTGCTATCAAATGCCACCCATATTTAGCATTATCTATCGATTTCATAGCTTATGGTCTTTTCGGCTATCTTGCCAAATTGCTACTGTTTGAACCATTTTTTTATATTTACATTGATAGGTTATGTAAAACTTGTTTATATAAGCATAAAAACGCCTTTATTCCTCTCGAATAAAAATGTTATTATTATTATTATTATTATTATTATTATTATTATTATTATTATTATTATTATTATTATTTTTATTATAACAACACTTTATTAAAAGCTCATAGGATTCTTAGAAATTAGTGGGGCAGAAACAAGTTGGGCCCCACACCTCTGTGAATTCAAGAAACCAATCCTATTAAAAATACGCTCGCGACGCGCCCAATGTTTTAGTCATGGAGAATCGTCGAATACGCTTAAGAAGTGAATCGATCCTTCTCAAGTTCTCCAAAAGAAGAAAAGAAAAGGAGAAACCCATATCCAATATCCGTACATTTCGCATCGTCTTGACATATCACTTCATTAGAAAATCATAGGATTTACAAAACCAGTGGGGAGCCGAAACTAATCGGGCCCCACTCCTCTAAATATATAAGAAAGCTAATCCTACTAAAATATGATCACCGTGACGCTGCACCAATCTCCTAAGTCAACGAGAAACTTCGGATGCGCTTTAGTAGGGTTACCACATCCTTCTCAAGCTCTCCAAAGGAAGAGAAAGAGAAGGGGAGAAACCTATATATGATGTCCGCACATTTAGCCTCGTACTTGACACGCTTACGTTGCGCTGCTTCGACCACCACATGACCTGGTACGAAATCAACTATGTTAGTTTGTGTTAAGAGAGACGACCCTGTCAAATCGACACATGCATCCTGCCCTCCGTCCCACGAATAAAGCAACATATCGTGGACGAAGGATTTGTCCCTGTCACCACAGAGCCCAATATCAACTTCTTTACGAACGGAAATCCCTACACGAGAGCAGATATCAACAAGAGTATCACGCACCACATTATTCCGATGTTTAATACCAACAACCCCTGCGCACGATACCGCATGATCTCCATAAATGTCCCCTACAAATACTTTGGAACAAGCCGAGCACGGCATCTGAGTGGAAAAAAGGGGGATACATAGCCGATAGCATAAAACACAACGGTAGGTTCTAGCATTCATAGTCTATCCCAACCCAGAAATCGGGACCACCCCGAGCCAATCCAAAGTGTGGTCTTCCTTTGCGATCTCCATAAAGCCATATGTCTAGAAGATAAGGTAGGTAGATTCGCCTCCTGGTAACACGTGTGAAATATATATCGCCAATTTCTTCATAAGTTTGGGGCGTGATCTCACATGGGTACCCATAAGGTCGGTCTCCATTTTCTCGTTAAAACATGCAAGGCATTATCAAAGGAAGATCCAGAATTTACAACATCAGAATGCCTAAGGAGCTGAGTCTGTAAATTGGCAGATTGGAGTCTAGAAGCAATGAAGGCATAATTCAAGACATCACCTGCAACATGTACACCAAGCCCCCCAAATTCGAAAGGTAGAGTGGCTAGTCTCCATTTCCAATTACCAAAACCAGGTCCAGAAGCAGTGACAATACGCTCCAGGGAAGAACGAAGAGCCGCATCAAATGAAATCTAAGCACGTTCAAAGACCCGCAGAGAACATGTGCGCATAGAAAAATATAACTTGGAAATACCAGCACAAGCCCGCAGGAGTAGCAACTCACATTGAGGATCATTAAGCTTAGCAACAACATCCATGAGCTTAATGGTTTTAGAAACCCGTTTCATAACAAGCTCACTTCCAAACTCAAGGGCTACACTAACAACCCCCCCCCCCCCAACAATTTAACACCATGTAAAGGCCGTGCAATATTAGGTGGGAAGACACCTGCAAGTCTGCTTAGAGGATCTTCCTTTGGCCAAAAAACCTCAGTTTTATCAACATTGAGGTGTAAACCGTAACGAGGTCCATCCATCATAATAAGCTCCAAAACCTTCCCAACAGTCAGAGTATCTCCAATGATCGTACCATCATCCAGATACCAAGCTTAAAGGGAGAGGCAAAATGAGTCTCTGATCTTGCATGCCAAAGGTTGTAACACTAAGGCAAAAAGGAGAGGTCCAAGTGGATTACCTTGCTGAACACCTTGGTGCGACCATAAGGTATGTTCCCCATAGTATAATCTAGCTGGGCTAGAGTAACAAAACTCAACCCAACGTGATAGAGCAGGACAATGGAGGCGAACTTCTTGTAGCATAACCTCATGGTCCACCAAATTGAAGGCATTTTTTAAGTCCACCAACAACATCGAAAGACCCACCTTATCACCACGATCTTCAATAAACCGATTCACAGCATGAAGAATAGCTTCACCTCCTCTAGAAACCCCGACACCAAACTGTAGGTCGTTCAAGTAGCCATCTAAAGAATGTCCAATCATGGAAGCTCCAACCTTGGAGACTAAACGCCTCCAAACAGTCCCTATGGCAATAGGGCGGATACCACCCCCTAGTTTAATCAGCGGTGTGAGAGGAGCACTAGCGATATACTCACCCAAAACCTTGGGTCATTTACCATCGAGAAAAAGGTTTACCACTTGAGTGATAGAATTAATAAACTCATTAGAAATAGCCGCTGCGGCACCACCCAAACCGTCCAAAAGGTTCTAGGCACGTAAGTCATCCATACTACAAGACGTACCACGAGGAAAACTCCTAATCATATCAAGAACCACAGCACGGGATGCAGAGAGGCTATGATAATAAATAGGTGTGTGTGGCAGAGACGGGGCATACTAGAAAGGGTGTTTAGCTTTTAAATCCTCAAGAGTGGCCACAGTATAAGGAGCAACACCAGAAAAGGAAAGAACTCGGACAACCGCAGTGTAATGACCATCACCAATCTTCTTCTTACATTGCTTGACATTATGCTCACACAAGTCTAATTCCTCTCTGTCAAAATCAAACCATGATGGGTGTAAAGCCTCTCGAACAAGTAAGGAGCTACCACCGGGCGTGGCCCAGGATCGAATGGCATTGGCAGTGCACTCCTCTTGGCACTGACGTTTAACAACAGATCTACACTACAAATTACTCCTTGGGTAAAAGGTTCTAAGGAGACAGAGAGGCAACACTAACAAACTAACCCAACATGAAATATCATCAGGTGTGCAAATCCCCATATCAAGAGCTCCTTTTAAGACATGAGAAAAACCCAAGCGACACCTGGGGGGATAGACTTGACAGTGTGTAACCCATTAGAAAACAAGGTGTCAAGTAGCGGTAAATCAAAATCATGGCCCTCCGAAACCAATTCACAACATTAGCAAATGAATGAATAAGGAACCCGTGGCTTGGCAAGATCAAACAACACAAATCTAACAATACCATCACCGCAATCAGGAGGAGAAACAAAGTCGAACCATGTCTACACTTAGCACGAAAAGTATGCGTCTTAAAACAACCCCCACATAACCAGAGACCCATACGCTTCAAGGTAACTTTAGCTGCCTCAAAAACATCAAGTTCGGTAGTTAGAGAATGTTTAGTGATGGCTACCGTATCCGCGTTGAAATGACGATCACGAAGATGGGACATCAACGAAGTTTTGGTGAGCCCATTTCCACTACCATCCTGACAACCACTTAAACCAACGAAGGGACAATGAAAGCGCGTGATTGCCATAATGAAAGGGAACAAAGCAACGCAATACATAGCACAGGACAAATCTCAAATCTCTTTAGAACAAACCGCAACACCTAATGCTAAAACAACAATGCTTTAAAAACAATCAACCTTTTTAAAAACAATTCACTCCTTAATGCTTTTAACATCAAAACGCAAGATATTAATCAAAACGCAATAACATTGAATAGTCAAAGCGCATGACAAATCTCAAAACGCAAAACGTACTAAAATTTAAATCGCATTAATAGTCAATCCTCAAAACGCATGAACTGTCCTCAAAACGCATTAATAGTCAATAGTCAAAGCACATGACAACACGCACAATCTCAAAACGCATTAATTTTTAATCCTCAAACCGCAGGAACTGCCCAATCTTAATAGATATCAAATCTTGAAAAATCTCCCCAAAACGCAATACTCACCCCCACCAAAACGCAAGTGAACCCACCAAACCGCAAAATTTGTTTATTTGTCTTCTCCACAAGCAAACAAAACCCAGAAAACTGTCATGAATAAAACCACCCAGCAGAGTCAAAGAGAAGACCACCACGAAACCCAGACAACAACGAGTTTCTACTACGATAACCCCAAAACAACAAAAACAAAAACCCCCAAACAAAGAGACGATCAAAAACCCACTCCAACAAAGATGTTGGAAAACCGGTACAACAAGGTATGTTGAAACAGGGTATGTTGAAAACCACTCCAACAAGGTATGTTGGAACCGGTACAACAGGGAGATTCGATGATGGAGGAAGACGATGGGTGGATCACCCAAATCGCCCACACAAAAAGTGTGTTTATTATTATTATTATTATTATTATTATTATTGTTATTATTATTATTATTATTATTATTATTATTATTATTATTATTATTATTATTATTATTATTATTATTATTATTAATAAAACATCACTTCATTAGAAAACCAAAGAGATTTTACAAGAAACCGGAGGAAGTTGAGACACTAGTTGGGCTCTCCCTTTCTCGGATACAAAAACTTAGTCTATAAAAAATAAAAGCCCTACTCTTGACATTATTCGAGTGGCTAACATCAACAGTCTTGATACGTGAAAGTGTATCCAAAGTTTCCGCGTCAAGCTCCTGGAATGTGGAAAAAGCAAATGGAATGAACTTGTAACTGCTTTTCTTTACATTTGGGACACATATTTGTTTTTCTTCTTCTCCACATCATTATGTAAAGCTACCCCACATCTCACATAGTTGCATCGATGCCCGCAAAAGGAGAGATCCCATCACATCCAAACATACGCCCTTACCTTGAATCCAATTGAATAATAGCAAGTCAGAGGTTGCTATTTCCCATCCCTCGAAAGAAACCTCATTGGAGCCTCTTTTTCTCCATAATCCCTACCTTGGAACATATGTCAACGAGAATATCGCGCGACCAAAGTTATGTCTCGAACTTCACCCCACTTCATCGAATGTTGAACGCATGGTCTCCCCATTGGTCCATACGATGTGTATTGCATTTCTGACAAGGACTATTATTGTTATTATGGCAGAAATAAAATATTGGTGTTCACAAATATTATACCATATGGTTTGTAAGCATCAAGAGGGTGTAAGGCGGTGACGGGGTGGGGTGGTAAGGGTGATAGAGATGAACAAGATGCGTTTGGAAGAATTCATACGAGTAAAATAAGGTATTTGATTCGAGTTCAAGTGATGGGAACCAAAAAGCACAAAATGTAATATGCTACCGCTTTATTTGGTTTAATCGGTTTTAGAAAAGGGTCATACAAGCACGAAGATAAAGTACACGTATTAGACAAGTAGTTTTTTCGATACACGCACAATAATGGAACATTTGAAAAATATGTATATTGTATGACTTAAACCCCAAAACTAAAACGATTATAGTCTTTACTTTTGTATTTTTTAAATGTAAACTTATGACCAAATGTGAAGAAATACTAAAATGATAATGATGAAAATAACTATAACTATGCATTAGATATTATCAGGTCCCATATAGAGTTAGTCACACCGATCTATTTTACTTAATCATTTTTTTCTTTTTATATATTTTTATTAATTTATTATTTATTATTTTTGTCTACAAAGTAGATCAAGGTTAAAATTGGTCTATTTTGAGAAATTTTCTCGTTATAAATGTTTATATTTTCATCCGAGATTAATTTTAAGATTAGCATTCGCTTAAAAATTTAACAAATAAATAAAAATTGTTAATTGATAGCATTTTAGTGAAGAGTGTTTTATGAACTTTAAAATGGACACTTATTATGAGACGATTGAAATATATGATTTTTTACTCTTATTCGTTATATTGAGATCATTTTCTCGCTTTGAGATTTTTTTTCAAATTTTAACGTTGTTTATCACCGATATACATCACAATTCTATCTCGAGTGTCCTAAACATGATTTGAACCAGATTCATTTAGTTAGGAAAATATCACACAAGTGTACTATTGAGTTGAAATTTTCAACAAAAGGGTGTTTTTGTGGTGCATATCCACGGCAAAATTCCAACTTTATAATTACTCTCGCGGGATGGAAAATCAAGATAAGAAATAAAGTGTTGCATTAATGCTAAAAATCCGAAACACTAGCTTTTATTATTATGAGAAATGCTCACAAAAACTTACAAAAGAAGTTTCACACAATGATGTAGCAAGACTATTTGTCTAATCAAAACTCTTATATAAAAGCAAAAATCTAATTAATTGAACAAATGATTTTGCTACATCATTGTGTGGAACTTTTTTTTCAAATATTTTGTACACATAGCATTTCTCTTTATGATTATGTTTTGCACGTGTCATTGCATCATTCGCTTACGTGAAGTAGCAAGAGCGCAATGTCATTCCGTGTCTCTCCCGCTTAAATTGAGAAGTGAGTATATTGCTTTATAACTATTTTTAGTAACGATGTGCATATATGGAATGTAGTTTTGAATAAGTATATGTTTATATGAGTCACTTTATTTTGCTAACCTAAAAATGATGCATATTAAGGGATTGATCCGGACCAGAAATCTAAGAGACAACTTTTAAAGATAAAAAACAGTGGGACTAAATATGTAAATTTGATCATTCATTCACCCAGCCACCCACTTTTCTCTCACTTTTTTCACCACAAAATCTCACACGAAAAACACTCATAACTCAATTCTCTCTCTAACAAACTTCAATAACTACCAAAACATCAAAATACAACCATTTTAACCATAAAATCAAATCAAACACACAAAATAGAACAATCAACGCATGTAGAACCGATTCGGAAAAACGGTTCAAAATGAATCGATTCAAACTCAAGATGATCGTACGGTGCTTCCAATTCTTTATTTAGTTGTTATTTAACTATTTGTTGTTATTTATTTATTTATGTTTTTGTTGTTATTTATAAAGATTTTTGTGTTTTTTTAGTTGTTAATTGATTGATTAATGTGATGATGGGATGATTGTGATGATTTTGTTCATGAATCTGAATTTTATTTGTGTTTTGAAAGATATTTATGAGAATTTTTGTGTTTTTGTGATAATATGAGATATTAGAGGTTAGATTTAACTGAAAACAAGAGATATTATGATCTTTCTGTTAGCTTTGTATACATAGATACACACCAAGTGTTTGATGAAATGTGTGAGTGAAAAACATTATACGTGTAGTATCACCAGTGATATTTGAAGTTGAACTCAGATATGTGTATTATCACTAGTGATATTTGTATTATCACTTGTGATTTTTGTATAATCACTTGTGAAATTTTGTTTATTTGAAAGATTTTTGTTTACTTGTCAAGTTTTATTATATGTCATGTATAATATGACTTTTGATATTTCATTGTTATTGGTTTATAATCACAGCTAAAGCTTTTTTGTTAAAAGTTTTATATACTATTTACTCGTATTTTATTACCTTTGTTTTATATCATAATTTTGATGTTTTATGTGCTTTTGTGGATGATAATTGTGTTTTAGTTAACGATAAGTTGTTTATTATAGTGTAATATTGTTAGTATTTAAGTTGTTAAATGAAACAACTTAAAAAATTGATTTTGCTTTAAACTCATAGTTATTTAGTGTGATTTTGCTTATTATTTAAGTCGAATTGGATTTGTTTATTTGGTGGATACATTGTGCGATTTCAATAGGTTTTACAACGGATTTGAAAATATCTATAGTTGAATCAAGAAACCAAGAAGTCGTGGTTAAATAAAGTACAATATCTTCATAAACAAACTGAAGAAGCTCAAACACATGTTATATCACATGTGATATTACACGTGATATCACATACATGTGATATCACAAGTGATATCATCTGTGATATCACACGTGATATCACCTGTAATATCACACGTGATTCAACAAATAGAAGAAGCCGACACATCTGTGATATCACCTGTGATATCAAATTCTCCTCCAAAAAGTTAAACAACATGAGAATGAGATGCACAAAAAAATAGCAATAAAAGTGTGATAGTTAGTAGTTATTGAGAGATTGTTGTGATAATGTGATGAATGTTGTGATAATATGAGAAATCACAAGATATTGAGCTTGTAACATGCTTCGTTAGATTTGTAATGCATTTATTTTTTAATTGACAGAGTGTGCATGTTTCGACTGTGTTTAATACCTTATCACACGCTCCTCCATCATCATCACCGATTCAACAAATAGAAGAAGTCGATATGCCCGTGATATCATAGGTGATACACCGTGATATCACCTATGATATCACTGTGTTCCTCTAAAAGCCGAACATCATGTTGCATATTTTTAAGTGCAATATAATATCACAGTGATAAATGAGTATATATTGGTCTCTAATAATCATGACCTATTAAATTTTCCAAAAGGACGCCTTATGGAACATGATGATAAATAATCGGGCAAATCACCTAGAAATGTAGTTAACTTACCACTTTTTCCTATTGTATGTAGCATTCTTTTTCTCATTCGTCAATAAACCTCTATCGTTAGTCCTTCAGTGTGTACCGCTACAAAAACATGCATCGTTAGTCCTTTATGCTAACGACCATTAATAAATAACTTAAAATTTGGTTATCTTACGCTAAACTTGCGTCGTTGCTCCTTTATACTAACAATCGTTAAAAATAACTTAAAATTTGGTATTCTTACGTTTCGTCCGCTTTTTCACGCTTTAACGCTTTTACACGCCGCTCGCTTTAACACGCTTTACGTCCGCTTTTTCACGCTTTTATCCGTTTTACACGCTTTCATTCGCTTACACGCCGCCTCGCTTTTTCACTTTTCTTCGCTTTTCCCGTTTAGCTCGTTTTCACGTTTTCATCGGTTTTCGCCATCCATTTTACATTTTCGCCCATTTTTGCATCGTTTCGTTCGCTTTACATGTTTTCATCCGCTTTAACACGGTTTCGTCCGCTTTAACACGGTTTCGTCTCGCTTTCACGCCATCCGTTTGCTTTACACGCCATTCGCTTTAACACGCTTCGTGCATTTTCACATTTTCTTCTATTTTTACACGCTTGCATCCGCTTTTGCGTGTTTTCGCTCGCTTGCAGCCAGATGTTTTACACATTGCTTAACACGTTTCGTCCATTTTAACACGTATTCGCCCGCTTTTGCACGCCGTCCGCTTTGCGTTGTCGCCCATTTTTGCACGCCGTCCGCTGTTTCACGCCATCCGTTGTTTCACGTTTTCATCCGCATTACGTCGCCATCCGTTGTTTCACGATTCGCTCGTGTTTGCACATTTTGTGTAAAATGTATTAAAAAGTGTGAGACGGATGAAAACGTAAAACGGAGGAAAACGGACAAAACGTGTTAAAACAAAAATTGTGTAAAACATACAAAATCGTGCAAAACAATAAAACGTGAAAAACGGACTAAATGTGTTGGAACGGACGAAACGAGTAAGAGATGAAAGCGTGCATAAACGGACGAAAAATGTGTTAAACGATGAAAACGTAAAACGCATGAAATGTGAAAACGGAAGAAAACGTAAAACGGGCGAATACGTAAAACGAATGAAAACGCAAAAACGGACGAAAGTGTAAAACGATGAAAACGGCAAAACAATGAAAACGCAAAACGGATGTAAACGTAAAAACGGATGAAAACGTGAAAAACTGATGAAAGCGTGCAAACGGACCAAAACGTAAAGACGGATGAAAACGTGAAAATGTATTTAAAACGTAAAACGGATGAAAACGTAAAAAACGGATGAAAACGTAAAACAGATGAAACGTGAAAACGAACGAAAACTTGAAAAGCGGATGAAAGCGTAAAACGATGAAACGTGAAAACGGACAAAAACGTGTTAAAACGAACGAAAACGTAAAACGGGCGAAACGTAAGAAACCAAATTTTAAGTTATTTTTAACGATCGTTAGTATAAAGGACCAACGATGCAAGTTTAGCGAAGATAACCAAATTTTAAGTTATTTATTAACGGCCGCTTAGCGTAAAGGACTAACGATGCGGTTTTTTGGTAACGGGTACACACAAAGGACTAACGATAGAGTTTATTGACGTAATGAGAAAAAAAAAGAATGCTACATACAATGGGAAAAATGTCAAGTTAGCTACATTTCTAGGTGATTCATTTCTAAATATTCATATGGAACTTTATGAAGAATTGCAGCAAAGATAATTCTACATCAAGTAAACGAAAAAAGGAGATGATGTCTGATTGTGCAAATAAGATTGCTACAAAAAATAAAGATGACTAGCTAAAGAGAATGATAGATGAAACAAAGATGACTGGAAAAGGAGCATGCGGAGCAAGAAGCAATCCTTATGTTGCTTAGTTTAAAAATGCAATGCGAGTTTGGGGTAACCTAAGAAGGGTGCGCTTTATTAACTTCCGAGCCACATTACATGGTGCCGAGTTTGTACTACATTTGGGAATCACTAAGTGACTTGTATTATCATTTTCATGAAAAGTATTAATGTAGCATTTTATTCTTTTATCACATGTAATATTAATCTTAGTATTTTGTGTTACAATAAAATGTTTCATATCACAAGAGATATAACATTAAACAAGAAACAAAACTATCAAATAAAAAACATGGCATATTCTAAAATCAAAGAAAGTGTTGTATCAAATTTAATGTAATATCACAAGTGAAATAAACATCAAAATCAAAACCAAGTGTTGAATCATTTTAACAAAATATCACAAGTGATATCGATACAAAGAACTGTATGAATCACAAAATCATTCCAAACTATTGAGCAAGAGTTTTTTTTTTTTTTTTTTTTTTAATATTGAAAAGCTATGAATCACATGTGATACATCAAACAAAAGAAATAAAAAAAAGAAAAAAAGAAGGTAAAATCAAAATTTGACTGCAGCAGATTAACCTTCAACGGAGCCGCCTCCAGGAACACCGTCTCCGGGGGTCATCGCACCCCGGGGCAATGCCTAGAGAATACTGGTAATGCACTATCACAAAGTCTAGGAACCCAAAAACTTATCCCCCAGGAATGTCAATAAACTCATGATGATTAAACAACTTAGCTGTTTTCAGATTATTAGAAGCTGTAAACAAAGGTAAATACACAATAAATAAGGTATCATCATAGCTTGAAAAAACTTTAACTATGATTATAAAACAATAACAATGAAATATCACAGTGATACTATTGATGAGTGTGTAAATACTCATCATTTTGGTCAACTGAACCGCAAAACGCCTAAAATGCTCGAAATGCATCAAAATACCGAAAATATCTCAAAAGTGCATTTTATATGTCTCGGATGCAAAATGTTTAAAATGATGAAAAATGAGCTAAGTTTGCATAATTAGCGCTTTCAGCCCCGACTTTCGAGAAAATGGCAAAATCATCCCTAGGCACTTATTTTAAAAAGTCACCAAAGGTCCTTTTGAAATCATAAATTGTCATATTTAGTCCTTTGGTGAAAAATCCAAAAGTTTTGAGAAATTTCGCTTTGGTCCTTGGATTTTTAAAATGGTCATATTTAATCCTTGAATTTCAAAAGTGTCAAAATTAGCCCTTGGTCTATTAAAGATTGGCAAGACCAACCCTTGACTACATCTTCATAAATTACAGTTTGGCCCCTGGAATTTCTAACTTTACACTTATGGTCCTTGTGTTATTATTTCCACAAACCAAACGGACCCTTGTATAACCCAAGCCCAAATAAATCCCTTGGCCCAAATCCATTACCCGGTCCAATAAACCAACCCGACCAAATAACCCACCCACTTTTAAAATAATATAACCCGCCCCTTTCCCCGCCTTCCCGACCATCCTGCTCGCAACTGACCACCAACACAACACCTCCACTTTGTCCCCTACTCCACACTTTGTCTCCCTCCTCACCTAACATACAAATCGCATTTAATGCACCTTGTCCCTATCTAAGATATCAAAACCATTTTGGCGCCAAAACCAAATCAATGGCTAAGATGAGCTCAAGACATCCAATGGATGAGATTATTGCTGGAAGTGATCGAGGAGAGAGAAGACATGTTTGGTGCTTAAAAGAAGAGAGAAGCAAAGGAGAGAGTAGTTAGTTTATTTTTCTAAAATGTATGTCGCTTTTTAAGCTTTTCATGTCTTACTAGTTTCTCAACCTGTAATATCAAGTTAATTTGTATCAATCTCAAGTATTTAAGTGTAGTTCAACTTATTTCAAGCATCAATTCAAGTTAATGTTATAATTCCACATTTTATGTCCAATCGTTGAAATTTTCATTTTCAAAATCATATGTCAAAGCTTTCAAGAGCTCAACTTTAAGCTTCAATGCTTATATAAGCTCATTACAAGATTTTACAAGCTTGTATTCAAGGTTCAATCACTTTTGAATATTGGTCAAAGAAAGTCAACATGGGGCAAAAATGATGCGTAGTGGATATGTGTTGGTTCAAGTCGGATTTGGGTTAGTTTAGAACTCATTGGGTTAGTTTAGAACGGTAGTGGTTCATTGGTGCAAGTGGCAAGCCATAGTGGCTATGGACAGTTGTAAGTCGCCAAGTTATGTAGCATAATATGTTCTTGTGGTTTATAATAGTTCAAACTGCTCATTAAGTATTATTTAGGATAGTTAAACTTAGCTTGATCATTGAAACAAGTTGAATCAAGAGTTAGGTCATATTACTTGCAAATCAAGAGGATTAAGTAGTGTTTGGATCAAGGTTTTAAACTGCTTTAGAGGTCATTATATTAGAGTAGATCAAGAGTTTGAGGCTTATCATAGTTATTTACCGTCATACCGTTCTTGTTTTGTGCTTGTTTTCATCAATAGTCAAAATTATTTTGTAATCGTTTTGTTCTCAAACCGTTAAAACCAATACTAAAATCAATTCATATGGGTTAAGAAGTGGATAAACTAGCCTCGATAAAGCTTCATTTCATCAACATACATCAACATCAATCCAACATTTGCTTCTAAATCTCACCAAAGTCAAAGTATCAAACTGCTTTCAAAGTCAAACCATGCCAAAACCGATTTTATGCAGAACTTGCGGCAGCTTGCACGAGTTCATTTCAAACAGTTAGAGTCTCATATTTGGCACATTTGCGCTTGCTAGGTGGTCTTCAAGGCCACATATCTTTTGGCTCTAGCTTTTCCGATAAGTTGGTGAATAAGCTCAAACATCGGGCCGCCAATTGCTTTGTTGCCTAAATCGCTTAGCTCATAAACTTGTTAATCGCTTATTTGAGGTTAGGAGTAGCAAGAGATAGTTGCTTTAGAGTAGTTTTGGTATTAATCGCCTTTTGCAATAGTTTGGTGGCTTATTGTTCTAGTTAGCTTATTTCTAAGTCTTATTTCATAAACTGTTGCACTATAGCTCTTATTTCATCCACATAAGCTCATGTTTTTATATTTTTCATAGCTTTAGAATAACATTTTAGCATTTTCCTGAGTTTTTCATAATTTTTGGTCACTGTTTACTATTTTTCTCTATTTAAAATAGTTTTTAGTCACTTTTAAATAGCTTTTATTGCAAATAATTAAGAAAAGTTCCAAAAATAATTTTTCAATTTTCCCAGTTTAAGAAAAATATAAAAGCATAAAAAGATTTTTCCTTATTTTCCCTTTTATTTGGTATTTTTCACAATTTAAATTAGATTAAAATAGTTTTTAATTAGTAGAAAATAGAAATTAATCGAAAAATACAAAATAGTTTTAAAATTCTCTTTTGTTATTTTAGATTTTTCCATGTCATAATTTTATTTTTCTAGCTTTATTTCCTATTTTCTTGTGTTTTAGGTAATTATTTAATAGTTAAAAATAGTTTTAATTAATAATAATTAGATAATTAGTTATAAAATAATTTTCTTTTTCTATAAATTTTCTTTATCATTAGGTTTGTAAAATGTCATTTTCATATTTTAGGACTTTTATTTCTTAGATCTCACTTTTTATTTTGTACGCTTACGTAATTTTATTTAAACGTAAGTTTTAAGTTTTAAACGCTCATCATTTTAAAAATAGTGATAGCGTTTATTTAATATTTTTATCTTTTAATTTCCTTTAATTTGCATTTAAGCCTCGTAATTTGTTGGCTATTTCGTAGTTAATAATATTCAAATCACTCTTCCGCTCAAATCTCTCGATCACTATTCGTTGGTGATCCATTGCATAGCTCGGGACATAACGACCCGGAAACACTATACTCCCGTGATCTTCATTGCATTTGCGCCTTAACCGCTTTAAGTTTCTTACGGTCGACCATTCAAGTGGCCATTGAGTGAGAAAACTTGACGGTTTGGCGCATGATCAAATTTTTACGCCACACGGAGTCAGTCTGATTATCTTCGCTTAGCGTATTAGTGATTTGGATATTCACTCCTTGTTTATACCATCTATATGTGTTTATATTTTCTTATAAAATCCAAAACCCAAAAACATTTTTATTTTATTCAAGTTTTCAACAAACACAAAAACCAAAAGATTTTCTTTCTTATTTTTACAATATGTTTATCCAAAAATCCAAAATATCCATCTTTACCCTCTCACATCTTTGATTCTTCATCCCTACCCTCCGAAACCTTTGATTCTTTCTATGTCTTATCCTCACCCTCTTGGTTGTCAATGGTGTGGTGGTCCTTATAATGGTGGCAATTGCCCCGGTTGTAGCATGGTGGAGTCGTGAAACGGTCCGCTCTATAACCAAGATCCCTATTCTTACCATAACACAACCGATTTATTCCATCGCCTACCACACCGTGAGACTCAAGTAGCTGATTATCTTGTTGTAGTCTTGTGGTGGTTCACACTCCGCCTCGATTGTCCATTGGGAAACACGCTTGTCTATGAGCGGTGTTCCCGATAACAATTATGACTACAACACATGTGACTCACACCACATCAGCTTTTGTTGTGAGTATTGTGGAGGTCCTCACTTTAGCTCGATTGTCAAACAAGGAATCCATTTCCTTGTAACAATTACGACTCTTCAGATCATGACCAACCTCTACAAGACCAAATGAATCGTGCACCACCTCACCGAGCCACTTCCTCAAAATCTTCTCCTTGATCTTTGGATTTAGTGAAAGATTTGAAGGAATGTAAACATTCCCAAGATAATCCAAAATCCATGGAAGAATTGTTATCAAGAGCGTGTCGCTAAATTAAATTCCAAAATTGCGCTTGAAAAATCTATTAGGGAATCAATTGCAAAGAAAAGCAATGAGATCTAGCTCTCAATTTCGCTTCATTCTCGATGACAAATGATGATGAGGATACACTTGATATCCTTCAATTCTATAAAGATTCATCAAGTTCATCGCTTGATATCCCAAAGAGCTGAGATTCATTCTCAAACAACTCGCTATCACACCAAGCTCCCACTCACTCTCTCGAACACGGGGATGAGCATCTTGACACTGCGTTCTAAAAGGAATCGGACGAATTCATAAAGTCTAGTGTTGAGAACCTTGTCCCAATCCCGAGAGAGTCACAGGGAACTTTTGACCATATGTGTGATTCTCTTTCCCCTCTTGAGTGTTCAAAAGATCATTTTGAAACTTTCTCCGATTTTAGCGAAGATTGTGCTTCTTATGGAAACATCGAGTATGTTGAGGCATCACTTCCACAGTCTGATCCTCTTCTTGAGGAGTTCACCGATGAACTCACTCACATCAATCCACTTTCATCGGGAAGTGATGATGATTCCTTTGATTTCGAAGCCGATCTGGGAGAGACTGAAAGTCCCCTTGATAATGATCGTTCACTCACTTCTTATCCCAACAGTCCAATAGAGAATGTTGATCACTTTGTTCCCGAAACATTCAAAGCTACTTTCACTAATCCTCTATTTGAATTCGACTGAATTCACTTCAATTTCTCGAGAATCCACTCTTTGATACTCGCATCGAGGATAGTGATGAGCCCACAATGGAACAAGAGTTCACAAATTCACTTCATGTGAATGATTCTCTTCATGAAGAGTTCTCCGTGAACTCTCTCATGACATATCTCCTCCGAACATGATCATTTCTATTTTGATCTTGAGGATGATATTGGCTCGGAGGAAGGTGTACTCTATCATACGAGTTTGCTTATTAATGATACTACCTTCACCCTTCCTCCCGATATGTTCACATTTGAGGATGAAGAATGGATCCCGATTGTTATCAAAACCTTTCTTCCTTTCCTCAAATATCTTGTGATTTCTCTTCATCTTCACTCCTTCGGAATGAAGACACTATCTTGACCCCGGATTTCATTTATCATTTTGAGCCGGTTCTATGTATATCTCATCGGTGTGGAACTTTCACGTGCTTCAAATGTTTATCCAAACATCTTGAATGAAAGTCCGATGGAGATTGTCTCTTCCACTTACTTCCCATGAACAAATGAATTGGGTCGAGTCAAGCTAGCGACTTCGGAATCAAAAAGAGCTAAACATGGGTTTTCACCCATGTGTTCCACCCTTAGTGGGGGAGTTGCCTATATGTTGTATATAAGTTTTCTAAAAAAAAAAAAAAAAAAAAAAAAAATCTTTCTAAATAATGGCCGAGTATTTCCTTTTACGTTTCGCTTTCGATAACCGCGGTACTTTGAATATTGAGGAAATATTCATTTCTGCTGGGGAATTCTCACTAATTTTATCATATAATTATACCAATTCCCGCTTTTGGCCAAAATTTGTTTTTGGAGTAAGTGTTTTACACTTACTCATTTGGTTATCATCCACCATGTCTAATAAACTAAAGGATTGGCTAATCCAGAGCAAACGGATCTTGGTAAAGATATCTCAAACCGCTTGACGCTTGCAATTTGCCCAAAATTGTATGGTATTCAACTCACCATATCCTAAAAGTGAAGAGTTGGCTAGCCCGCAAGTTTATGGCTTGTGGTAAAGGCAAGGAAAAACCATAATTGGTAATCACCACCAAAGATAATATTGATAATTTATCTAAGAGTTGGCTAGTCCGTATAAACGGCTCGTAAAGACAAATCAAACCATTGAAGTCGGTGGTTTGCTCAAAATCACATGGTTATCGTGTACCATGGTTCTTACTTGAACTCAAACATTTGGCTACTCCGTAGTAATGGCTTTTGTAAAGAGATTCAAATCCATTAGTTTTTCTCAAAAGATTGCTAGGGACTAGCAATAGTTTAGTGTGGGGGATTGATGAGTGTGTAAATACTCATCATTTTGGTCAACCGAATCGCAAAACGCCTAAAATGCTCGTAAATGCATCAAAATATCGAAAATATCTCAAAAGTGCATTTTATATGTCTCGGATGCAAAATGTTTAAAATCGATGAAAATGAGCTAAGTTTGCATAATTGGCGCTTTCACCCGACTTTCGTAAATGGCAAAATCATCCTAGGCACTTATTTTAAAAAAAGTCACCAAAGGTCCTTTTGAAATCATAAATTGTCATATTTAGTCCTTTGGTGAAAAATCCAAAAGTTTTGAGAAATTTCAGCTTTGGTCCTCGGATTTTTAAAATGGTCATATTTAATCCTTGGAATTTCAAAAGTGTCAAAATTAGCCCTTGGTCTATTAAAGATTGGCAAGACCAACCTTGGACTACATCTTCATAAATTACATGCTTGGCCCTTGAATTTCTAACTTTACACTTATGGTCCTTGTGTTATTATTTCCACAAACCAAACGGACCCTTGTATAACCCAAGCCCAATAAACCTTTGGCCCAAATCCATTACCCGGTCCAATAAACCAACCCACCAAATAACCCACCCACGCTTAAAATAATATTACCCGCCCCTTTCCCAAATTTCCCGACCATCCTGCTCGCAACTGCACCACCAACACAACACCTCCACTTTGTCCCCCTACTCCACACTTTGTCTCCCTCCTCACCTAACATACAAATCGCATTTAATGCACCTTGTCCTCGCTCTCAAGATATCAAAACCATTTTGGCGCCAAAACCAAATCAATGGCTAAGATGAGCTCAAGACATCCAATGGATGAGATTATTGCCGGAAGTGATCGAGGAGAGAGAAGACATGTTTGGTGCATAAAAGAAGGAGAGAAGCAAAGGAAGAGAGTAGTTAGTTTATTTTTCTAAAATGTATGTCGTTTTTTAAGCTTTTCATGTCTTACTAGTTTCTCAACTGTAATATCAAGTTAATTTGTATCAATCTCAAGTATTTAAGTGTAGTTCAACTTATTTCAAGCATCAATTCAAGTTAATGTTATAATTCCACATTTTATGTCCACTGTTGAAATTTTCATTTTCAAAATCATATGTCAAAGCTTTCAAGAGCTCAATTTTAAGCTTCAAAGTTTATATAAGCTCATTACAAGATTTTACAAGCTTGTATTCAAGGTTCAATCACTTTGAATATTGGTCAAAGAAAGTCAACATGGGCAAAAAATGATGCGTAAGGATATGTGTTGGTTGTGAGTCGGATTGGGTTAGTTTAGAACTCATCAAGTTAGTTTAGAAATGTAGTGGTTCATTGGTGCAAAGGCGTTTCATAGTGGCTATGGACATTGTAAGTCGGCTTCAAGTTATGTAGCATAATATGTTCTTGTGGTTTATAATAGTTCAAATCTGTTCATTAAGTATTATTTAGGATAGTTAAACTTAGCTTGATCATTGAAACAAGTTGAATCAGTAGTTAGGTCATATTACTTGCAAATCAGTAGGATCAAGTAGTGTTTGGATCAAGGTTTTAAACTGTTTTAGAGGTCATTATATTAGAGTAGATCAGTAGTTTGAGGCTTATCATAGTTATTTACTGTCATACCTGTTCTTGTTTTGTGCTTGTTTTCATCAATAGTCAAAATTATTTTGTAACTATTCTTGTTCTCAAACCTGTTAAAACCAGTCACTAAAATCAATTCATATGGGTTAAGAAGTGGATAAACTAGCTTGATAAAGCTTCATTTCATCAACATACATCAACATCAATCCAACATTTGCTTCTAAATCTCACCAAAGTCAAAGTATCAAACTGTTTTCAAAGTCAAAACCATGCCAAAACTGATTTTATGCAGAACTTGCAGCAGTTGCACAGAGTTCATATCAAACAGTTAGAGTCTCATATTTGGCACATTTGCAGTTTGCTAGGTGGTCTTCAAGGCCACATATCTGTTTTTGGCTCTAGCTTTTCTGATAAGTTGGTGAATAAGCTCAAACATCGGGCCGCTCATCGCTTTTGCCTAATCCGCTTAGCTCATAAACTTGTTAATCGCTTATTTGAGGTTAGAGTAGCAAGAGATAGTTGCTTTAGAGTAGTTTTGGTATTAATCGCCTTTTGCAATAGTTTGGTGGCTTATTGTTCTAGTTAGCTTATTTCTAAGTCTTTATTTCATAAACTGTTGCACTATAGCTCTTATTTCATCCACATAAGCTCATGTTTTTATATTTTCATAGCTTTAGAATAACATTTTAGCATTTTCCTGAGTTTTTCATAATTTTTGGTCACTGTTTACTATTTTTCTCTATTTAAAATAGTTTTAGTCACTTTAAATAGCTTTTATTGCAAATAATTAAGAAAAGTTCCAAAAATAATTTTTCAATTTTCCCGTTTAAGAAAAATATAAAAAGCATAAAAAGATTTTTCCTTATTTTCCCTTTTATTTGGTATTTTCACAATTTAAATTAGATTAAAATAGTTTTTAATTAGTAGAAAATAGAAAATTAATCGAAAAATACAAAAATAGTTTTAAAATTCTCTTTTGTTATTTTAGATTTTTCCAAGTCATAATTTTATTTTTCTAGCTTTATTTCCTATTTTCTTGTGTTTTAGGTAATTATTTAATAGTTAAAAATAGTTTTAATTAATAATAATTAGATAATTAGTTATAAAATAATTTTCTTTTCTATAAATTTTCTTTATCATTAGGTTTGTAAAATGTCATTTTCATATTTTTAGGACTTTTATTTCTTAGATCTCACTTTTATTTTGTACGCTTACGTAATTTTATTTAAACGTAAGTTTTAAGTTTTAAACGCTCATCATTTTAAAAATAGTGATAGCGTTTATTTAATATTTTTTATCTTTTTAATTTCCTTTAATTTGCATTTAAGCCTCCGTAATTTGTTGGCTATTTCGTAGTTAATAATATTCAAATCACTCTTTCCCGCTCAAATCTCTCGATCACTATTCGTCAGTGATCCATTGCATAGCTCATTTGGGACATAACGACCGGGAAACACTATACTCCCGGATCTTCATTACATTTGCGCCTTAACCGCTTTTAAGTTTCTTCACGATCGGCCATTCACAGTGGCCGGCATTGAGTGAGAAAAACTCGACGGTTTAGGCATGCGATCAACTATACATGACATATAAATAGTGTTTAACCGAAAACATCAAAACCTATAAAATAAACAAAATATCACAAGTGATACTACAAATATCACAAGTGATACTCACATATGATACAAAGCAGATTAAAACATCAATCAGACATAGAAATATCACTTTTGATACTTAGCCACATTACAACAAGAGCAATCAAATCTTATCCAACTGTACATTAAAAATCCTTTTGAAAACTGAACTCACAAAGATATGTGCATACTAGAACAATCATATTTTACCATTCAAGACGATACCAAAGATGTAAAGGTAGAACTCAACGAAACTATGAATACATATTGTTCTTCCATGTAAACAAACATATCCATACTACTACATGTCTTGTATTAAACCTACATTAACTAATTTTCTCAAAACCTAAGTCACAATCATTCAAGAATCCTCCTAAAAAATACCTACATTTACAATCGTATAACTTTAAATATCATCGTGATACTACGATATGATATATAGCACAACAATCGATATAGAAATATCATTCCAATGTAGTTACAAGTCAAAATTAAACTAACAACTTAATTAATAAGCAAAATTATATGAGAGGTTAACAAGATTATCAAATATTTTCACTCACACATTTCATCAAACATTTGGTGCGCACTCATGTATACAAATCTTTCTACTCAAAGCATGTACTTAATAACCTTAATTAACTCTAGATTCCTAAATCAATTCATCCATAACAACCTCATCATTAAAACACATAATCGAAGTTGATTAAAAAAAAAAAAAAAAAAAAAAAAAAAAAAGCCATTATCGATTATTGATGATTGTGACCGATGATTGTGACGAGTGTTAATACAAATAAGCCGTAAAACGCTTATTTATATTTTACGATCTTCTAATGTTTTGTCGATAACAAACGAAATCATTTTAACGAAACAAATAAAATACGTAAATGGTTTGAACTAATAGTTTCTAACATATTCACATAAAACACTAAAACAAGTATAAGTGATTTTATGATTTAATATTACATATGTACAACAACTAGTGTTTACATATTTGGGTAAAATATACACATAACTAGTATGTAGTATATCGGGTAATATAAATGGGTAGAAACTTAAGTATCATAACCCATCGGGCAAATATATCAATGTAGTTGGTACAACCCAAAGCCCATGACCCATGGAGCTTGACCCATAACCCATTGCATGACATCATGCTTATATCATACATGGATAATATCCATAACCCATGGATCAAACCATACCCAAGTGACTAAGTGCATTGCACTCAAGAGATACATTGTATCTAGCTAAAGATCCATGGATAAACCCACGACCCATGACCCATAACCAAAATACCCATGGATAAGGGGAGCGCCCCACCTGATCCCTAGCTTTACGCTAGACGATCCTCAGGAAGGGATCCGTGGGATCCGGAACAAGAGAATTTTTCCTCTATAAATAATGAGCCATTTCTTCATTGTTTCTCACCCTTTCTAACATACTTTCTCCTAGAGTTAAAACTCTCTAACCTCGCATCCAAGAGATCTATGTTTGTAGTTTTGTTTTGTGTGATCTTCTAGGTTCTCTTAAAGGCAAGATCACCACCTTGAAGTCGAGCAAGCTCAAGTCTATGATTTTCCATGCTTCCTCATCATCAAGACTATCAAGTCTTCTTGTTAATGATTGGTTTTCTTCTAAGAAGTGTTGAAGACATTAGTGAAAGGTGTCACAAGTGTCAAGACGAAGATATTAGTGAAGGGTATCTATCGTCCATATCACAAGCACTTGTGGTAGGTGCTTAGAATTCAATACTAGAAGCATTAGTGAAGGGTGCTTAGAAGTCAAGACACAAGACATTAGTGAAGGGTGTCTTGAAGATCTAGTTAAAGGCATTAGTGAAAGGTGCCTTAGATGTACACTCGATATGGTGTGTTTTGATGTACAAGATAGATTAGTACTAGATCCAAGGATATTGATATCATTGATGATGTTGTAGAAAGGAGTTGGTCTCCTTCGGGATTAGTCGCTGGTGTAGTGTCAGTAGTTCCTCCATTGCAATGGAACCAGGTGCTAGCCTAGTACCCAATAAAGGATAGGCGACGCCAGTGTAGGTGTGGTTCACCTTGTGTGAAAGAACCCGTGGTTAGCCCAGCACCGTATAAAGGGTAGGCGACGCTATGTAGGTGTAGTTCACCTTGGAGGAAAGAACCCTGTGGTTAGCCTAGCACCTAAAAAGGGTAGTGACGCTGTGAAGGCTCCGCCATAAGGAGATTGGTGTAGTGATTATGAACTCTAGTAGTGACTCGGGAGCGGAGTAGGGCAAGGAGGTGTCCTTGTAGCCGAACCACTATAAATACTGCGCTGTGGTTTTGTGCTTCTTACCTTATATTTTCATTACGCACATTTATATGCTTGTTTATCAATATCCAACATACACATCCAAATAGATTGACATAAGTCGATCTAAATAGTTTAAAAGGAAGTTTTAATTATAAACTATTCAACCTCCCTTCTAGTTTTCCACAATTGGTATCGAGCTTCGCTACAAGTTTCTTGAAGTATATTGTACTTTAAAAACTTGATACGATCCATGGTTAATTGAAAACTATAAAGAAGGTTTTTCATAAAACAAACACCATGTCTTTTAAAACTATATGTTTGGATGTTGATTTGTTACTTTTTCATTTAATTGCACTAATCTTCTTTGTCATGTTGATTAGTCAAAGCTCATACCCACCAAGCTATAGGAATCGCTTGGTAACAAGAATACCTTCCTTAAGAAGGTATCTTAAACGCAGCGAGCGGGAATCGCTAATGACATTTGTTGTGTCATTTGTAAAGACATTCCTAAGTGCGCTAGAAGTATGATTTTCTTTTTATTTTGCTTGATAATCGAGTATGCCTATTTAGGTATTTATATCATTATCTTTTGTGCCATATATGTCTTACATGAAGCTTCATTAGGAAGCCTTTTCTCACATACATGTCACACTTTCGCCTAAAAAATCATGGTTTATAAAACTTGTGTTTTGCCTTACTTAATCCAAAAATCATATCTCTAACAATAAAACAAAACAAAAATTTTAAAAAATTCTCCTTCCCTATAAATAAACCACTCGACGACCACTTTATCAAATCTTCACTTTTTCAAATCTTCCAATTTCAAAAATTCCCTCTCACTCAAAAACTTTATCTTCCTCTCCATTTTATCCCAACCGAAACCAAGAAGGATCGTCTTCAACATGGTTTACATCGCCTTCGTGCTCATCGTCTTAACACTCATCGCACTTGTGTTCCTTATGATGAAGTTTACATACGGAGACATTTACTTTGTGTTGTTAATCTACATTGGGGTTATATACCCAATCCTTTATATCATTCTTAGTATTGAAATGAAATATTACTAATAGTCTAGTTATCTAGGTTATTGTTATCATAATGTGTTTATCATTTCTCTTTGTTTTATTTCTTTCTCTCGTGATACATTAGAAGTCATGTATGCATGTTAAAAGAAAATGTAGGCTAAAACACATATCTTGGTATAAAACTATGAGATCTAAAAACCTATGCTTTTCATCATAAAATCTATTTCAGAATCACAGATCTACGGATCCTGGTTATACTAGCGATCCCTTTTGAAAAGGAACCGTGATCCGTTTCATCGACAACATTTTCATGCAAATTAAAACCACTTTTCTTCTAAAAGTAATTTTTCACTAGAATGTCAAAACCATAAGTGAGTTAAGTGTCATTGTTGTTAAAAACCATTGTTAATAAAAATCTAATAAAAACGTTAGATAATCATAGGTTGACCACAAACATCACTCTTTATTATAGGTTGACCGCAAACAAACTAGATTAGTATTACTTTCTTGACGCCTTACATAGGGATGGACTCGCCATGGGGAGTAAAGACGATCCTTTCCGTTACTTGCTCTCTATTTCTTTTATTTCTTTCATGTTTTTCCTAAAACAATATGTTAGTTTCTTTCAAGCTATTTTTGTTTCACAAAAAAGAGGAGAAGAAAGTAAAACTACAATTTAAACTTTTACATTTTAGTTTTCCTTAAAATAATTTTATGTTTTGTCATCAAAAATGGGAGATTGTTAATACAAATAAGTCAGTAAAACGCTTATTTATATTTTACGATCTTCTAATGTTTTGTCGATAACAAACGAAATTATTTTAACGAAACAAATAAAATACGTAAATGGTTTGAACTAATAGTTCTAACATATTCACATTTTCACATAAAACACTAAAACAAGTATAAGTGATTTTATGATTTAATATTACATATGTAAAACAACTAGTGTTTACATATTTGGGTAAAATATACACATAACTAGTATGTAGTATATTGGGTAATATAAATGGGTAGAAACTTAAGTATCATAAACCATTGGGCAAATACATTGAATGTAGTTCGGTACAACCCAAAGCCCATGACCCATGGAGCTTGACCCATAACCCATTTCATGACATCATGCTTATATCATACATGGATAATATCCATAACCCATGGATCAACCGATACCCAAGTGACTAAGTGCATTGCACTAAAGAGATACATTGTATCTAGCTAAAGATCTATGGATCAACCCATGACCCATGACCCATAACCAAAATACCCATGGGTAAGTGGGCGCCCCACTGATCCCTAGTTTACGCTAGACGGATCCTCGTGGAAGGGATCCGTGGGATCCGGGAACAAAGAGAATTTTTCCTCTATAAATAGTGAGCCATTTCTTCATTGTTTCTCACCCTTTCTAACATACTTTCCCTAGAGTTAAAAACTCTCTAACCTCATATCCAAGAGATCTATGTTTGTAGTTTTATTTTGTGTGATCTTCTAAGTTCCTCTTAAAGGCAAGATCACCACCTTTGAAGTTGAGCTTGTTGATCCCAAGACATGAGCAAACGATCTAATATAGAAACCGACTTGAACAAAGAACTTATTAAGTATTACGCTAGAATTTAATACTTAATCTTAAGAAGAAGAATAATAAACATTCAACACCTCAATATTATTTATTAATACGAATACTCTTACAAGATTAGGGTTTTGCAACCTTGAAGTGTATCGACCTTAGATATAAAACATACGATATCTAACCTAACCTAGAACCTCCTTTTATAGGCTAAGGAGTCCTATACAATATACAATACGTAACCTACAAGATAAATATCTTTTCCATATTTATCTAATACAATAAACTAACCGACTATACAAGACTAGCAAAGGGTTACAATATATTATCCGTGGTTACACAATACTACTAGTCATGGTTGTCTTCATCCGTGGTTACACTCTTCCTCGTCTGTGTGGTTATATCCAACCCGTCCGTGGTTCCAAAGATTTAGAGTAATTCTTGATCCAAGGAACCTAAAACCCAACAATCTCCCCTAAACTTGATAAATTCCAATGTAATTCTCAAGTTTTCTTTAAGCTCAAAACATCTCGAATTGGAGGATGTAGCCAAACACTTATCGCCTTAAGTATCTTCTCATACTTCAAGAACAAATCGTAAGCTTGACCATCATAAGGTACTAACATCTTGATACAACCAAAGCTTCAACATCCGAGCAATAATTCCCGGATGCTTATTCAATGAGGATAATCGCCTTCTACAAGCATATGAATAACCTTTCCGTAAATAGCTAAAACATGAACTCCACAAGTTTGATATAAAACCATCTAGTAACTTGACCATTGTAGAGTCCTTGCCATTCGTGTTCATCATGAGTAGGTTCAAATAGAATCTTCAAATAATGATAAACCAACCTCTCATGATAATCATTTGATGTACTTCACCAAACTTGTTCTTGTAAAGTATCCAAAGATTCATCAAATCATCTCTATCAAAATATCAAGCATTTGTGAAAATTTATTATACTCGTAAACTTCATTGTTGAGTCTTTGAATTTTCCAAACTCCTTCACTTCCAATTATAAGCTTAAACTCATAAGAAATAATTTGATTTTCATCTTCAACAACTTTCAATCTTTTAGAATCGATGTCTCCCGAACCTCGATTTTCTCTTCTTTTACTTTGAATCCATTCATCATCCTTTTAATCCACTCTTCCTCCTTTTAGAATTCATCGATGTAAATCATCATTATTAATTCTCATACATCTCTCATAAATCTCAAAAATTCTTTCAAATGAACACCTACTAAGATTATCGTAAACATATATGCCTCGAATTTTAATAATCTTCATCAATACATTCCTCATCCGAGCCATAGTAGGAGGTTTCTTTCTTATAACTTGCTTCTTTTTTGCTCACCTTCCTTGCCCATCCACCCATCAGTCTAGCTTTTTCCTCATCATCCAACAAAGCCCATTCTTGTGCAAGATACTCATCAAGTATTTGTAAAGAAGCTTCAAGATAGTTTTGTGATTCATACCATATAGCTAACCATCTCTCACTAGCTTCCTCCTCTTTTCTTTCTTTTATCCAAAGTCGCTTGTTCTTCACCAACAAGTTTCTTCCATACTCTTCATCATAAGCTTCTTGTTCTCGCTTTATTTTTAAACTTCAAGACTACCTCTTTACCTTTCCCAACATCGATTGAACCACTTTCTTCTTCAAAGGTTCACCAATAACCAAACTTTTAACTCGGGTTTGGTTGCAGAGACCAATGATATAAAACAGTGCAATGATAGGTGTAGAAATAGATGATGTTTTGCTCAGATTAATCAATGTACTTGCAGCCTTCTTTCTCTACTTCTTTAGGCTTAGATGGTAATATAGAGAGAGTTGTGACAACAAAGGAAGTGGTTATGATAGCAGCTGGTATGACAAGAGTAGGAACAATAGCCAAGTCCAAACTCGCATCGCTGGTTACAAGAGTACTAACCATGGTTTCGTGTATACTATCGTTGTTGTGTCCTCGCACTACTTCAACATTCTTCAATTTTTCAAGAACAACCTCATTCCCATCTTTATCGAAACCAAAAATCTTGATCTCCACTATCAACATCTTCTTCCATAGATACACCAATGATACATCCACCGCCTCCCCGAATTCATGCCATCACTCCTCCCCTGCTTGGATACATCCTTCACATTCGTGAGTCAAGAGAGTCCACCTTCTTTTCTTTCTTCTCATAGCTTTCAAAACAAAGAACCCTGTGTCTCCTTACTTTCTCCAAAACCAACACTCTATGCTTCAATCTCCGAATATCCTTACCTTGAAACACATTAACTCCTCAGACCCGAAATTTTATCCTCCATTTTAGCACACTTAGTCACCAATTCATTTAAACGCTCAAGAATATCCTCCCACTTCGACCTATGTTAACCGGTCCGAGAGGTGGTTCATTGGAAAAGTCATCATGTACAAACTCATTAACCGTCAATTCAATGTCGTTCCAATCTATCCTCATCACTTCGAGCTGTGTTAACTACCCGAGAGGTGAATCTGGATATAGTGAACATAGCATCGCACCGCCCGATCATCTATGCACTCAGAAGCACCAATGGGCTAGGATTCTCCACCGTGTTAAGTTCCAAAGAACTCTCCACATTAGAGTTGCCAATGGTTGGGTCTTATTTATGTTTCCACTATCCCGACCAAAGATCCAAGCATGAATCAAGAGTGGAAGCCCTTCCAATCATGTCACCTCCACTCCATGTGACAAATTTCATTAACAACACCACTAACACTAGCCTCGAGGAAGCTTAGTGCCTGTGTTCTCCTAGTCCATGATGCAAGACCTTCATCAAACTCGTAATCGTGAGGCAAAGTAATCATGTGAGGAAATAAAGGAACATCTCTAATTATTACATTCTGGGTCGATTCCTCATATGTGCAAAACCTTAGAAGCATGTGATGTACTTCATACGCTCGAGTATGTTCAATGTGTTCTCAATTTGATGTTCCACAATCATTGAACAAACCTAGGATACAAATAGTATTTACCCTTCTTCCTAATGTTTTGTACTAACCCTCATATATCATCCTAGACCGCTTAAACTTCCTTCCATCGAAAAACAAATAATAGCACTAGCAATTTTGAAGGAAAGTCATTAAAGCCTCGTGGTCTTGTTACTCATACACATCAACAAAGTGTGAATCAAAACTTCCATTGTTGTGAAAACAAACTCTTAAAAATTGTACCTTTTCACCTCTCAGTATATCCTAATCTCTAAACCAAAGAACAATCTCAACATCCGAAAGATTATCAACACCATCAAGATCATCAAGCCTTAAAACTTCTAATGATCTCCTCGTAAATGTAAATAGCATTCTCATCCACAACAAGATTAAACACCTCCAAGCCATCAACCTCTTCAAGTTTAGCATTCCTCCGTAATCGATGTATGTAGGCTTTAAGAATGGTAGGTTCAATCATAAAGCATAGTGAATGGACCGTGAACTAGGAAATCAATCATTTGATGAAACCCTTCGAGCGAGCATCCTTAGTGAGTACCGCAACTAGGTTATGTGAAGTGGAATACTTTTCACCATTGTGATTAATGATAGATATGGTGGGTTTTGTGAATAAATCAAAGAAAGTGATTAGGTTAAAGTTGAGCGCCAATTGGAAGTGGTTTGAGAATCAAATAAATGATCCGTCCGTGATTTGGGGAGAGAGATATAGGTTTGCCAATGTTACCAAACAACCCCTGTAATATCCAAATCTAAGCACCAAGCTATCCGCGGTTCCAGAACTGCTATCCGCGGTTGTAACATACCATCAGTGGATACAGATGTTCACTCCTCCAAATATCCAAGAGATAGAGCAAGTAAGTCTGTGTTAAAATAAGTAAGATCTCACAAAAATATGAAGGATTACACACATTTTTTTTTTTTTTTTTTTTTTAACTAACAACACAACAACTAACATAGCAGCTCCTTATGCACACACATCCTTCATACCTGCAAGTCAAAAACACAAAACCAACACAGAAAAGTAGGTTATTGTTGTCAGTGGTTAGTTTATGCCAGAAGTGGTTCCAAAATAACTATCCGTGGTTTAAACAGTAAGTCAATATAGTCAACTTCTAGAACAAATATAATCCAAAGCCCAAGAAACTCATTAACTCTCCAACCACATTTAACCCGCCCATATTTACTTCCATAGCCCTTATTTTTGCTTATAAAAGATCCCTTAATCTCATATAACGCACACACCAATCAAAATCAAAACCCTAATTTCTCCAAAACCCCAATAATGAGCAGCCCAACCCAATCAATCTTTCATCGATGACAATACCTCCTCCAACAAAGAAGTCCGAGAGATGGAAAAGAACTATTTGGCAAGCAATCCAAGCAAAGGAGAGAATAGCTCTTCTTTAAGTTCGTATGTATCACCCTATGAAGATACGTACGAAGAAACATCTTCCATGGCAACAAGCACCTCCACAAGAATCCAATCCATGGCGATTTGACATACCTCCACAAGAACCACGACCATTAAAATCCCCATTTCTTCCATCATCGAAGATGATAGTGTGGTGAATCCAAGTGATGCTTCAAGACTCGATGACTCTTCTAAGAAGAGGACTTCAAACCCCAAACCTTCATCATCCAACCCCAACCAAGACCACGAGCAAGAAACCCACCACCCCAAAGGACGTAGAGGTGGTTCTTGGTCTTTCGCACCAAGTTGTGGTGCTTCTTCACACATCGTAAGGGGGAAGGGAAAAGGAAAATGGAATGATGCTTTTGGTGAAACCAGTAGATGCAAGTATGATATGATCATGTCCTTTGTGCTTCATCTATCGATTCATCTTCATCATCTTCGCTTGCATCAATCTATCCTTCCCATTTTGATCCTTAGTCGCTTCATCAGATCGGTCATGCATATGATAAATGCATATCCAAAGATTTAAACAATAGAAGCAAGGATAGTAGTAGTAGAAATATTAGTAGAAAATCATGTATAGAAGTAGTCTTTAATTAGCACTTGAAGTTTCATTGTGTCGTAAGTCAGAAACTGCTTTTGTTGAATGAACAATGTAACTTCAAGATTTTTGAATCTCTATAATGACTTGTCTTTTATCCGCACAATGGTTAGTGGAAACACGTAACAACTAGCGTGGTTTGAACAACTCTATCGCTGGTTAGAAACAACACTATCGCTGGATAGAAACAAAGATAGCAATACTAAGATTACATAATAACAAATTCAATACTTATACAAACCGATACAAAACAATTTGAGAGTTTAGAGATTAATCATTCCAATACTAACAACAAGATATCAAACCTCCCCACATCAAAAGCTTTGGTGAGAAGATCAAGAACATTGAAATCAAGATGGATTTTACCATTTGAATCAACCTTTCTCATTACAATCTCTAATAAAGTGATGTCTTATCTCAATATGTTTAGTTCTAGAATGTAAAACAGATTTTTAATAATGCAAATTGTAATCGTTATTATCAATGTAAATCTTAGTATGCATAAAATTGTACCCAAAATCCAAAGAATTGATTCTCGAATCCAAAGAACTTGACCACAACAACTAGCAAGCAGCCACATATTCAAATTTTCGCTTGTAGAATTAGCCACAATAGTTTGCTTTTACACCGCCAAGAAATTAACTGCTTCCCAAGAACCGACATCCTCCAAGGGTAGACTTCCTATCCGCACTAGCTCCAAGATAGTCACTATCGCAGTAGGCCACCAAATCAAAAGGGAATCCTTAGAGTACCAAAGGCCCAATTTAGGATGACCTTTCAAATATCTAAAGATCCTCTTAACAAGATTCATGTGTGAGGTATTTGGTGTTACTTGAAATCTTGCACACACACATACCGAGAACATAATGTCCGCCTAGATGCAAGAAGATACATCAAAGATCCAATCATGGATCCGTATAACTTCAAATCAACTTTGGGACTTCCATCATCCGTAGCATAGGTTTCGAGTCTCCATAGGTGTACTTGCACTCTTTACATCTTGAAACCCAAACTTCTTCAAAACATCTCTACATACTTGTCTTGACTAATGAAAATACCATCACCCTTTGTTGAACTCAGAGTCTCAAAAGAAAGTGAGTTCTCCCATAGAACTCATCCGAAACTTATCATGCATAAGTTTCTCAAAATCTCTGATAGCTCCTTGTTTGTAGAGCCAAAGATGATGTCATCTACATAAACCTCGAACCAAGAAATATCATCTTTGTGCTTTCTAATGAACAAAGTTTTATCAATCACCCTCTTTAAACCCATTGTCCATCAAATAAGTAGACAGCATTCATACCATGCCCTAGAGCCCGATGCAATCCATACATAGCCTTCCTCACCTCAGAAACCTTGTCGATGATCAGATCTTCAAAACCAGAGGTTGACAAACATAAACCTCCTCATCAATAGTGCCATATAAAATGCACTTTTAACATCCATCCGATACACAACAAAATTCTTGAATGAAGCATAAGCCAAAACAATCTAATAGCCTCTATCCTTGCAACCGGTGCAAACACTTCATCATAGTCCAAACCTTCGCTTGTGTGTATCCTTGAGCAACCAACCTTGATTTGTTTCTCACAACAATTCCTCTTTCATCCTCTTGTTTCGAACACCCATTTAGTCCCAATAGCCCTCTTCCCATTCGAAGATCAACCAATGTCCAAACCTCTTGAAGTTTGAACTCAAGAAGCTCCTCTTGCATTGATTCTACCCACCTTCTTCGATAAAGCTTCTTCCACTCTTTGGGCTCCTTTTGAGACGTAAAACAAGCAAATGCAAATTTTGCGATCTTTATGACTGCTTTTTGTGAAGAGATCTTGCAAAGAACCCATGTTCGTGAAAGGGTTCAAGTTCTTTACCCCGCTTCTTGTTTGAACCGAGTATTCAAATTTCCAAGTATCTGCTCCTTGGGATGAATCTTGTGAATCCCGGTAGTAGTGATTGGACTTTCATTAATGACGCTTCCAAATTAGACAAATCAAGATTGAAGAAATCATCCATGTCTTCATCATCGTAGGAGTATCAATCTCTATCAAAGGTGCATGGTAGGATCATGTGGATACCCTCATCACCAAATACTATGTCATGTGGTCCAAAGAAAGTACTATCACCAAGATTTGTAGCCGGATTTCACTTGAACTATCGCAGGTAGAAGATGGCTTGTCAATGTTACAGCTGGCCTATCGCTGCTTTCAAGAGGCTTAGCAAAGGTTTGCAGATCGCTTTTTCTTCTTTTCAATTTCTTCACCGACACCGAGTTATCTTTCAACAACTCATCCTTATCTTGATGATGATCAACTTTGCCTCCATCTTTCAAGACTTCATCATCGTGGGACTTTGCTTATCAATGATGGAAGGAATGTAACCAACTTTCCACTTTTCAACCAAATAGAACTCCTTTGGAGAATCACCTTTTTGAAGATGTATCTCCCTCGTAATCCTTTTGTGTACCGCATCAAGATTAGTGGAAGTTCCCGCAATGATAGGCTCATAATTCATAGATTTGGTTAGCATATCAATGTTAAACAACCGGCCATTCGTCCTTTGGTCTCAACACTAGAGTCTTTTCACCGAATTGAACATGTAAGTTCTCTTCAACAATTCTAGTCCTCCTATTGTATACTCTAAAGGCTTTGCTATTAGTGGAATAGCCTAAAAGTATCCATCATCCGCTTTTTCTTGAAACTTGCCTAGGTAGTCTATGGTATTCAAGATGGTAACAGACACCCAAAAGGTTTTAGGAATGCAATCATTGGCTTCCTATCATGTAACAAATCATAGGGGTCTTGTTATGAGGCTTCACTACCTTACTGCTTTGCACATAACATGCAATTCCTACAAATTTCAAATTTCAAAAGGTAGTTGGTAACTTAGACTCGACAACATGGTCCTAGCAAATTTCTCAATTAGTGTTCTATTTTTCCTTTCACCACACCATTCTGCTGTGGTGTTCTAGCAACACTAAACTGCCTTTCAATACCTTTAGCTACACGTAACCGATTCATCACATCATTCTTAAACTCGCCCATTATCACATCTCGATTACTTTGACCTTATGATTAACTAGATTTTCTATCTTAGTAATGAAACTCTTAAGAATCTCACTAGTCTCACTCTTAGCACCAAAAAGTATACCCAAGAAAATCTACTATAATCATCAAGTGATAACTAGGCACATCGCTTATGGTTCAAGCTTCTAACAAAGGTAGGTCCAAATAAGTCCATATGAAGCATAAACAAGGGTTGTGTTATGGTGTTTACGCTTTGGTCTTACAAGAAGCTCTATGTTGTTTTCCTTTTGACAGCCACACACAGCCTTACACTCAAAAACCTTTGAAGGTAACCTCTCACTAAGTTTCCTTTACCGCTTTATTGATTGTTTTGTAATTGAGATGACCTAGCCTTCTATGCCACAATTTTGACTCATCTACAGATGCTTTAGCAAACAAACATAAGGACCTATTAGAAGAACATCTTTAAGATCAAAACAATATATATTTTCCTTCCTAGGTACCCTAAGTTGTATAAACTTCTCATCGTGCATCTTAAACTCGTGAGACAACACCACACACTCGCTTCCCAAAAGTACCCGCTTTTTCTTATCACACATTTGAGAAACATCAATAAATTGTACTTAAGTCCTCAGACTAAATAGACTTTTTCAAAGTCTAAATTCCTGCTCGATTGTGCCTCGCCAAGTATCTTTCCTCCCTTGGATCATTGCCAAATGCCACATATCCTCCATCAAAAGCTTCAAAATCTTCCAGATTGCTTCCATCCCAAGTCATGTGCCCGAGCAACCACTATCAAAAACTCCTTTATCTTTTAGCTCGCTTGAAGATTGCCCCGCACATAAAATTACACAAGTTAGTTCTTTTGTGGACCCAAGCCAATATCGACTTGGTCCGCCTCTGCATCAAAATATTCAAATTTCTTTAGGTCCATTGATGCACAGCTGACATGTGGTAAAACCTTGGTCTTAGGCTTCCATTGCCAACTAGTCGAGGCCTTAACAAAGATAAAATGATTTCCAACCATCGACGCTTATCACCTTTGGAATTTTTAAAACTTCTTTTGAATCAAGGTGATATTTTGCTTAATCAAAGGTTTGATTCTCGCTAGCCGTGTTTACATTTTGCTTAGCAAAGGGTTGGAACCCATTTAGGTGTAGCAAAGGACAATTGATTTTGTATTCCCATTCCTCATCAAGACCGCTCTTGGAATCATGTTTTGTTTGGATGAGGGTTTGTTTTCCTTGAAAAGTTTTGATGATTTACCCTCCTCCAATGATTCCATACTTGTGGTCTGCTTTTATTACAATTTCTCCGTAAGTGTTCAAAACTACCACACACAAAACAAGCCTTTTAACACATTGAAACTCATCACCTAACTGCTAGAAATTAGACCATTTAAGCTTCTTTGATTACCCCTAGGTTTATATTGTTTCATCTGCTCCTAGGAATTTCCCCGTACTCTACAACTTTCTTGGTAACTTTAGCTCCAAATCTAGGTACAAGGTTGACTTGTCGAGAATCAACTTTCTTAACTTTCTATCTTTTCGCACTTAGTTGATTCAGCCTCTATCATCCTCGTAGTCCGATTCCCAATCTTCAATTATGGGAGCATCGATAACTTATCGAACTTATCTTAGGTGTTTCATTTTATTTATCTCTTCAACAGTTTGTTAAACCGAATTCACTACTAAATGACAGCTCTTTAGCGTGGTGCATGTTTCATCAAAGAGGGTGGTGGCATATTATTGTATCCAAGACCAAGACCATCTTTGAACAGCTTTTGACCTATTGGCTTATTTACTAGATCGTAAGCATATTGTGTTTTAGCAACCCTAACAACATGTTTTTCTTTTTCATCTAGGGCCTTTAGTTTTACACTCTCCGCCTCGCTAGTTTATCTTTAAGCATTTTAATCTCTCTGCTTTTAAGATCAATTTCACCACCTAGTATATTGATCTTTTCTACATACTCAAACTCACATTTAATACGTAATTTTAGCTTCTCTTCCACACCTTCTAGACCAACTCTATAACCTAAGTTATCTAGAGTCAATCTTTCTACTTCTTTTCTCATACTCAATGATAGCTTTTGAGATTCTAAGTTATCATAACATGATTTAAAAGAACAAGTAGATGTTTTAGAATCATTAGATACCTCGTAATCGAACCGTAAGATGAAGCATAGGCCATTAGAGCAAAGTTATGCTCTTTGAAGCTTCACTAGCAAGAAAAGTCGATTTGGACCTTCTTCAACTGATCACCCAATCATAATCACCAATCCCATCCCGAGCAACCAAAGTCAAGAAGCAGCGCAGCTCTTCCGATGTCTTCTTAATGCCTTCAATTCTTTTAGAGCTCGACATTCCCTAGCAAAGTGACCTTTCTTCTTGCAGCTAAAGCACTCCATCTTGCTTTTGTCGAATCCACTCTCCTTTGACCATCATACCTAACATGTCTTCCAGTCCTCCTCGTAAACTTCCTTGCTTGGAGAGTCAACATTGCCATTTGCCATTGAAGGTTAATTTCATCAAGATCATCGTGATCAATTTGATCTAGATCTTGATTCAAAACATCAACACCGGTAGTTAAATCGACATAAAAGCACAAATTGCACCATCACCGACATTATCACTAACAAAGGGTATTGTTTGCAATAGCCGTGGTTATACCATAGGCAAGCAGTGGATACATCTTGTGGGCTTTTGTGATTAGTGGATACAAAAGCAATGTTTTGATTAGCGTAAGATGAGTGAGAAAAGTTATTCTCGCACTCATAAACCTTCAAGTTGTTGAAGAGATTGTCTAGAGTCATCGTAGCAAAGTCCTCCTTATTTCTCCACACAATTGTATGAATAGCCCATTCAGATGATAAACTCCTAATGAACTTCAAATTAATATCTTCTTGAAGGAACTTGTAACCCACCGACTTCACTTGACCGATAAGTTTTGAAGTCTATTGTATGTACCATCAATCTTTTCTCCACTAAGAGCAAGTGAAGGTTTCAAATTGATGCTTGAGCATATTCATCCTTGACTTCTTAGTAGCTTCATTACCAAAGAAACCTTAATTCAAGAGCATCCAATAACTCTTTAGCGATTCATATTGATCAAAGTCCAAAGCAAACTCATTTGGTATTCCCATGGAGAGAATACTATGAGCTTTGATCTCCATTTTCCTTTTAGCTTTATCAGTTCACTAACAATAGCAATCTCCACCATCCTCACCCTTCTTAGGAAGAGTGTCTCCTTTTCAACAACATCCCGTAGAGCATAATCAATCATACGAATGTATTGCCTCATTCGCATCCTCCGATTTGATACTCACCATGTTTGAGCATGGGCACTTTGAAGCAATCACCATGTGAGTTTCACGACATCTTAACTTACTTGAATAAAGATTAACAGACTTCTTCTTGGTTACAGCTTCTAGATCACAAGCTCGATACCACTTGTTGATCCCAATGAGCAAACGATCTAATATAGAAACCGACTTGAACAAAGAACTTATTAAGTATTACGCGAATTTAATACTTAATCTTAAGAAGAAGAATAATAAACATTCAACACCTCAATATTATTTATTAATACTAATACTCTTACAAGATTAGGGTTTTGCAACCTTGAAGTGTATCGACCTTAGATATAAAACATACGATATCTAACCTAACCTAGAACCTCCTTTTATAGGCTAAGGAGTCCTATACATTATACAATACGTAACCTACAAGATAAATATCTTTTCCATATTTATCTAATACAATAAACTAACCGACTATACAAGACTAGCAAAGAAGTTACAATATATTATCCGTGGTTACACAATACTACTAGCCGCGGTTGTCTTCATCCGTGGTTACACTCTTCCGTCCGTGGTTATATCCAACTCGTCCGTGGTTCCAAAGATTTAGAGTAATTCTTGATCCAAGGAACCTAAAACCCAACAAAAAGGGTAGGCGAGACCAACAGAGAACAAGTTATGACCAAGACCTTCTACATAATATACCCCGAGATTACACTTTTACCAACAACATAATCTCCATAACCCATAATTGCACTAAAATGGTCGTTCCCGAATCTAGTCATATGCTTTCATGAGAATCGGTCGCCAAATATATGCTGAGTCCGTGTACCATAGAACGATTTGAACGATCCGCAGCTGAACACGCATAAGAATGGATAATCGGATAATTGGGATCCCCATGCAAGAATGGGTTCCATTTGGTTAATGTAACACCCACATGATTGGAACACCCATATCGGAAATAGAAATAATGGAATCATCGTGAATAGATGCGATACTAGTGTCCAGATTTACCCTATTCAAAGTATGTTCACTTCTTAAAGGAATAGTTCTACCAAGGGCATCCATTTTCTAATGGGCATTGACTTAGCAAACTTAGCAATTTTAGGCAAGACTCATTAAGGTTAAACTTATGGCCAGTAGGTATCCATTGATAACCTATATTACTAAATTTTCTTCCTGTGGGTTTCCACTGTTTTCTAACTTTCTTCCGCCATTGATTTCTAGCCTTCTTAGCTTGAATTTTAACATTAACAACTTTAACTAGGCATTTAACATCATTAAGCAAAACATTCACACCACATTCATGATCAGTAATAGAAATCAAACAGTTATCATTACAAGGTTTGCAAATAGTAGAAGAATTCGAATTAATTACAGTACGCTTATAGCTAATACTAGAATCAACACGATTCGCTTTATTCAATTCAAACTTAGTGTTCCTAGGTAGGTCTTCTACTCTTCCAATGCACATTCTTAGCTTGCGAGGTCCTATCTTGCTTGGTATTGCCTTGGAGGCTTTGACACGCTTGCTTTAATGTCACCGACACTCTGTAGAGGGAATTATGGGAACATTAGTTGGTTGATCTACTTTTGCATTCTTTTAACTAGAATAGCTGCGATGCACCTAGGGATCTCGAACTACTTGTAGGCACTTTAGAGTTCACTTTCTTAACACTTTGGGCATAGAATGTGTTGCATAATTGGCACTAGGCATAGAACAAGGCATCACAACTTTGTCTTTCGCACCTAAGGATTTAGGACATGTTGCTCTTAAGCATTCTAACAACTCTTGAGATCGTTTGGCATATAATGCAAGCAAACCTAATTTCATATCAAGTGGCTTATTTATGAAATCCTCTTCTACAATCTCACGGAGACATTCAAGACTATCCTTAAGGCGAGTAAAATAGTTATGAAATAAAAGTTCATTATTACTAAGATGAGGAGGAATGTATTTAACAGTCACAGTATATTTGTAGTTTGTAGATGACTTCGATGCAACATTCTCATTAAAGACAAGTGGCATTTTCCATTTATTTCTCTCTCCTCAGATTCTCAATTTCCTTTTGTAAAGACGTTATTTTTTCGTTGTTCTTGTCACGAGTGACTTTCATTGAATCATATAACTCTTTAAAATGTCGTTTAACTTTTTCGTTTTCTTCTAGAAAACTCTCGTTTTCCTTTTGTAAAACATTAACCAAGTTTTGAAGATGAAAAGTTTGAGAATCTAAGAATCTAAAGGAGGAGGCATTTGGGAGCCAACACATTGTTCTTTTCACCCTTTAATTATGAAATTTAGGCTTTCAACTTTCTGATCGTGTTACAATGAGCTTGAATCTGTTCGTCACGTTTGTTTATCTGAAAAACTGCATCAAACTCTAGAACATCTGAGGATGTCTTGATGTTTGAGGTTTTAACATTTTCTTTAAGATTTTGATATATTAGTTGCAAGTCAAAATGTTCAACTTCTAGTTTAGAAAGATGTTTTACCAAATTATCGTGATCATCCTGATCAATTTTCTCATTTAGTTCTGAATTTTTGTTTTCAAGCTCAATGACACGATCATGAGAAACTTTCAATGCAACAGATAATTCATGAAATCGAGAAGCAGTAATAGAGTGCTTAGTCACAGTATAAAACACATCTTGAGCAACAGAACTCGAAATCAAATTCTAATTAAAGATATGCAAGTTCTTCCTTTCAACTTCATTATATTTGAGTTCCTATTCATAATCAATTACCTCAACTATCATTGCATCAAATTCCTTTTCCATTTCTTTAATATCTGAATTTATTCCTTTTTAAGACTCTCAAATTGACCTTTTAATTGTTTAAAGAAAGGCATGACCTCGCTTAAATAACATTATTTAGTTTGCTCAAACCCCTTTCCCCGCTTATCCCAGTAGGTGTGATTCTCTTCTTACATGTCTTCTCAAAATCAACGAATAGTTGATAAACAACATATTGACCGATTAAGGTTTTGCTATTAGTGGCAATAGATCTAGGAACTAGATGCATTGGTGTATTTGGAGGATACACAGTGGCTGCAAGCATTTTCCTAAGGGGAGTGTTTTTTTCAACAAAATTTTCAGCTTTTTGCATATCCATATCCTTTTTCCAAAATAATTGTTCGGGGTTAATAATGTCCGAGGCTTAAACTTGTTTAAGGAGATCCAATTTTCCTTAGTGTAATCATGGGGTTTTATCGTTATGTTTTCCTTTTACATTTAGGATCGTTAAGCTTCTTATCCATTTTCTCCTAGAGGCATCATCTAATTTTCTATCCTCTTCCGTGCTTCCAACACATGATGGTGTTTGCCTAGGCTTAAGAATCTCATTACCATCATACAGAACCTTATGAGCATTTCTAGCCTTTTAACTACCTCGGATTAGGTTCCTCAACAAGGGAATGCTATACTTATCGCTAAGACTCTATGCTTAGTGATCAAGTGAGCAATCAATGGTATTCCTTGTACGTACAACTTATTTTCAAGTTTGTTTTTCAAAGTTTTTAGATTAGAAAAATCATTCAAAAGTTTTGATTCCTTAGCATTAAATTCTTGTTTAAGCACTTTAACATTATCTTGAAGCTCTTGCTTTGCTTAGCGCTTTAGAAATCTTTTCTTGTAAGGAATTTAACTCTTGTTTTAACACTTCTTCTCTAAAATTACTTTTTCTAATAATTGTACGCATTTGGTCATCCATTTCCTCGCTCACGGTAGTTAACTCAAACTTAGCACGTTGTTCCTAAATAGCAACTTGTTCTTTATAGGCATTCGATTCGTAGATAACGAATCATCGAAGCACATGCAGTGTATTCATAAAAACATAGTCATCATTGATCGCAGAGGATGAATCACTTGGTACAATCTCACTTTCACTTTGCTTCACATATTGATCATATGGGACAATATTGCTATTACCCTCATTATCAATATCGATTCAAAAGTTTCAAGAGATTGTACTTCATTATGCATCTTTGCTCATCAACTTTATCCTATAGTTTTAATACCTCGAAATGATTGAGTCTTTGGATGGACCAACTTTGTTGTGGTGAAGAGACCTTTGGAGAGACCATAGGTGAGATGCTAGCCATGAAGATTGTTTGAGCAAGAGGTTTATCATCGACATCGAGTCAAATGCATCACAATCGCCTACTTGAAAGGCATTTTGATGATTGTGACCTATTTCCTAATTGGTCGCTCATCAACATCAAGATCATAGGTTTTGGCATTTCCTCAAGAAGAAACAACAACTCCTCTTCATCCAAAGTCGCTCCATTATCCCGAGCTTGCACAAGCAACATATTGTCTCAAGTATTCGCATTTCGTGGACGTTTTGGAGATGTGCGCCCTAGCAATATGTCGCTCACCACCACAGCTTGTAGCATTTGAATGGCTTTGCTTGTCCTTGATTTCCATTCCTTCCACAATTCGATTTGCCACATATCCTCTACCAACTCCACCTCTTCCCCGCTCATACCGCCTTTCTTGAACTGGTTGCACCATAACCTTCTCATCTCCGATGTAGCTTGATTGTGTGGATTGGATGTCGCTCGAGGTTATTGTTGGTGTGTGGGAGAGAGTTCATGTTTTGACTAACCATGAGAGCTAGTTGATTGATGAAGTTTTCCATGAGTGTGTTTGAGTCGGGAGGCTTATATAGGATCGTGGATGAGCTTGTAATAACCATTACCCATGGGTATGACTTGAGAAGCTTTGGTGGTAATTCCAACATTGGTGTAAAAGGCGCTGAGTCATTTGACGAGCTAGTTTCTCCTCGCTTGGATTTGAACTGATCAAGAATCCTTCGTTCAAACATAGCATGTCTCTCATTCTCAAGGAGGAAGGCATAAAGTTGCTCATAGTTGGTGTTCTTCAATCCTTTAGTTAGCTTCACGAGGTGACAAACTTGTGCCATTCGGGATTCATGTTGTTCACAAACTTTGAGTTCGCTTTGAATATTTGGCATAGTCATTTTGATATTCCTCATATCATTCACAAGCTTGTAGAATCTCACGTAATATTCATAGATACTCTCATCCGGTTTCATCTTGAAGTGTTCAAATTCATCATACAGTTGTGATTCTCTGTCTTCCTTAGTTAATTCGTAACCCGAGAGAGCATCTTGACATTATCCCAAACACCTTGGCTTCGTGTTGTGATTGATAAGCTTGTAGATATCTTTTGGAAGACCTTGAAGTATAATGTTTGAAGCCCCGATATCAAGATCGAATCTCTTTTCTCCTTATCATCGAGCTCATCATACGTCTTTGGTCCGTCCATTCCAAAGATCATAGTTCCATCTGCAGCAGATCAATTATGTCTCTTGTAGTCTCAACCCGATAAGGTCCTTCATCAATTGACTTGAGAATGTTGACTCCATTTTCCTTTCCTAGACAAGACAACCTAATTCGTTGAGCCCATGAGTCATAGTCGGCCTGTCAAGCATGGGAGGACGAGTATCCGAACCACCGCTTGAACTTCCTCAACACAAGAGAGATGATTGTAGGCACGTTGGTAGACATGTTTACAATTTCACGGATTTTATAACTCTATGATTAAACCGGGAAATAAATTCTTTCACGGTATTTTACTAAATCAAGAGAAAACTGTATTAGAAACAAATATCAACCAAGTCGCTAAGCACCAAATCGCTAAGTAGCAACTCGCTAAACCTCAAGTCGCTGTGAATCAAGTCGCTAAGACCTAAGTCGCTGAACACAAGTCGCTAAAGTACCAAATCGCTAAGCATACAAGTCGCTAAAGAGCAACTCGCTAAGTATCCAAGTCGCTAAGAGTCAACTCGCTAAGAACAATAAGGACAAGTCGCTAGAAATAATAGAGACAAGTCGCTAACTCGCCAAGTCACTAGTCAGTGGAACCTCCACTACGTTGTAGAAACAACTCGGCTTGTCTCAATAGAAAAGTTGCTAGGCTCAAGTCGCTACTACTCGATGCAAGTCGCATCAAATTAACAAAGCAAGTCGCTATGATGAAAACAACTCCGAGACTCAAGTCGCTAGGTAGAAAAACTTAAAACAACACTTTTCAATCCAAAAAAGCTCAACCACGTTGATTCAAGCTTTCCAAATCCAAACCCAAGCACTTACAATGATTCTAAACACAAAAGTACACTCAAAATTCAAACTTTAACACAAGAATTGATCCAATGATGCAAAACCACTAAACTTTTTCAAACTCAAAACCATATAAAACCACTAGAAATCCAAGGATAAGTAAGAGATGATCAAACCATGGCTCTTGATACCAATTGTAACATATTGATTTCACAAACACATCATATCATGATCAAAGTAGGGGCGAGTATATTCAAGGTTTTCTAGAGAGAAATAGTTAGAGGTTTGGGAACTTAGTGAGAGAAAATGAAAGTATTATTAAGAGCTCCAACTCTCTACCTTGGGAGGTAGAGAGTATTTATAGTCTTACACAAATCGCCACCTACGGGCATGGATCGTGCATACAGTGGTAAAGACCGTCTGTCCTCCACGGTGTTACTTAACTAAATACAACTTAACTTTAAATAACTACGACTACGAGCTTTCTAACGATTACATATACTTGAGGTGACCGACACTTTAATAACCGGATTTACTAAATCCTATGCACCCTCCCTTTTCTCTTGAAGCTTGCCCCTCCTCCCAAATAATTATTTTGAGGTCCCATTGGCCTAGTATAAATACCCACCCAAACCCTCATTTCACCTCATTTGTTTCTCTCTCTAAAAACACACATATCACCATTTCTCTCTACCTTCTCACTCTAAAAACCCTAAAACACCACCTTGTGGCCGCCGCCACGGTTCCGGCCATTTTCCGGCCACCACCGGCGCGTCACCCAACACCTCCACCACCAAAAGAAAGATCTCTTTCTCCTCTTTCCAACCATATATCATACGCCCCATTTGGACCCCCATAACACCTTCAAATCGTTGAATCAAGAATCGTACTTTTAGGGTTTCAAAGGGCTTTTGCAATTGGTGATTAGATAAGGTAAAGGGAACATGGTTTGAGCTTGATTGGGCAATAAAACCATTTAATTGAAAATTAGGGTTTCAACCTAATTATAATTTTTGGGGCTTTTGGGTGGAACATGAAAATAAAGCTAATTAGTGTATAAATAAACAAGTAATTAGTATTTGGTACATGTGTGGTGTATTAATTTGATGTGTTTGTGCATTTAGGGTTTAGTTGCATATTTTTGGTTAAGATAGATGATGGGTTTTGTGTTTGGTTAGTGTTTGGAGCTTGAATGATTGGATTGGGATGTTGTGGAAGTGATTTGGATGTGTTTGGATTGGTTTGGGATGGCGTCACGAACCACCATGGTCACGTCACGTGACCCATGGGTTGGTGTCTGGGACCCACTGGGTCATGGGTCCAGTCGTCGATTTTGTAGCTTGTTGATTGGTATTGTTGAGGTTTGGATGAGACGCGGGGCCGAAAAGCTTCTAGAGCTTGTTTGGTTCACGTGGTCTTGATCATGACCGTGTCATGACCATTAGGGTCATAACATTGGTTTCGAGTACTTTTGGTTGATTGATTGGTTGGCGAAATTGTTTTGAGTTGGTTTGGGATTGAATTGCGATATTATGACGTTTAATTTGGACTTGATATATATAATTGTCAACTTTGAGCTACGTCGGTGTTACTTTGACTTTTTAGTCAATAGTTGACTCACAAAGCCGTAACTATGGACTTTAGTATAATTTGGACTATTGATTGATTAAAAGCCGAAGTTATGACTCATGCTTGTGGACTCGAAAGGAATAACGATATGAGATTAATAATGGAATTTGACTTAATATATATATATATATATATATATATATATATATATATATATATATATATATACTAGTGTCCAAAACCGTCCGATGGACGGGTATGACTTGTGGTTTTATTTTTCAAATATAATACAATGTCTTTAGCGATTACTAAATCCGTTAAAAGTGGAACAATGGCAATGGCATTAGTCGGAGAGCCCAATCTTTGCGATTCTGCTTTCTTCATTGAATAAATGTATTAACCTATTATATCTAATTTCAAATTGGAAAAAACATGATACTTATAGATTTGCTACCGTACTAATAAAGATATGAGCTTTACTTCAAGACTTTGCTTGACACCTTCATAAGTCACTCTAGCATAAAAGCACCCGCATGCACCAACCAAATCAATCTAACATCTCGATATAATATGATATATATCCTTTCGTGATTGATAAATACCATTTTCGAACTCGATATTGCTTCTTTACACACTCTAGTCGCAAATTACACAAAAAGATCAAACGTTTTAGTATACTTTCTACTATCTAAATAAACATATCAAAAGAAATGTATTGCCTTTGAAAGTATTCCTCATTACTTAGGTGTAAAATGCTTTAAGAAGCCTTGAGTTGGTATTAGCAAGTCATTAATTGCTAAATCGGCATTAGCTTCTAAAACAGTTGCATATTGAAGCATTTCGATAGTAATGCACATGGAAGGACCCTTGATCATGTGGTAAAGTCTTTCAATTGCTTCAATAACTAATTTTTTTAGTTTGAAGAAACGCCTTCAGAAGAAGTATCTTCATCGGTTTTTTGGATCTATAAACACCCAACTTTTGAAATACTGATAAAGATTCGATGCAATATAAGTATTCAATTTCTCATCTTTATTTCGAACATGTTATCAGCTAAGTTATGTTGCTGTGTGAAAGTTACTTACATCTAAGCACATTTCAATATACTTGTTTCGTGACAGAGTCATGTATACTATCCCATCCGCTTTGTGCTTGTGAAGTCCATACCTACATATCATAGAAGTTTGAAAGCCACTATTCATATAACATTGGTGAAACGTAACATCACACAATTTACAATAAATTTACTGGGAAAAACAAATCTATTGCTAGCCAATTGATATATATGTTTTGATAAACTAAGCAAGTAAAGTACCACAAAGCAAAGATATCTTTGTAAGCATTTTCGAAATCTCTCTTCGGAAGAATAAAAGGCACTCTTCCTTTTGTCACCACCTCTCCATATCTTTCTTCACACGGAAACCATTTATTCAGTAGTTTTGAAGCCCAAACACCATCCCACTGAAAACAGGCAGAAAATGTAATTTCATGTAATATATAGAGATGTAAATAGAAAACAATTTAATATAACAAGGATGAATATGTATGATTGCGCTAAACCGTCAAGTCAAACAGACTTAAAACATTTCAAACACTAATGCAATTAAGATCGAGGAATATAGGAATTCTGGGTCGTTAAGTCCCACGGAGGATGAATTGGTGTTAAACACTTGATCGATGGTAGAATGATCACTAAGGATAGCAATCAGTAGGGTTTTCGATGGAAAATTATACCTAAAGAGAAAATCTACAAATTAAAGTGACTTAAATGCAAATTAAAAAGATTAAAAAGTTAAAATCTATTAAATAAACGCTATCACTATTTTTACAGATCGATGAACGTTTATTTTATAAAACAAAATAACTTAAATAAACTATATTAACTAAAACGTAAACTTGAATTACTTAAAAACGTTACTTAAAACGGAAACGAGCGTTATTTACGAAAATGGCGCTGGAGCGCAAGCAAAAACGTAAAATTTATGAAATAAAAGGTCTACGAATGTAAAACTAATTTTATTACAAACTATATGATGAAAGAAAATTTTAGAAAAAGATTTATATTTTTGGACTTTTATATTTTTATTATGATTTAATTAAGATTTTACACTAATTAAATGTTTAAAAATACTAAAACTTATTGAAAAATCAAACTTTTGTAAAATACTTTATACTAATATAAAGACAAAAAAATTGCAAAAGTTGAAAAGGTATTATAAATAAGCTACAAATAAGCAAATAAGCTCGTTTAAGCTTAAACCGGAAAACTTGGTTATATACTAAGTGGTGCAAGATTTTAACGAAAAAGACCCAAGGCGCAATGGCATACAAAACCCACTATCACCCATATAAGGGAGAGGTCTCAGGTTCGACCCCTGCCTCTCCCTTTTTGCCAAACATTTTTATTTTTGATTTTTTCTTTTTGCAAACTATTAAGCATAAGAAGATAAGCAAAATTTAAAACTATAACTTTTTATAAAAAGTACTGATAAGCTCTGGAATGGCTTATTTATCTTAACAGTGGACTTAGAAATGAAATAAGCTAAGGAGTTAAGTCTATAGGCTATTTAAGCTAATTAATAAGCAAAATACAACTGGAAATAAGCTAAGAAATGTTTTTAAGCTAAATTGAAAACTGAATAAGCACAATAAAAATAGAAATAAGCTCTAAACAAACTCCAAATAAGCACAAGGATCACTGTATGCACAGGACACTATTGAGTTTTACTAGGTACTTTTAGCTTAATTTTAAGTACTTATATAAGCTTGGAAATGAAAACAAAGGTCGGACTAAGCAAGTTGACGGTGATCTTTTCAAAAGTTAAAATCTAACTATGGCTTACACTAATAAGCTTGTGAGAGGCTTGAGAAAATCTTGAAAACACCATCGAGTCAATACTCGGTGAATGCTTGAGTTTTGGACAAAATGAAAACCACTTGCGACTATTCTAAAAGCTAGAATTTGAAAACTAAAATTGAAACTTCAATATGGCTAGGTTAGCTACATAAAAGCCAAAAATCACAAGCTTAATCTCAAACAAGAGCTTTTGACAAGCTTGTGAAGATGGGTATAAAACGTACACAGGCGGTTATTTGACTTTTGAAAATGAAACAAAGGTTGACTTATATGAATTTGCACTTGATTCTATGGACCGATTGTGACATTATAAGCTATATTAGGATGAATTAAGCTACATTAACAACTAATGAACACAAAATCATGAGCTTAAAACATGAAATTCCAACGATGGATCGCACAGATTTGATTAAAAGATTTTTGACTTTTAACTAACAAAGACCGGATTTTCTACTTAAACCGAGCTATTAGATATCAATTTGACTTAAAGCAACCAAGAGCATTAACAAGCATTCAATGGAATTCAAGCGAATCGATAATTCCAAACACTAGTTCTCATTGATGATTTGAAAATTTTCAAAGAGAAACACAGATTAATACCATCATATACTTTGCAGACCTAATGATATCATTAAATAAGACTCAAGGAACATAGAACAACAACATTAATAACATATAATTAAGAGATTATACTTACTCTATTTTCACTGCTTAAAATAAAATTCTTATTATCTATAAATTAAAAAGAACAGTTGACTATTTTTAAAGCTCAATTATACTCACTTAACACCAATAAACATAAACATGCAGAGATCCAAGCTTAGGACTAATTAAACAGTAAAAATGCAATAATTTTTAGAAATAGCTTACAAGTGAGTTCATGCACAGGACATGGAACCAAGACCTGAGATTCATTCCTACAGCTTACCAATAAGCTTTAAACCATAAACCAATCCAAAATAAGCACTGCACAGGTCTCTTGATCATTTCCCATGGGATTTTTATTTTTAGCTAATTTATTTGGAATTTTTGGTATTTTTCTATTTTTAAGCTAAACTGAATTATAATTGTTTTAAAAGCTTAATTAAGTTACTATAAGCTTAAATAAGCTTCGAGCTTAGAACTACAACCATAAACAACTTAAACCAATATTTGAGATTTTGATCTTGAAAATGCATAAACTGAGAATTTGCATAAAAACTGAAATTGATGATTACAAAAGGTTTATTGCATACTGAAAATGTGAAATACAAAGCTTTAAAGTTAAAACATAGACTGAAATTTAAACTTAAACTAAAACGACATAAGTTAAAACTAAGCTACACTACTTGGTCTTCTCTTCTGCTCTTTCCTTCTGTATTTATCACTCTTTTGCATCCCACTAGCTTCCAGATACTTTCCCACATTGTTTCACAACCATTGATTTAGTCAAACTTATCTTGTCCGTTTAAATCATTTTTGGCGCCAAAATGCTACACGTGGATTAGAGGCAGTTTGAGAACAATTAAAGCATTATGGAGTGTTGTGGAGAGTTGTAGGAACATTTGAGATATTTTATAGCCAAGTTGGGGTGTTTTAGAAGAAAACAGAGTATAGGTGCTACGTTGGTGGTTTTAGTTGAAAATGGTGGGAATGACATTAAATGGTGGAGTGGGATAGGTGAGGTGATGTAGTGGAGTAGTATGTGGCTGGATGGAGGCGGTGGAGGAGGTGGCATAAAACCATGGTGGTTTGAGTTTACAGTTGGGGTGAGGGTGACAGTACCCACGGTTTTAGCGGGTGTTGATTGCTTGACCCGGTTTAATAACCGGGTTGGATATTGGGCTCACCGGGATTGGGCTTGGATTTGGGTATTAATAATACTAGGGTCCGTTTGGTTTATTAAGACAAGGACCATTCATGTAATTCCAACAAAGTTAAGGACTGAATTTACAACTCTTCCAAAGTTCACACAAGGACCATTCATGCCATATATGAATAGTACAAGGACCAATATTGATTGTTTTCCATTTTGAAATGTCCAGGACCATATTTGACAATTTTCAAACTCCGTGGACCAAACTTGTAATTTCTCTCTAAACTTATCATAAAGGACCAATTTTGTCATTTATTAATAATACAAGGTGATTTTGATCAATTTCACTTTTAAATTAACCAAGGACTATTTTTGACAATTTTCAAAGTTAAGGGACTAAAGTTGTCAATTTGTGATTTTTAAACTTTAAAGGATTTGTATTGACAACTTTTGAATCTCATGGACCTTAAATGACATTTTACAAGTTTTTGAATTACCAGGGACTAATTTTGACAATTTTTGTAACTTGAGGGACTAAAACTGCCAATTATGCAAATTTGATACGTTTTTCATCAGATTTTGAGGTTTTTGCATTTAAAACATATAAAACACTTGTTTGTGATATTTTTATCATTTTGAAGCATTTAAGTGTTTTCGGATGTTTTTGGCATTCTAACAAGATAAAAATGATGAGTATTTAGACACTCATCAATCCCATTACTAAGATATTGCTAGTCCCTAGCAATGATTTATGAAAATTTAATGGATTTTATCTCATTACCAAAAGCCATTACTCGGAGTAGCCAATTGTTTTAGTTCAAGTAAGAACCTTGGTACAATGATAACCAAATGATTTTGAGCAAATCATAAGCTTTCAACGGATTTGATTTGTCTTTACCGTGCCGTACCCTTACGGACTAGCCAACTCTTAGATAAATTATCAATATTATCTTTGGTGAGTCGATTACCAATTATGGATTTTCCATCGCCTTTACCACAAGCCATAAACTTGCGGGCTAGCCAACTCTTTACTTTTAGGATATGGTGAAATGAACACCATACAATTTTAGGCAAATTGCAAGCCATAAACGGATTTGAGATATCTTTACCAAGAGCCGTTTACTCTGGATTAGCCAATCCTTATGTGGGTTAGACATGGTGGACTGATTACCATTTGTTGTATTTAGTACATAGTACTTCCACTAAATAAAAATTTTAAAATTTGGCCATTTTGGGAGAAAAAGGGACTAAAGGGTACATTTATGATCAAATTTGCGAATTTCCCCACACTTAGAAATGAATATTGTCCTCAATATTCAAAGTACCTGCTGTAATGTCGAAACTTAGAATATAAAAGATAACATTACTAGCTAAGTGTAGAAACACAACAATTATTCTCTTTTTAATATTTACAATTTTCATTCATTTTAAGGTCTATATACAACATGTGGGCATCTCCCCACACTAGGGTGGTACACACGGTGAAAACCCATGTTTAGCTATTGATTTTGATTACCGAGTCGCTAGCTTGACTCGACCCGAATTAAATTGTTCATGGGAAGCAAGTGGAAGATACAATCTCCATCGGACTTTCATTCAAGATGTTTGTATAAACATTGAAGTACGAGAAAGTTCCACACCGATGAGATATACATAGAACCGGCTCAAAATGATTAATGAAAATGCCGGATCAAAATAATGTCTTCATTCCCGAAGGAGTGAAGAACAGGGAGAAACCATGGGATAGGTGAAGAAAAGAAAGAAAATCATGATGAAAATCATGACTAACTCATCTACATCCATAGGAGAATTCATGATTTACGGATCATGAATCTCATCATTAAACTCATTTGATCTAGACATATTATGGGCGGAGGAATGGGATTTTGATATCAAGCAAGTTCTCATGGTGAGAACAATTCCCTCCGGAACACAAAAATCATTTATGTCTAGATCAAAGTGGAAGTTATCATACTCCGATGGAGATATGATATGAGTGAGTTCACTGGAGAACTCCTCGTGAAGAATATACGGAGGTGGGACATGTGCGGTACTTTGTGGGCTATAAATATGCACCTCGCCCATTATAGTCTCCGTGTCAGACTCATCACTATCAAAGATTGGATTAACTAAATTTATAGTAAATTCAGAATCAAATTCGAATAAGGGATTAGTGATAGTCGTATTAATTGTTGTGGAAACAACATGGTCAACATCCTATTCTAAGTTGACGATCTCGGAATGTGGAAGTAATGCATCAATAAATTCTATGTCTTTAGAATATAAAGAATCGGCATCACTATAATCATCACAAAATCGAGAAAGTCTCAACAAGATCATTTGTAAGAGGAGAAGACACATCACACTCATGGTCAAGAATTCCTCGAGACTCACTGGGATCGGGATAAAGTTCTCAACATTAGGCGATTCCGCTTCCTAATAGTCTTGAGATGCTTATCCCCCATGGTGAGAGAGTGAGTGGGAATATCGGGTGTGATAACAACGATCGAGGGAGTTTAGAAGGACTAGCATACATATGTTTAATACTTTCCATTTGTTCTTACGCTAGTAATTCCATCATAGTCTTTTCTCCCGATTTTCCACGGAAGGAATTTCAACCGATGAACTTGATGAATGTTATAAAATTGTAAGATATCAAGGATATCTTCATCATCATCGCCATCGTGATGAAACGGAATCGAGAGCTAGATTTGGCCGCTTTTTCTTTTGCAATTGATTCCCAATGATTTTTCAAAGGCAACTGGGAATCTAATTTAGCGACCCGCTCTCTGACTAACAAAACTTCCATGGATTTCTCATTTGGATTATCTTGGGAGGACATAGCCGACTCCTCCTTAAGTTCTTTTAATAACTCCGAGTCTTGATGAAGGTCCGTCGTAGTTTCATGAGGAGTTGCTTGAATCATTTGGTCTTGTGGAGGTTGGTCATTATCTGAAGAGTCGTAATTGTTGCAAGGAAATGGGTTCCTGTTTGACAATCCGAGCTAGAGTGAGGACCTCCACAATACTCACAACAAGAAACCGATGTGGCCGTGAGTTATGTGTTTGTTATCATAATTGTTATCGTGAACTTGCTCATAGACAAGCGTGTTTCCGATTGACAATCGAATCAGTGTGAACCACCACGGTACTCACAACAAGAAAGCTACTTGAGTCTCACAGTGTGGTAGCCGATGGAATAAATCGGTTGTGTTATGGTAGGAATAGGGATCCGGTTATAGATGCAGACCTGTTCACGATTCCACCATGCTACAACCGGGGCAATTACCACCATTATAAGGACCACCACACCATTGACAACCAAGAGGGTGAGGATAAGACATAGAAAGAATCAAATGGTTCTAGAGGGTAAGAAATGAAGAATCAAAGATGTGAGAGGGTAAAGATGGATATTTTGGATTTTGAATAAACATTTTGAAAAAACAAAGAATGAAAATATTTTGGATTTTGTGTTTGTTGAAAACTTGAATAATAAAAAAAAAAAAGTTTTTGGTGTTGTTAACACTTTAGGAAAAGTGTTAATGAACTTTTGGTTTTGAAAAACTTTACGACTGTTTACAAACGATGGTATATGTGCAAGAATGGATCGGAAATGCTTAAACGCACGCTTCTGACCTCCCGTGGCGCAAAATTTGATTTGGTCCGAACCGTCAAGTCTAATAGACTTAAACCGCTCAGACACAAATACAATGAAGATCGAGAATATAGGGAATTCACGGGTCGTTAAGTCCCACGGAGGATGAATTGGTGTTAAAACACTTGATCGGATGGTAGAATGATCACTAAGGATAGCAATCGATGGGGTTTTCGATGGAAAATTATACCTAAAGAGAAAATCTACAAATTAAAGTGACTTAAATGCAAATTAAAAAGATTAAAAGTTAAAATCTATTAAATAAACGCTATCACTATTTTTACAGATCGATGAACGTTTATTTTATAAAACAAAATAACTTAAATAAACTATATTAACTAAAACGTAAACTTGAATTACTTAAAAACGTTACTTAAAACGGAAACGAGCGTTATTTACGAAAATGGCGCTGGAGCGCAAGCAAAAACGTAAAATTTATGAAATAAAAGGTCTACGAATGTAAAACTAATTTTATTACAAACTATATGATGAAAGAAAATTTTAGAAAAAAGATTTATATTTTTTGGACTTTTATATTTTTTATTATGATTTAATTAAGATTTTACACTAATTAAATGTTTAAAAATACTAAAACTTATTGGAAAAATCTGAAACTTTTTGTAAAAATACTTTATACTAATATAAAGACAAAAAAATTGCAAAAGTTGAAAAAGGTATTATAAATAAGCTACAAATAAGCAAATAAGCTCGTTTAAGCTTAAACTGGAAAACTTGGTTATATACTAAGTGGTGCAAGATTTTAACGAAAAGACCCAAGGGCGCAATGGCATACAATACCACTATCACCCATATAAGGGAGAGGTCTCGAGTTCGACCCACCCTCTCCTTTTGCCAAACATTTTATTTTTGATTTTTCTTTTGCAAACTATTAAGCATAAGAAGATAAGCAAAATTTAAAACTATAACTTTTTATAAAAAGTAATTGATAAGCTCGGAATGGCTTATTTATCTTAACAAAGGACTTAGAAATGAAATAAGCTAAGGAGTTAAGTCTATAGGCTATTTAAGCTAATTAATAAGCAAAATACAACCTGGAAATAAGCTAAGAAATGTTTTTAAGCTAAATTGAAAACTGAATAAGCACAATAAAAATAGAAATAAGCTCTAAACAAACTCCAAATAAGCACAAGGATCACTGTATGCACAGGACACTATTGAGTTTTACTAGGTACTTTTAGCTTAATTTTAAGTACTTATATAAGCTTGGAAATGAAAACAAAGGCTGGACTAAGCAAGTTGACCAGCTGATCTTTTCAAAAAGTTAAAAATCTAACTATGGCTTACACTAATAAGCTTGTGAGAGGCTTGAGAAAATCTTGAAAACACCACTGAGTCAATACTCAGTGAATGCTGAGTTTTGGACAAAAATGAAAACCACTTGCAGCCTATTCTAAAAAGCTAGAATTTGAAAAACTAAAATTGAAACTTCAATATGGCTAGGTTAGCTACATAAAAAGCCAAAAATCACAAGCTTAATCTCAAACAAGAGCTTTTGACAAGCTTGTGAAGATGGGTATAAAACTGTGCACAGAGCAGTTATTTGACTTTTTGAAAATGAAACAAAGGTTGACTTATATGAATTTGCACTTGATTCTATGGACTGATTGTGACATTATAAGCTATATTAGGACTGAATTAAGCTACATTAACAACTAATGAACACAAAATCATGAGCTTAAAACATGAAATTCCAACAGTGACTGCACAGGATTTGATTAAAAAGATTTTTGACTTTTTAACTAACAAAGACTGGATTTTCTACTTAAACTGAGCTATTAGATATCAATTTGACTTAAAGCAACCAAGAGCATTAACAAGCATTCAATGGAATTCAACTGAATCAGTAATTCCAAACACTAGTTCTGTTGACTGATTTGAAAATTTTCAAAGAGAAACACAGATTAATACCATCATATACTTTGCAGACCTAATGATATCATTAAATAAGACTCAAGGAACATAGAACAACAACATTAATAACATATAATTAAGAGATTATACTTACTCTATTTTCACTGCTTAAAATAAAATTCTTATTATCTATAAATTAAAAAGAACAGTTGACTATTTTTAAAGCTCAATTATACTCACTTAACACCAATAAACATAAACATGCAGAGATCCAAGCTTAGGACTAATTAAACAAGAAAATGCAATAATTTTTAGAAATAGCTTACAAGTGAGTTCATGCAGGGACATGGAACCAAGACCGAGATTCATTCCTCAGACTTACCAATAAGCTTTAAACCATAAACCAATCCAAAATAAGCCTTTGCGCATGTGTCTCTTGATCATTTCCCATGGGATTTTATTTTAGCTAATTTATTTGGAATTTTGGTATTTTTCTATTTTAAGCTAAACTGAATTATAATTGTTTTTAAAAGCTTAATTAAGTTACTATAAGCTTAAATAAGCTTACTGAGCTTAGAACTACAACCATAAACAACTTAAACCAATATTTGAGATTTTGATCTTGAAAATGCATAAACCGAGAATTTGCATAAAACCGAAATTGATGATTACAAAGGTTTATTGCATACTGAAAATGTGAAATACAAAGCTTTAAAGTTAAAACATAGACTGAAATTTAAACTTAAACTAAAACGACATAAGTTAAAACTAAGCTACACTACTTGGTCTTCTCTTCTGCTCTTTCCTTCTGTATTTATCACTCTTTTGCATCCCACTAGCTTCCAGATACTTTCCCACATTGTTTCACAACCATTGATTTAGTCAAACTTATCTTGTCCGTTTAAATCATTTTTGGCGCCAAAATGCTACACGTGGATTAGAGGCAGTTTGAGAACAATTAAAGCATTATGGAGTGTTGTGGAGAGTTGTAGGGAACATTTGAGATATTTTTATAGCCAAGTTGGGGTGTTTTAGAAGAAAAACAGAGGTATAGGTGCTACAGTGGTGGTTTTAGTTGAAAATGGTGGGAATGACATTAAATGGTGGAGTGGGATAGGTGAGGTGATGTAGTGGAGTAGTATGTGGTGTGGAGGCGGTGGAGGGAGGTGGCATAAAACCATGGTGGTTTTGAGTTTACAGGTTGGGGGTGAGGGGTGAACAGTACCCCTGGTTTTAGCGGGGTGTTGTCTGTTTGACCTGGTTTAATAACTGGGTTGGATATTGGGCTCACCGATTGGGCTTGGATTTGGGTATTAATAATACTAGGTCCGTTTGGTTTATTAAGTCAAGGACCATTCATGTAATTCCAACAAAGTTAAGGACTGAATTTACAACTCTTCCAAAGTTCACACAAGGACCATTCATGCCATATATGAATAGTACAAGGACCAATATTGATTGTTTTCCATTTTGAAATGTCCAGGGGACCATATTTGACAATTTTCAAACTCTGTGGGACCAAACTTGTAATTTCTCTCTAAACTTATCATAAAGGACCAATTTTGTCATTTATTAATAATACAAGGGTGATTTTGATCAATTTCACTTTTAAATTAACCAAGGACTATTTTTGACAATTTTCAAAGTTAAGGACTAAAGTTGTCAATTTGTGATTTTTAAACTTTAAAGGATTTGTATTGACAACTTTTGAATCTCATGGACCTTAAATGACATTTTACAAGTTTTTGAATTACCGAGGACTAATTTTGACAATTTTTGTAACTTGAGGACTAAAGCGCCAATTATGCAAATTTGATACGTTTTCATCGATTTTGAGGTTTTGCATTTAAAACATATAAAACACTTGTTTGTGATATTTTATCATTTTGAAGCATTTAAAGTGTTTTCGGATGTTTTGGCATTCTAACAAGATAAAAATGATGAGTATTTGAACACTCATCAATCCCCATTACTAAGATATTGCTAGTCCTAGCAATGATTTATGAAAATTTAATGGATTTTATCTCATTACCAAAAGCCATTACTTCGAGTAGCCAATTGTTTTAGTTCAAGTAAGAACCTTGGTACAATGATAACCAAATGATTTTGAGCAAATCATAAGCTTTCAACGGATTTGATTTGTCTTTACCGAGCCGTACCATACGGACTAGCCAACTCTTAGATAAATTATCAATATTATCTTTGGTGAGTCGATTACCAATTATGGATTTTCCACTGCCTTTACCACAAGCCATAAACTTGCGGGCTAGCCAACTCTTTACTTTTTAGGATATGGTGAGCTGAACACCATACAATTTTAGGCAAATTGCAAGCCATAAACGGATTTGAGATATCTTTACCAAGAGCCGTTTACTCCTGGATTAGCCAATCCTTATGTGGGTTAGACATGGTGGACTGATTACCATTTGTTGTATTTAGTACATAGTACTTCCACTAAATAAAAATTTTAAAATTTGGCCATTTTGGGAGAAAAGGGACTAAAAGGGTACATTTATGATCAAATTTGCGAATTTCCCCACACTTAGAAATGAATATTGTCCTCAATATTCAAAGTACCTACTTGTAATGTGAAACTTAGAATATAAAAGATAACATTACTAGCTAAGTGTAGAAACACAACAATTATTCTCTTTTAATATTTACAATTTTCATTCATTTTAAGGTCTATATACAACATGTGGGCATCTCCCCACACTAGGGTGGTACACGGGTGAAAACCCATGTTTAGCTAATGATTTTGATTACCGAGTCGCTAGCTTGACTCGACCCAATTAAATTGTTCATGGGAAGCAAGTGGAAGATACAATCTCCATCGGACTTTCATTCAAGATGTTTGTATAAACATTGAAGTACGAGAAAGTTCCACACCGATGAGATATACATAGAACCGGCTCAAAAATGATTAATGAAAATGCCGGGATCAAAAATAATGTCTTCATTCCCGAAGGAGTGAAGAACAGGAGAAGCCATGGGATAGGTGAAGAAAAGAAAGAAAATCATGATGAAAATCATGACTAACTCATCTACATCCATAGGAGAATTCATGATTTCTGGATCATGAATCTCATCATTTAAGCTCATTTGATCTAGACATATTATGGGCGGGAGGAATGGGATTTTGATATCAAGCAAGTTCTCATGGCTGAGAACAATTCCCTCCGGAACACAAAAATCATTTATGTCTAGATCAAAGTGGAAGTTATCATACTCAGATGGAGATATGATATGAGTGAGTTCACCGGAGAACTCCTCGTGAAGAATATACTGGAGGTGGGACATGTGCGGTACTTTGTGGGCTATAAATATGCACCTCGCCCATTATAGTCTCCGTGTCGACTCATCACTATCAAAGATTGGATTAACTGAATTTATAGTAAATTCAGAATCAAATTCGAATAAGGGATTAGTGATAGTCGTATTAATTGTTGTGGAAACAACATGGTCAACATCCTATTCTAAGTTGACGATCTCGGAATGTGGAAGTAATGCATCAATAAATTCTATGTCTTTAGAATATAAAGAATCGGCATCACTATAATCACTTTGTCAAAATCGAGAAAGTCTCAACAAGATCATTTGTAGAGGAGAAGACACATCACACTCATGGTCAAGAATTCCCTCGACTCACTTGGGATCGGGATAAAGTTCTCAACATTAGGCGATTCCGCTTCCGAATAGTGTTTGAGATGCTTATCCCCATGGTGAGAGAGTGAGTGGGAATATCGGGTGTGATAACAACGATCGAGGGAGTTTAGAAGGACTAGCATACATATGTTTAATACTTTCCATTTGTTCTTCGCTAGTAATTCCATCATAGTCTTTTCTCCCGATTTTCCACGGAAGGAATTTCAACCGATGAACTTGATGAATGTTATAAAATTGTAAGATATCAAGGATATCTTCATCATCATCGCCATCGTGGATGAAACGGAATCGAGAGCTAGATTTGGCGCTTTTTCTTTTGCAATTGATTCCCAATGCATTTTTCAAAGGTAACTGGGAATCTAATTTAGCACCCGCTCTTCGCTAACAAAACTTCCATGGATTTCTCATTTGGATTATCTTGGGAGGACATAGCCGACTCCTCCTTAAGTTCTTTTAATAACTCCGAGTCTTGATAGAAGGTCCGCCGAGTTTCATGAGGAGTTGCTTGAATCATTTGGTACTTGTGGAGGTTGGTCATTATACTGAAGAGTCGTAATTGTTGCAAGGAAACGGGTTCCTGCTTGACAATCCGAGCTAGAGTGAGGACCTCCATAATACTCACAACAAGAAACCGATGTGGTGTGAGTTATGTGTGTTGTTATCATAATTGTTATCGGGAACTTGCTCATAGACAAGCGTGTTTCCGATTGACAATCGAATCGTAGTGTGAACCACCACGGTACTACAACAAGAAATCTGCTTGAGTCTCACGGTGTGGTAGCCGATGGAATAAATCGGTTGTGTTATGGTAGGAATAGGGATCCCGGTTATAGATGGACCGCTTCCCGATTCCACCATGCTACAACCGGGGCAATTACCACCATTATAAGGACCACCACACCATTGACAACCAAGAGGGTGAGGATAAGACATAGAAAGAATCAAATGGTTCTAGAGGGTAAGAAATGAAGAATCAAAGATGTGAGAGGGTAAAGATGGATATTTTTGGATTTTTGAATAAACATTTTGAAAAAACAAAGAATGAAAATATTTTTGGATTTTGTGTTTGTTGAAAACTTGAATAAAAAAAAAAAAAAGTTTTTGGTGTTGTTAACACTTTAGGAAAAGTGTTAATGAACTTTTTGGTTTTGAAAAACTTTACAGAAAACTGTTTACAAACGATGGTATATGTGCAAGAATGGATCTGGAAATGCTTAAAACACGCTTCTGACCTCCGTGACGCTAAAAATTTGATTTGGTCCGAACCGTCAAGTCTAATAGACTTAAACCGCCGCACACAAATACAATGAAGATCGAGAATATAGGAATTCTGGTCGTTAAGTCCCACGGAGGATGAATTGGTGTTAAAACACTTGATCGATGGTAGAATGATCACTAAGGATAGCAATCAAGAGGGTTTTCGATGGAAAATTATACCTAAAGAGAAAATCTACAAATTAAAGTGACTTAAATGCAAATTAAAAGATTAAAAGTTAAAATCTATTAAATAAACGCTATCACTATTTTTACGGATCGATGAACGTTTATTTTATAAAACAAAATAACTTAAATAAACTATATTAACTAAAACGTAAACTTGAATTACTTAAAACGTTACTTAAAACGGAAACGAGCGTTATTTACGAAAATGGTATTTGAGGCAAGCAAAACGTAAAATTTATGAAATAAAAGGTCTACGAATGTAAAACTAATTTTATTACAAACTATATGATGAAAGAAAATTTTAGAAAAAGATTTATATTTTTGGACTTTTATATTTTTATTATGATTTAATTAAGATTTTACACTAATTAAATGTTTAAAAATACTAAAACTTATTGGAAAAATCAAACTTTTGTAAAAATACTTTATACTAATATAAAGACAAAAATTGCAAAAGTTGAAAAGGTATTATAAATAAGCTACAAATAAGCAAATAAGCTCGTTTAAGCTTAAACTGGAAAACTTGGTTATATACTAAGTGGTGCAAGATTTTAACGAAAAGACCCAAGTATGAATGGCATACAGGTACCCACTATCACCCATATAAGGGAGAGGTCTCAGGTTCGACCCCTGCCTCTCCCTTTTTGCCAAACATTTTTATTTTTGATTTTTTCTTTTTGCAAACTATTAAGCATAAGAAGATAAGCAAAATTTAAAACTATAACTTTTTATAAAAAGTACTGATAAGCTCTGGAATGGCTTATTTATCTTAACAGTGGACTTAGAAATGAAATAAGCTAAGGAGTTAAGTCTATAGGCTATTTAAGCTAATTAATAAGCAAAATACAACCGAAATAAGCTAAGAAATGTTTTAAGCTAAATTGAAAACCGAATAAGCACAATAAAAATAGAAATAAGCTCTAAACAAACTCCAAATAAGCACAAGGATCATTTGTATGCACAGGACACTATTGAGTTTTACTAGGTACTTTTAGCTTAATTTTAAGTACTTATATAAGCTTGGAAATGAAAACAAAGGTGGACTAAGCAAGTTGACGGTGATCTTTTCAAAAGTTAAAAATCTAACTATGGCTTACACTAATAAGCTTGAGAGGCTTGAGAAAATCTTGAAAACACCATCGAGTCAATACTCGGTGAATGCCGATTTTGGACAAAATGAAAACCACTTGCACTATTCTAAAAGCTAGAATTTGAAAACTAAAATTGAAACTTCAATATGGCTAGGTTAGCTACATAAAAGCCAAAATCACAAGCTTAATCTCAAACAAGAGCTTTTGACAAGCTTGTGAAGATGGGTATAAAGCGTACCTGAGGCGCTTATTTGACTTTTTGAAAATGAAACAAAGGTTGACTTATATGAATTTGCACTTGATTCTATGGACTGATTGTGACATTATAAGCTATATTAGGACTGAATTAAGCTACATTAACAACTAATGAACACAAAATCATGAGCTTAAAACATGAAATTCCAACAGTGACTGCACAGGATTTGATTAAAAAGATTTTTGACTTTTTAACTAACAAAGACTGGATTTTCTACTTAAACTGAGCTATTAGATATCAATTTGACTTAAAGCAACCAAGAGCATTAACAAGCATTCAATGGAATTCAACTGAATCAGTAATTCCAAACACTAGTTCTGTTGACTGATTTGAAAATTTTCAAAGAGAAACACAGATTAATACCATCATATACTTTGCAGACCTAATGATATCATTAAATAAGACTCAAGGAACATAGAACAACAACATTAATAACATATAATTAAGAGATTATACTTACTCTATTTTCACTGCTTAAAATAAAATTCTTATTATCTATAAATTAAAAAGAACATTGACTATTTTAAAGCTCAATTATACTCACTTAACACCAATAAACATAAACATGCAGAGATCCAAGCTTAGGACTAATTAAACAAGAAAATGCAATAATTTTTAGAAATAGCTTACAAGTGAGTTCATGCATGTGACATGGAACCAAGACACGAGATTCATTCCTACTGACTTACCAATAAGCTTTAAACCATAAACCAATCCAAAATAAGCACTGCACAGGTCTCTTGATCATTTCCCATGGGATTTTTATTTTTAGCTAATTTATTTGGAATTTTTGGTATTTTTCTATTTTTAAGCTAAACTGAATTATAATTGTTTTTAAAAGCTTAATTAAGTTACTATAAGCTTAAATAAGCTTACTGAGCTTAGAACTACAACCATAAACAACTTAAACCAATATTTGAGATTTTGATCTTGAAAATGCATAAACTGAGAATTTGCATAAAACCGAAATTGATGATTACAAAGGTTTATTGCATCTTGAAAATGTGAAATACAAAGCTTTAAAGTTAAAACATAGACTGAAATTTAAACTTAAACTAAAACGACATAAGTTAAAACTAAGCTACACTACTTGGTCTTCTCTTCCGCTTCTTTCTTACAGATTTATCACTCTTTGCATCCCACTAGCTTCCGTGATACTTTCCCACATTGTTTCACAACCATTGATTTAGTCAAACTTATCTTGTCCGTTTAAATCATTTTGGCGCCAAAATGCTACACGTGGATTAGAGGCGGTTTGAGAACAATTAAAGCATTATGGAGTGTTGTGGAGAGTTGTAGGAACATTTGAGATATTTTTATAGCCAAGTTGGGGTGTTTTAGAAGAAAACAGAGGTATAGGTGCTACAGGTGGTGGTTTTAGTTGAAAATGGTGGGAATGACATTAAATGGTGGAGTGGGATAGGTGAGGTGATGTAGTGGAGTAGTATGTGAGTGTGAGACAGTGGAGGGGAGTGGCATAAAACCACGGTGGTTTTGAGTTTCTGAGTTGGGGTGAGGGTGAACAGACCCTGGTTTTAGCGGGGTGTTGACTGTTTGACCTGGTTTAATAACTGGGTTGGATATTGGGCTCAGCTGGGATTGGGCTTGGATTTGGGTATTAATAATACTAGGGTCCGTTTGGTTTATTAAGTACAAGGACCATTCATGTAATTCCAACAAAGTTAAGGGACTGAATTTACAACTCTTCCAAAGTTCACACAAGGACCATTCATGCCATATATGAATAGTACAAGGACCAATATTGATTGTTTTCCATTTTTGAAATGTCCAGGGACCATATTTGACAATTTTCAAACTCCAGGGACCAAACTTGTAATTTCTCTCTAAACTTATCATAAAGGACCAATTTTGTCATTTATTAATAATACAAGGGTGATTTTGATCAATTTCACTTTTTAAATTAACCAAGGACTATTTTTGACAATTTTCAAAGTTAAGGGACTAAAGTTGTCAATTTGTGATTTTTAAACTTTAAAGGATTTGTATTGACAACTTTTGAATCTCATGGACCTTAAATGACATTTTACAAGTTTTTGAATTACCAGGGACTAATTTTGACAATTTTTGTAACTTGAGGGACTAAAACTGCCAATTATGCAAATTTGATACGTTTTTCATCAGATTTTGATGTTTTTGCATTTAAAACATATAAAACACTTGTTTGTGATATTTTTATCATTTTGAAGCATTTCTGAGTGTTTTCAGATGTTTTTGGCATTCTAACAGTATAAAAATGATGAGTATTTAGACACTCATCAATGTACTTCATTATATGTAATCTTTTTAGGATTTATGTTGTATTTAGGTTTTTGCATGAGAGCTTACCTGCAGCAGTGTATGTTGTCAATGTTGGTTAAACGTAAACACCAAGTCCACCACGCTTGTTGCCATATGTCCGTTATTGCTCAATTGCCTGCATTCAATATAACATCAGTAACTTGTGAAACAAAATACATAGAATCTGGATGAAAAAGTAGATGGAGCAAAAACGAATGGTCTTGCAGACTAATTGAGTAGTTTAGATAAGCAATTTCAAACACCCTAAAAATGAAATAAGCATATCCAAACATCCTCGCTCACATTAAAAATCAATGCATCCGAAATTGTAAAATATAACTATAATTTTCCGAGGCACAAAAAGAGAAATCACTGAAAAGATCATAGTCAACAATTAAAGAAGCTTATTAAACAATTAAAGAAACAGAGAACATTAAGCGATTTGTTTTATACAATTGAAGTGGTGTTTCAGAAATCCTACATCTGGAAATGTTTGTATGTCAGTGGCTTTTCCAAACACCAACGTCATTCGGTTTGGTAGTGTTTGCATCCACTTTTTCGTTTTCTGAAAGGCGAAGCCAGTGATCCTATATATTCCATTCATCTGAAGTGCCTTGTCAAAACGATCTTTTTCACGTATGTCCATATTTGTCTATATGGCTCCTCCCTATAGGAGACAAATTTTATGCGGCAGATAAAAAGTATTAAATTTCTATAACGGATACTGCAATTATGTTATGATGCAATGAAGAGTTATCCTATATTATGGTATCTTGGCACTTATGTAAAGGTTATTTTTAGTAGTTGTGTGTACATAAGCCCAGGTTTTTACACACTCACTCAAAAACACTGATGTTGCCCATTTGATTCACATTGAGTAACTACTGTTGTTTATGAGCCTCCTCATAGTCGGCGAACAAATTCAGCATGGAACCGTTTAGGATCCTCTAGATGCTAGATATTGATAACGGGGCTATGATTCTTTACCCATAGGATTGTTTTTCAGAGAGGTATTCTTCAAAGGTTGCAAATTGGGCAGCTTGAGTAACGGGCCAAAATTGGTTGGGTGACCCACATGCAGATTTTATCCAAGATGCACGGTTACAAAAGTAATTAATAATAAGAAAATGCTAAACAATAATACTAAAGCGTAAGTGCGTGGGTATATTGCACATTTGTGAAAGTATAATCCATTTCCTCGATAACTTTATAGTTACAAAACCAAGCTCGTTTATGGAGGGTCTTCCCTCTATCATGTCATATGATTCCTTTGGAAACTTTTCTTTGATTTTCTATAATAATAAAAACCACGCTAAACATATTCTACTATATAATCACAGTTAAAAAAATTCTAGTATAGTCAAAAACCAAGATTAAAATTGAAAAAAAAGATACCTCAGCTACATATTTTGGTCATTCATCTAATTGGATTGATGTTAGGAAATCTATTAATTTGGCCCATATCCACAAGGCATTTTGACTGTCATTACTGATCACAAGAAAAAACTAAATGTATTGATAACGCTACACGCGTCGTTCGGGGTCAAGGAAACTTCCTTTTCTTCGAGCAAGTTTTATAACACCCTAGGCGGTGAACCTAATCGTTGTAGTGTAGTAATTAGGGTAAGCCACGGTATTGATATCGCTCTCTGGGAATAGGAATGCTAGTGAGAAGTTACTACGCTAAGGTTGAGGTTGAGGAAGATTATTTTTATCTTTTATATTTTTAGAAATGGAAAAGGTACGAATCTCGGTATTGGATTTGGGGGTTGGTATTGCTACCGATTACTCTACTATTATCTAATTATCTAAGCTAAGGTTGTGATAGTCTATGTCTAATTGATGTGTACTCGTATGATAGTTTAAAGATGTGTTTACTTAGGTTTTACTACTCCTTAATTATCTCCTATTGAGGGTTGATTTGTCACGTCCTTATTCCTAGTTGCATTGTGATTCTAAGGCTATAGGGCGTGCTTATTTCCCTAACTCTTTGAAATTACCAAAGGGTCTTGTTTACAAATCCTCTAGTGATTTATAGACGCCTACTCTACGGTTGTCCTTGAATACTTTATCCTACAATTACCTAGATAATTATATTCTAAAGTTCACAAAGAAATTTCAAGCATTAACACAACTAATAATCTAGCGCACTCTAGATCATTAGTCAACTAAGATAAGTATCAACCAATCAATATTCAATAATTAAGTTTCATATTCCCTAAGCAAACACACAAATAAATTAGCTTGGACATGGAGAACATGCAAGCATACACACAAATAATCAAAGACATAATTAAATTAATGAAGTAAATACTTAACTTGATGTATAATAGGGTTTAGAACCCTAAAATACTGCACAAGAAAGCCTTGGTTCGGTTTTAGGTTTTACTCCAAAAGACTACCCACTAAAACCGAAAAATTCGGATTCTATATATAAGATTACATCCGCGACGGCCACCTTATGTTTCGTGACGCCGTCGTGTCGCCGCTATTAGGGTTTCGCCTTGGCCACGTAAACCTTTCGACGGGCGTCACCTTATGACCGTGACGCCCCCCCTTCACTCGACGCCGTCTTGGTCGCATCTAGGCCGCCCGAGTAGCGACGGCCTATTCCTTTAGAACCCGACGTCGTCCTTGAAAACATGCAATTTTTCCTCGATCCGTCAGTAAATTCCTTACCGACGGCGTCGCAGATATGCAAAGTGACGCCGTCGCTTTATGTTTCAAAGCACTTTGAGTGTCTCGATTCGACTTTGGCCATTTTCTTCAGATATTCGCGCTTTTCGTCCAAATAAGCATCATTCCAAAGATTTTGCCTTCAAGAGACCTAAAAGTGAAAAGGAACGATATTAAGCAATAACGGATATAAAAGTGATCGAATAAGGGCTTAAATGACCCCTCAAAAGGTACCTTTAAAACCTTATCAAATATCCCTACACTTGGTATTTGCTTGTCCTCAAGCAAATGTGCTTTAGCCAATTAATTTATAAGTTAGGGGTCATGAAGCATCCATTCAAAACGGTCCACAACACATATAAGCCCATAAAGTCATAACAAGCACGGAAATTACATACTAGCACCTCACATGGGGTGTTTGGATACTCACATCTCTCTCGGTGTATATATGAAATATAACAAATCGAAATGGAAGATAAACACTCATTAACCGGTCCTAGTACATAAATTACCATAGGCTTGAGAATAGATCAAACCTCCGTCGCTTACGTAAGCACCTAGGAAAGACTATCAAAGAGGTCTTTAAAGGGTTGTAATGTTAGGCTTACTGGTAGGAAATGAAGGGTTTGGTGGGATAGGCTATTTAGTGGTGGATAGTCAAAATCTCTATGTTGCAAGTATACGAAGAATGGCGTTGCTAAGCCAAGACTCGACACTCTAAAACTCTAGGCAACGAAAATAAACAATCATAATTTAAAAGATAGATGTAGGATGGTAGTCTTATGGTTTTTTTTTTTTTTTTTTTTTTTTTTTTTTTATATTTTTTTTTTTTTTTTTTTTTTTTTTTTTTTTTCATACACTTTACTCTACCATCCTCTACGGTACATCAAAATGATAGGGATTTAGAGACACATCCCTACACTTGAGTTTTTATTACTCTAACACTAATTTGACCCGAATTGAAAAGATCAAAACACTTGGAGTACATTATTATGCAAACAAAGGGAATTTGAGTTTAACGTTCTCTTCCCTATATTTCATAAACTTTAACTTTTCCCATGAATCCCAATCATCCCAAACTCAGATACAAAGGATATGACTCGACTTAGCAACTCATGCAAGCAACCGGATAATTGAACTAAGGGTTTTGGGTGATAACATAAATTTGCACTAAAAGTGAGTGCAATAAAGGTAGGCTAAGGCGATTTGGGTGTATATTTGGGGTGGGGTGTAAACAATGCTCTTCATTGATATCCCGGAAAACCAAACATCACGAGAACCGCGAAAAGGATAGGCTCGAGGGTTAACTAGGGTATCGTGTACTAAAGATGAGTACAACAAGAGGGTGTGGGGAATTACTCAACCGATATGGAAGAAGTAATTATATTACGTGTATCAAACAAGGGTTTATCCTAATGCCTCTTATCATTTAGTTATTCCTAACTACACAAGTGTAGTCTCACTAGCGATCTCGGAATGCATCACAAAACAAGTTCTAGAATCTAATATACTACCGGTTCACACTCTAAGCATTAAAGATGAATGCTTTAATTCCTACTAATCTAAGGGCGATCCTCACATTTTGGTGGAATTTAGGTGGTAAAGGGTTTTGTGCTAGTCATGCAACTTCCTATCCATGAGACGCTTTTGTTAAGACTAATGGCCCACTCTTATACGTCATGAAAAATTTTAAATTTGGCTAAAATTACCCTAACCTACATTTTCTCATGGTTTATTACACAAATACACTTGGACAAAGCAAATAGTCAAGGATAAGCATAGTTTCAAAGTTCCTGCTTTATTTTCCCTCCTTACATTTAAACCGAACATTGTCCCCAATGTTCCCGAAAGTATCAAAGTTATGATAATAGAAGGTAATTAAAACGAAAGAAACTAATACTCCCCGATTAGCTCGGTAGATCCGTAAAAGTGGTGGTTAAATCTTTCCAAGAAGAGTTTTTGCGTGAAAGGCTCCTTCCAAACTTGTGTAACTTCTTCTTGACAAACTAAACCCGCACACTAGAAGAAAACAAACGAAACCTTCGCGTAAAATCGGCGGTAATAATATACATAAGACTCGATTTAAACTAGGATATAATGCTTGTGGAATGGATGTTTACGTAATTTGTTTTGAAAATTAAGATCCGAAAATTCCAAAATTTTACAAGTAGCTCGAAAACGAGAAAAGTGTCGATGTTTTATTCCTTCCCCGACGCCGGTTGCAATCTCGACGCCGTCAGTTATCTTGACAAAACCGGTCTCGATTTTCTCGGAAAAATTCGAAAATTTGCATCTTCGAAACTGGAAAACTTCGCAAAAACATCCATTATGACTCGATACAAGCATTTGACTCGAACAAACAAACATATATATCTTTTAGTTAATTGTTATTCTCATGTTCACGCTTTTTATGAAAACGTGTAATCCTCCCTACACTTATCCTTTATGTAAAATACCTTTATATGTAATTAAGACGAGGTTAAAAACAAAATAAAGCATTTTACAAATTCAAACATGAGGACAAACAATTAATAAAAGATATATGACACTAACAAGCAAACAATTAAGCATGGGTTGCCTCCCACGAAGCGCTTTTCTTTATTTAAGAGTCTTGTAGCTAGACTCGTAGTCCTACCCCTACGCTTTTGCATCATCGCCTCTTCTTCTAAAACAATGTCCTCATCGCTCATCATTTCAATATTATCCAATTGATAATGCTTCACCCGTTGTCCATTAACAAGTGAATTCTCTTCCTCATGGTCTAGTAACACCACCGCCCATTGCTCATCCGCTTTCTTCCAAAAGGGCCCATACCATCCGGATTTGAGTTTTCCGAAAATAATCTTAGTCTTGAGTTATACAAGAGCACCTTATCTCCTTCCAAAACTCTTTAGGATTCTTTATTCGCTGATCATGCCATCTTTTGCCCTTTCTTTGTAGGTGATTGATGATTCAGATGCTTCCACCTCGGCTCATCCAATTCTTGGAGTTGTAAGAACCGATTTGACCACTTGTAATAATCCATATTGCAGCCTTAATTGCCCAATATGCTTTTTGCTCCAGTCGATGGGAGGTGGCATGCTTTTCCGTAAACCAAGCGAAAAGGGGTTGTTCCAATAGGTGTTTTGTAAGCGCTCAATGCCCGTGAGTGCCTCATCTAGCTTGAATGCCCGCCTTTCCTATTCGGTGGACCGCCTTTTCAAGTATTCGCTTTAATGCCCTATTTGTGTTTTCTACTTGCCCATTTGTCCGAGGGTGATATGCAGAGAAAACCTATGTGGACGCCATACTTCTTCATCACCTTTTCCATTTGAGCATTGCAAAAGTGAGTCCTCTATCATCGATCAATGCTTTGGGAATCCCGAATCGTGCAAAGAGTTTTTTAGAAAGTGGATAACTACCCTCGCATCATTAGTTCTAAGGGCTTGAGCCTCACCCATTTGGATACATAGTCGATAGCCACGAGAATGTATTCATTTCCTCCGGAAGATGGAAAAGGTCCCATGAAGTCTATTCCCCAAACGTCAAATATTTCGCAGACTTGGATATAGTTCGAGGTGACTCATCCCGTCATGAGATATTTCCGATCGCTGGCATGCATCACACGCTTGAACTAATTTCTTAACATCTCGAAAAATAGTAGGCCAATAAAATCCGCATCAAAACCTTTCGTGCGTGACATTCACACCATGATGTCCTCCGATGGTCCTGCATGACATTCTTTCGTAACTCGATCAATCTCTTTACCGCCACGCAACGTCGAATGATTTGGTCGGGACATATCGCGGAAGAGGAAGGGTTCATCCCGAGTAATGTTTTAATGTAGTGAAGAACTTTTTTATCTTGCTTGGTCATGTAATTTGGCAAACCCCTCCGGAAAGGTAGTTGGCATAATCCGCATACCATGGCTCAATCTCCTTAATGGCCATCGCCGCTCCTCGAAAAAATCGCGAATCTCGGTGCGGTCTAATTCATCTCTATCGTGGTTTTCCAAGCGTGATAGATGATCGCAAGCAGATTTTCAGCCCCTTTTATCCCGAATTTCAATGTCGAATTCTTGAAGTAACAAGATCCACCTAATGAGCCGGGTTTAGCATCTTGTTTTGAGAACAAGTAGCGTAAGGCGGAGTGATCGGTGAAAACGATAGTCTTAGAAAGGACGAGATATTGCCCGAACTTGTCAAGGCAAAACAACGGCAAGAAGTTCTTTCTCGGTGGTCGATAATTCTCTTGTGCTACATTCATGGTTTTGCTAGCATAGTAGATTGGTTGAAAATGCTTCTCCTTCCGTTGGCGAGCACAGCCCGACAAAGATAATCACTAGCGTCACACATGATTTCGAATGGTCGAGACCACGGGGTGACCATTATAGGTGCTGAGTGAGATCTTTCTTTAGTCGGTTAAATGCTTCTTTGCATTCTCCGGAAAAATCAAAAGGGCATCCTTAACAAGAAGTCGTGTCATCGGTAGGCAATTTTGAGAAGTCTTTAATAAACCTTCGATAAAAACCTCGCGTGACCAAGAAAGTCGAATGGATTTTACGGTAGTAGGATAGGGAGTTTGGAAATTGCTTCAATTTTGCCCTATCGACCTCAATTCCACTCCCGAGACTTTATGCCCTAAAACAATTCCTTCTTTACCATGAAATGACATTTCTCCCAATTCAAGACCAAATTGGTTTCTCGCACCGCTTCAACATCTTTCTAAGGTTGGAAAGACGATGTCGAATGAATTCCCAAATACCGAGAAATCGTCCATGAAGACTTCCATGCCGTCCTCAATCGCCGTGGAAATGGCCATCATACATCGCTGAAAGGTAGCGGGTGCGTTACATAATCCGGAGGGCATTCGCTTGTAGGCAAACGTCCCGTAAGGACATGTAAATGTAGTTTTTTCCTGATCTTCAGGGGCAATGGGAATTTGGAAGTATCCTGAAAAGCCATCAAGGAAACAATAGTATTCATGCCCGGCTAACCTTTCGAGCATTTGGTCGATGAATGGTAGGGGAAAATGATCTTTTCGAGTAGCATCATTCAACTTTCTGTAGTCAATACAGACACGCCATCCAAGAATCGTTTTTTGGCACTAACTCGCCTTTCTCATTTTTACAACCGTCATTCCTCCTTTTTGGAACCACTTGACCGGGCCGACCCATGGGCTATCTCGATATGGGGTAGATGAGACCCGCATCTAGAAGCTTAATGACCTCTTTTTTCACCACTTCCTTGATGTTAGGTTTACCCGTCTTTGTGGTTGAACGGTTGGTTTGTAATTTTCTCCATGAGGATTTTGTGAGTACGTAATGTAGAATCAATTCCTTGATGTCGGCAACACTCCATGCAATCACCCCTTGTATTCTTTTAAGACTTCTAAGAGCTTCTCTTTCGACTAGTGGTTAGCGAAGAGCTTATGATGACAGAAGTTGGTTTTCTCCTCAAGGAAGGCGTATTCCAAAGTGACTCGGGAGATCTTTTAGTTCCGTGGTAGGGGCTCTTTGATTGATGGTTTTAGCTTGTTTTCCTGCTTCAAGCTCAATAGGTTCAATTTCATCCCGACGCGGATAAAAAGAAACAGCCCGACCATTTCCATTTTTGGTTGTCGATATTTCGTTGTTATCATTATTCATGAATTCGCTTAATAGATGCTCATCAATGCAGCCATCTATGTCATCAACAAATTCATCAACTTCCTCAACTAAATATACCGGATGACCGCAGGAGGAAATGCCTCATAGAATCCTTAATGTCAAAGGATAGGCTTTCGACCCCACTCAGAAGTAAGTTTACCATCATGAACATCAATGATGGCACGAATCAGAAGCTAAGAAAGGTCCGCCTAGGATTATTGGGACAGAGTTATCTTCCTCCATTTCTAAAATTACGAAATCGACCGAAACTTGAATTCTCCTACCCTTACGAGAACATTCTCACAAACTCCAATGGGATATTTGATTGATCGATCGCCCAATTGGATACTCATCCTAGTGGGTTTCACTTGGATATCCGAGTTTAAGAAACATGGAGTGAGGCATTAGGTTAATGCTTGCCCCAAGATCGCCCAAGGCGTTTTCATCAAAGTGCCCCTATAGAGCAAGGAATGGTAAAGCTGCCTGATCTTCCTTCTTCGGGTGCTTTTCCGGATGATAGCCGAACATTCTTCTCCTAATGATATCAACCCTTCAAGCTTCTTCCGATTAGATATCAATTTCTTGAAGTATTTACTATGTTTAGGGATGTGATAGAATACATCGAGGAGTGGTATGTTGACGGATGTTTGTTTCAAATAAGACAATATTCTTTCATTGTCTTCTTCACCTTTGGTTTTTAGACGAGAGGATAGGGAATTCGAGCGAGAGTTGGTCGTTGGGTCAGGCCGGTGTTTGCAAGCGGAGGATTGTGAGGAGTTGAAGGTGGTTCAGAATTGTCTCATTTCCCAACATGGGTCCTTGTGTGGTGGGGATCCGTTAGGATGTGGGGTCCTGGTAGTGGTTCCCGATCGAGTGGTGATTGCGCAAGTGGGATCATGAGGGTGGGCCGATCCACCTATTCTTTCGTGAAGGTTGGTGAATTGACTTTCTAATTCACTTTTGCCGCCTCGGATAAACTCCCAAGACCTTTTAAGAGTGTGTTCCTTCCATGGTAAACCGCCCGAGTTCTTCTTCAAAGAGGTCACGGTGGAGTATTCGATCCTTCCTTCCTTCGCTTTTCCATTCTAGATTGCCCCAAGGATCACATTCATCGCTTTGATAGAATGCGAGGAGTGAGGGTCATCATAGATGTCATGACTAGAAAGAAGTACGCCTCTTGAGGCGCCATCGCATTCATCGCTCTCGTGTGGCGCCCACAAACGTCACATATGAGGTATGGGTTAATTAGCCTTTTGGTTCAGCGATCCATTGAGATAAGCTAACTTCTTTTGTGCTTTCTCGATCCGATCATCGAAGGATAGCTCTTTACTTGAGAAAGTAGAGATACTTAACGATTCGCTGGTTTGTCCCAATGGTCAGTCCCGGTATTGAATGTATTCCTCAATTTGGTTCCACCCTTCTTCCGCAGATGATGTTCGCTATTCTTCGCCGGTTGAGAAATCAATCCTTTTGATCCTTCCGGAGACATTGTCGTAAAAGATTTGAACAAGCAACCGAGGTCGATACCGTGGTGTGGGGCTTCTTGAATAAGATCTTTATAACGACCCGTGAGTCGGTGATAGATTCTTCATCTGCTTGATGGAAGTGCAATTTTGCTCCTAATCGCTGCAATTCTTCCGTGGGAAAGAATTTTTTGTGAACTTAGTTGAGAGTTGTTCCCATGTGAAAATAGACCTTGAGGAGCTTATCGAACCATTCCTTGGCTTGCCCTTGAAGAGAAAATGGGAAAAACCGAGTCTAGATGTCTCCTTAGATGCTCGTCGGTATAGATAGCATCAACGATTTTTAAAAACTGTTTGACATGGTGGATTGGGTTTTCGCTGTGGGATCCGTGGAATTGACATGCCTTTTGGATTAACCAAATGTCAGACGCATGCAATATCTCATTGACCTGTTCCGAAGGATAGACAATGGCACTGGTGAATCCAGATGCAGAGGGGGAAGAGTATTCCCCGAGGGTTTTCGCTTTAGGAGGATTTGTGGATCCGTTGGCTGGAGTGGCATGAACTTCCTCGCCATTTTGACTCCGATCGTCAATGACGGTGGTTTCAGGGGATTGTGGGGAATGAGGTGACTCTTCATCAGACGTGACTTCATCAAAATTGATGGAAGTACCTTGATGTTCGAATTATGGAGGCATTTCTTCGCTTGTTAAGTTCTCTTCACGGTCTGCAAATGGTTCAAAAGAGTTTTGGTGGAACTGCGGGTTCTAAGTTGCTTAAGGGGTTGGTATGAAGACGTGGTTGTTGGTTATCACCTTCCATGGTGAAAAGTGATGGGTGTTACGAACAAAGGTCACGAAGAAGGGGATAGACTAAGAGAAAGCTAAAATGAGAAAAATTTACTTGATATGAATCACAAAGAAACCTAAACGAGGTGGACTACTAACTAGCTATTCTATTCCCGCAAGCCGCGCCAAAAACTTGATAACGCTACACGCTGCCGCTCGGGGTCAAGGAAACTTCCTTTTCTTCGAGCAAGTTTTATAACACCCTAGGCGAGTGAACCTAATCGTTGTAGTGTAGTAATTAGGTAAGCCACGGGTATTGATATCGTTCTCTGGGAATAGGAATGCTAGTGAGAAGTTACTACGCTAAGGTTGAGGTTGAGGAAGATTATTTTTATCTTTTTATATTTTTAGAAATGGAAAAGGTACGAATCTCGGGTATTGATTTGGGGTTGGTATTGCTACCGATTACTCTACTATTATCTAATTATCTAAGCTAAGGTTGTGATAGTCTATGTCTAATTGATGTGTACTCGTATGATAGTTTAAAGATGTGTTTACTTAGGTTTTACTACTCCTTAATTATCTCCTATTGAGGGTTGATTTGTCACGCCCTTATTCCTAGTTGCATTGTGATTCTAAGGCTATAGGGCGTGCTTATTTCCTAACTCTTTGAAATTACCAAAGGGTCTTGTTTACAAATCCTCTAGTGATTTATAGACGCCTACTCTACGGTTGTCCTTGAATACTTTATCCTACAATTACCTAGATAATTATATTCTAAAGTTCACAAAGAAATTTCAAGCATTAAGTACACAACGAATAATCTAGCGACTCTAGATCATTAGTCAACTAAGATAAGTATCAACCAATCAATATTCAATAATTAAGTTTCATATTCCTAAGCAAACACACAAATAAATTAGCCGGACATGGAGAACATGCAAGCATACACACAAATAATCAAAGACATAATTAAATTAATGAAGTAAATACTTAACTTGATGTATAATAGGGTTTAGAACCCTAAAATATCGCACAAGAAAGCCTTGGTTCGGTTTTAGGTTTTTACCCAAAAGACTACCCACTAAAACCGAAAAATTCGGATTCTATATATAAGATTACATCTGACGGCGTCACCTTATGTTTCGTGGACGCCGTCGTGTCGCCGCCATTAGGGTTTCGCCTTGGCCACGTAAACCTTTCGACGGCATCACCTTATGACCGTGACGCCGTCCCTTCACTCGACGCCGCTTGGTCGCATCTAGGCCGCCCGAGTAGCGACGGCCTATTCCTTTAGAACTCGACGTCGTCCCTTGAAAACATGCAATTTTCCTCCGAGCCGTCGCAAAATTCCTTACCGACGGCGCCGCAGATATGCAATGACGCCTGCCGCCTTATGTTTCAAAGACTTTGAGTGTCTCGATTCGACTTTGGCCATTTTCTTCAGATATTCGCCTTTTCGTCCAAATAAGCATCATTCCAAAGATTTTGCCTTCAAGAGACCTAAAAGTGAAAAGGAACGATATTAAGCAATAACGGATATAAAGTGATCGAATAAGGGCTTAAATGACCCCTCAAAAAGGTACCTTTTAAAACCTTATCATGTATATATTACATACCAAAGAAAGTAAAAACGCACAAAGATATATCAGAATCAACACATACCATTCGTAAAGGCCACGATTCCCTTTATAAGTATATATCCTATGCTCTTGTGTTAAGTCAGGGTAAGCATCTCCGGGGTAGCTGACTTTCAGTACATTTTGCTTTATTTCTCTTTGAACACATTTCATTGCAATTTCAAATGGCTTTGTGACTTCTTCTTGAAGGCTCCATCTTTTACGTTCCTATTTCACAAAACAAATGCCACCGTCTTAACAGTTTGTGTATGTATATATATATATACAAGTGTGTGTGTGTGTTGGTATATTAATTTAAATATAAATAATACATATAAAAACAATAATAATGTGGATGTTAATTATCGACTTACACCAGAGTCGAGATGTTTCAGTAGAAGGTGCCCGCTTTAACAATCTCTTATGTTGTCAGACACAAAATCGATCCATGAGCTTAACGCATTATCTCTTTATGTTATCTTGGTTTATCCGATCTGATTGTATTCTTATATTGGTGTTGTTGAAGTGTTCGATGTTTATTAATTTTACATATATAAGGCCTCTTGTACAAACATACATACCGAATACATATTCATTTATCATCGGGGATGCATAGTTGCATAGGGCACTAACTAAAGGTAATCTGCAATCGAGTCTTGTGGATGCTTAATGGTCAACATTAACTTCATAACATCAAGATCATGATTATTAGAGGAATATGAAAGGTTTACTTACCCAAGGTTATCTTTATGAAAGTATTGGAATGCAATGTGAGATGCTCTTTTCATCCATTTTGTTCATATGCGTTGTTGCTTTGATTTAACTCGTTGTAGTCTATGGTCCCATTTCCATTTGCAGCACCGCCCCTACTTCATGCCCCAAGCGCACCCATTTCATCCCATTCCAAAGATCCGAACGCACCCACTTCGCACCCCACCAAAGACCCAAACGCCATGATTTTAGCTCAATAAAAATCTATTAATAAACAACTTGATTAAAATTCATTTTCAAAGATGTATGTACAAAATGGCAAAAGTATGAAGAGACCACTAATTAGTACCTTCATCTTGTAATCATTATAATATCGACATATAGGTTTGGGATGGTATATCGGACCGATGATGTATTCTTGATCAAATCTATCATATGGCTCTAAAGTCCGCTGTAGTGATTCTCACTTTGTGTTCTGACTTCCTTGTAATAAGATCGAGAACTGGACAACCAAAGGGCCAATGTAAGCTCGATTTCATCCTTCAACTTTCAATTACTCTTTTTGTTCCATATCCCCCCTTGCACCTTTGTCTGAGCATACTTTACCACCTCTTCAAGTACATCATTAGAGGCCGGAGCATAATCAAGTTGGCAACCCCCATGATTCAAGACTAATTCCTTCAGCCCCTATTTCCGCAGATCGAGTGTGTGTTTTTAGCACACCTTCATCAGCGGCATGCTTTTGTCAAGTACCAGTAACGCTACACTCAAACATTACCAAACCAATACGATTAATAGCATTGTGATGGCCAAGATCATTTTTTAAGTTCCTCATAATCGTTTTTAGTTATTGTATTACATTTCAAGATAAGTTTTGGATTATGTGGCAATCAAGAAATTCAGAGTAGAGTTCTATTTTTGGCTTACCTATTAAGTCAAGATGGACTTTTCCAATGTCTCATCTTCATTTTCTATTATCGTAATCTTATATTTAACTACAAATGTAGTGTCTTCTTCCAAATCCTTTTTTCCTTCTTCTGAATCCTTTTTGCTCGCATGCTTCAGTTTTGACTGTGTAGTCTGGTCATGTGCGATGTTTTCAAAAGTGATGTCTGCTTGTTTTAGTTAAGGCATTGTATCATTAACCTGTTTTTCTTCCATTGATTCAGATGTGGGCTTGAGCTATCCATGTAGTTCAACTGCTCTCATTGATTCAGATATGGGCTTGAATCCTTCTTATATCATTGAACCGACTCACTGAATGACTTGTCTTGAACCAACATACTGACACATAATTCTCTGCATGGATCATTTTTCAACTCATTTTAGCCACTTATTGAGGTGGTAATACGAACAATAAAATAAAACTTAATCCAAATAGTAACACACAGTGATCGACAGGTAGCCAAAAGTAACTGATCGACACAACTGCTGCTAATATTGTAATTTTATATTACCAGAACTCGAGGAACTTGTAGACGCGACGTTTGATTGTGCCGCGACTTGTTTCTCAAATCGCCTATTTGAAGCACCTATTGGAAAAACAATTTCTAAATTAGCAATGTCAATTAATTGATGCAAGCGTACAAACGAAATAAGAAATTGCAAACGCATCAGTTGATGCTTTAGTAATTCCAAATACAAATAAGCTTTCCTAAACACCCTTTTAATAATATCATTTTTTTCAATGTACACGACTACAAGTAACTTGAAGATCTTGTGAGTTACGGATGGCTAATGGAATGACAAATAGGTTAATGTTATCATCGATCTATGGAACAACCAACAAATTTCCTCAACAAAGTCGAACGTGCACGAGGGTCAAATTGTTGTACTGGGACATGGAGAATTGTCTTGTTTCTAGTGACGACGCCTGTAAGATGTGGCACCCAATATAAGAATGGCTTACATTTCCATCCCGTTATTAAAGGAGTCATAATATGATCTCTCGATATGGAGACTTTAATGGGTTCCCGAGGCGGTTAAGAAGGTTGCCAAAGGACGGTGTGAAGCTTATAGATGTACCGAATGGGAGAAAAGATGTCACGATAAAGCAATATTGGTTGATAGGTTTTTATTTGCTCTTGATAATCCTCCACCGCTATAATTATGTTGAATAAATGCAAATATGTACTTCATGCACTTCATGTACTACTATGTTGAATAAATGCAAATTATGTCGATATGTTTTTATTGGTTGACTTTTCTCATGCACTTCATGTACTTGGTCAACGTGGATATACTGGGATTCTTGTGATTCCGTCTGGAGTTGGTGTCTCGTATGCTTTGAGTAATGCGGGGAGTTATGTATGGGATTGGTCTAGTGTTGTTCGTGGTGTTGGGTTTGTGCCACCTGCAAGAACTCGACCGATGGTCAAACCTGATGTTGGTGCCAATGAAGAAGAAGCAATTGTTTATAGAGGGACTTCAATGGAGTCCTCGGTCTTCATCCGAATGTAACTCAAATGAAGTGATGTGGAGTGCACCTCGAGATTTGAATGGTTTAAAGGGCCAATTTTGAAGCTTCGAATCATCCGGTGGTCAAATACCACTTGGACGGCTTCCTTCCGATTACCAAAAAGATTCGCAGACCTCTATGTTTCGTAGTATGGAACCTTAAAGCTAGTGAATCTTCCGAAAAGATGAGTGATGTGATTTGCGTTGAAGGTCGAGCGAGTAAAAACTCAGACATTTAAGAAATTTCGATCTGCACTATTGTAAAGCATGATAGGAAAGGAAAGGTGTTCGTGAAGAAAACACGGAGTTGCACGAGATCTTCGATGAGTTTTCTTATGAAATAATAGTTTTTGAACAAAGGATGAGAGAAGCATCGAAATTCTCAACCGCTTTAGGTATGAATTGCGTGAGATTTTAGTATGTTATTCGTAGGATTTTCTTGGGTCGCTTTGAGGCAATCTATCAAAGAACGATATAAAAGGCCACCGGATTGTCGGAAATTTGGTGTGAATAAGCTTGAGGAGCTTTTTGAAAAGGTGAAAGAGGTTGTCGAGTTGCATGAGGAACCGGTGAGTAGGAAGAAGTTCTTGGTGGTCGTTGGTCTCTAAAAACTTTTATGCGCCTTTATGCTAGTTTGGTTCATTAGCCCATTGGACCACCGTTTGAACACATGCGCTGATGCTTCGCTTTGTGAGGTTGGGTTTGATGGTTTAGCTTTGAAGGAAACCGCCACGTGGTTAGTTTTAATATGTCCGTGGCTTTTGGAATCAAAGCTATGACTATGTAGGCCGCAGAGTGGCGAGATGTTTGGTGAAGAGTCAAGCCGCAATGTGTTTTATCTAAAAGGTTAATTTTATTGACTTGCCACATATTATTTTAGCTTATGTGGTGGTGTACCCTATACAATTATAGGGCGTGTTTTCCTCTTTATTTGTCGTTTCTTAAAAAAAAAAAAAAAAAAACTGGTCGGTCTCTTTCTTTGCTCTTTTCAAAAAGCATGGTCTCGATGGTCTCAATGTATGATCACAGGAACCTAAATGGAAGGCAGAGTATGTATGTACATACCTTGAAATTATTTATCATATTGTTTACAATGTAAATACGTTAACAAAAAACATATGAGAAGTAAAAACTTATCGCAAGAATAAGGCACATATATCAAGTAAATGGGGTTTGACCAATGTAATGCAATTACCCGTGTGAGAAGCAACAATACGATTGTCGCCTCGAGGCTCATTAAGAGGGCGCCTTAACGGGTAAACTATCTCGAGAACACATTACAAGAATAACCTTAATAAAAAGCAATGGCTAAAATGACCAAACTCTAAGTACATAAATCCATAGAAAATGATTCTCACGTGATTTACCGCCTCCTTGTGTCGTGTTTTGAAAATTTGCGGGCCACGCCCATCCTCTCGTTACGTAATATATTATTATTATGAAATGTAGCGATTAACTTCTACATCAACGCCGTTGAAAATAAAGATGTTGATCGTGTATACCACAATCATGAGCAACATAGTGAGCTTCATAAACTTTAGAACACATGTATGTTACAATGGCAGTTCCCTAATAAGCTTAAACAATAATCTAATAATGCAAGCTAATTAATAATCACATCATTGCAATCACCTACAAAACCTCAAAAAAAATCTCAAACTAATTACAATTCTCAAACCTTTTTCTTAGCAAATTTAATCATTGACTATATATAAAATTAAATAGTAATATCTTATATCATCAACAAATCAAGTGATCCTATCGCAATAAAACCTCAAATGAAAACTAAATCTCTTCGGTATAGAAAGAAAAAAAGAATATCATTTAACATTCGAATGCTATAAATTGCCTTGATTTCATCGCTAAAGTTTGCCTTTAAATTAATATTTCATGCATATTCATCTAGCATTTAACTGCCAGGCTGTAGGTCTAACACACATATATCGGTTTTGGTCGTGGTTGCTTCAAATTGAAAAGTCATGTACGTATTGGTAAGGGATAATAAGTTGTTGCATGTTGAGTCTATCATCATAACTAAAAAGGAATGTACCATTCCAAATGCTCTTCTGGTGATTCATTGTCTCTTAGAGACTAAGGATGCGTGATACTTCTATTTAAGCACAACAATTGGATATCCGATATTTCTCCTAATCCTTGAAGCCTCGGATGCCTCTTTGTCAGTAAAAACCTCTTTCCCAGTAAAACACAAGAATCACATATAACAATCGGAAGTTAATATTTTGAATAACTATTGGTTTGGGTAATGTTTTGCCTCTGATATTTGAATAATGAGAATGGGTCAAAGTGGTCTGAGTTTTTACTAACCGGTGATGATGTTTTGATTTAGGGTTTCAGAGAAGAATGATGGGCAACGAATGATTGTGTGGGTTACAGTTTGAATGATACCAGGGTTTTGAGATTTGAATGAATGGGCTAAATTCTCAAATTAGTGGGTTATGTTTGTTTGGAAAGCTTTATAGGTTTTTGTTTGCAAAGTATAAACCAAAAAACATTGTTGATCTAGTGGTTAGCATGGTTGTAACTATTATGCAATGTCCCAAGTTCGAATCTAGCAACATGATTTTTGGGGAAAAAAATCCGAATTTTATGAAGCTCAAAAACGAATTTAAATAAAAGTCGCTAGTGGCATTAAATTGATGACATGGAAATATGACTTGGCATTATGAGATGCCAAGTGGCATTTTATGTGGCATGCCTCCTCTTATATATAATGTATAGATATATATATATATATATATATATATATATATATATATATATATATATATATATATATGAAAATACTAATAAACTATGAAATGGGAATAATAAATGGGCTTTTGTACCAAAATTGTCGATAACAAGTCTTATCTTGTTATTTACTATTTTTAAACGAAACTAACGACTAAATTGGAAATGTTTTGCAATAAATAAGTAATTAATGTTTCGAGTACACGCTTATCAATAAATGTAAATTGTGGACATTTAATATTGGTTTAAGTATTTAATTGCTTAAGTTGTGTGCATGGGTTACGGATAACCCAACATTAATAGTGTTGATCCGACGGGGTAGCGGACTTATTAGGTTGACGAATCTAATAAGAACCCGCTAGGTACGCTGGATAACCTTATTAATGGGTGACTTATCCTTATGACTCGTTAGGTGCGTGATGAGTGTGTAAATACTCATCATTTTGGTCAACTGAATCGCAAAACATTTAAAACACTCGTAAATGCATCAAAATACCGAAAATGTCCCAAAATTGTATTTTATATATTTCGATGCAAAATGTTTAAAATCGATGAAAACGAGCTAAGTTTGCATAATTGGCGCTTCAGTCCCGACTTTCAAATCTTGACAAAATCACCCCGAGCATTTGTTTTGAATAAAAGTCAACCCAAGTCCTTTCAAAATCAAAATTTATCAAAATGATCCTTGGGTAAAAAGTTTGGAGAATTTATGTTGGTCCTTCAAGTTTCAAAAGTGGCAAAATAGTCCTTGAAGTTTAAAAATGGAAAATTATCTTTTATGGTCCTTGTACTAATCAAACTTGGCAAGAGTGACCCTTGAACAACTTTGAAAAATTGGCGTAATTGGTCCCTCAAGTTTGGTGAATTGCAATTTTGGTCCTTGTGTATTTATAAACAAACCAAACCTTTGGACCATGACCCTTGACCCTTGCTTGAACCCCCGCCAATATACCACTTGACCCCCAACTTGAACCCCTTCCTTAATAATACTCCCACAAACAACAACCCCACATCCTTTTCCTCCAAAACACTTCACCTTCACCAACTGCTCGCAACTCTCACCCCATCACCATGCTTCCACTCATACACCTCCACCCTTATCACTCCACCTCACCTAACAAAACAAGAAACAATTAATGTTTCTCCTTCCTTGCACTCAAACCCCCTCCCGGTTCTTATACCTTTTGGCGCCAAAACGAATCCACGGCTAATATCAACTCCAATAATCCAATGGTCCAGAAAAGAGGTGGAAATGCTCGGAAGACACGTGGGAGCATTTTCTTTGATAAATAGAAGGAAGAAAAGGAGAGAAGGAGAGTTTTTTTAGTTTTAATTTCCTTGTATGTCGCTTTTACTTTTAATGTCTTAATTAATTTCTTAAATTGTAATCTTCGGCCCTATGTATTGAATTTAAGCTTTTAGTCACTTGTAACTCAATTCAAAGATCAATTAAAAGTTTGATTCAAGCTTCATGTTTTAATTTTCTTTATTAATTCAGGTTTACATATTCTTAAACTCAAGCTTCAATTGGCTTATTTCTAATTCAAATAGGCTTACTTAAGCTACTGATAGCTTTTAGTAAGCTTATAACTAAGTTTTAAGCAAATTTGGATCTTGGTCAACAAAAGTCAAAGGTCTGTAATTATGGTTGAATTAATCAGTTCTTGAGATAGCTATGGATATGGGTTGATTCTGAGTAGGATTGGGTTGAGAATAGGATAGTGGTTACTTGTGTTGATTGGCAAGCCATTGTGGCTAGGACTTTTGTAAGTTTTTACTTATCTCAATTCTGTCAAATTGCATAAACTGTTTTAGCTTATGTTTTAGTTGTAATATCTGCACAATTTAGCCGATATATTCTTGTTGGATCTGCTTTCGATGATTAGTCGTTGATTAGGTTAGAATTTTCTAAGTAGATTGCATAATAAGTTAGATAATCTAGTGTTTGGATCATGGAGTATAACCGAGTTATAGGCTTATTCGCAGGTTTAGTACAAGAGTGTAAGTTCATTCTAGGTAAACTAGACTCAATTCAATCATTTACTTGCATATGTTTTCATCCAAAGTCAAAATCCTTCTAAATCTGCTTTCATTTTCACATCTGTTGAAATTTGAAGATCAAAAGCTTGATCCGTGTTTAGATAATGTTAGAATAACTTGATTTAACTTTGTTTTAGCTTAATACATCAAAATCGCCTCATAAATTGGATTCAAATCTCACAAAAGTCAAAGTTATCAAACCGCTTCTAAAGTTAAAAGTTGTCAAAACAGTTTTCACCAACCTATGGATTTTAGAGGATTCATTTCGGTTCAAAGTTTTTGTAATTTTGGGATATTGAATTTCAACCGTTGAGAAGTCAAAAGTGATTTTGATAATTTTTGGAAATCACTTGAGTGCTTAGAAGCTTGTTTTAGAGTTATATGTTCTGCTCACACTCAAGATATACCGAGTGTGAAACAGGACCTTGCGAACAACATATCTGTTTCATTTTAGGTAGTTATTGGCTCATAATTGGTTTACAAGAACTTTGGTTGGCTGTTTACTGAATCCAAGTTCTGGATTTAGCCTTTGCTTATTAGGTAAGCTTGTGCTTAAGCTAGAAGTTAGGAGGAAAAACTGTTTTGGCACTTAAGCTTTTAAATCACCAAATCATTGTAGTTTGCATTTCAGAGGTTTAGACTAGTTTAAATAGGTTAGTATTAAGTAGATCTTACATACTCTAGCTTCTGTGATAATTTGGTGCTCATTTGGTACATTTAGTTTATTACAAGTGCTTATTTATAAGCACTTTTCATTACGTAACCAAATTATTGCACACTAGCATAGGTTTTCTTAATTTTCATAGGTTTAGAATATAATTTTAGACTTTTCCTGAATTTTTCATAATTTTTCAAGACTGCTTGCTATTTTTCCTTATTTAAAAGCAGCTTTTTAGGACTTTTAATTAGCCTTTATTGCAAATAAATCGAAAAGCTTCAAAAATAAGTTTTCAATTTTCATAGATTAAGATAAATATAAAAAGCCAAAAAAATATTTTTCCATAATTTTCCTAGTTTAAATAGTAATTTTTAGCAATTTAATTAGTTTTAAATAGTTTTTAAATCATAGAAATTAGAATATAAATCAGAAAAATACAAAGTTAGTTTTGAAAATTCTCTTTAGTTATTTTAGATTTTTGAAAAATAGTTTCATAATTTTCCTCTTTAATTTCATAATTTTTAGTATTTTAATTTAGTTTTAAAGTTTAAAATTAGTTTTTAATTTAAATTTATAAAAGTAAAATCAAGAAAATCCAATTTTAAAAATAGTGATAGCGTTTATTTAATATAATTTAGCTTTTTAATTTCTTTCTCAAAATTTTCCTTTGTCATCTAGTATTATCATACCCCTTTTCTTGTTCAATATCACTCGATCACTACGCTTAGCTTCAATCGCATACTCGCTGGGACTTAACCACCGGGAAACACTAAACTCTCTTGGACTTAATTGCATTGGTCTCGCATCGCTTGACGCTTATTACGGTTGACTATTCACAGTGGTTGACTTGTGTAATAAACCCGACCGTTTGGGATCGACTAAATTTTAGGCGCTACCGGGAGCCGTATAATAGTCTTACGCTTAGCGATTAGTGATTTGAATATTCACCCTTGTTCATACCATCTATATATGTTTATATTTTCTTATAAAATCCAAAATCCAAAACATCTTAAAAACCATAAAACCCAAAAAGATTCTTCTTTCCCATTTTCATAATTCTCTTGTTTCCTCGAGTTACGCCTAGTGCATGCACACTCGCTCTTCTAGATCATCGAGTCCTTTTCGTGATCTAGCGTAAATTCCTAGAAGACGCTCGTGAGACGCGCCGCCCGAATAATCGAACCCGAGATTCTTACTATTCCAAACAACAATATGGCGCATTTAACGAACTATGGCGAAATGCTCCGTGCACCCACCGAGGGTTATGGAGATGCCATCGCTTTACCAAAGAATCAATTCCGATCACTTTGAATTGAAGACACATTTGATCCAACTTGTGTCTACGAATCAATTCCACGGGTTTGATCGAGAAGACCAGATGCACACATCCGCTGGTTTAACAAGTTGACCTCAACTATCAATTACAAGGATGTGCCACAAAAGTGATCAAATTGATGATATTTCCGCTCACTTGAGGGGCAGCCGGATTTGGCCGAAAAGAACCCCTCGAACCATCGAAACTGGGAAGATCTTGTTCAAAAGTTTGTCAATTATTTCTTTCCTCCATCAAAGACGACTAATCTTAAAAATGAAATTTCGGATTTCGTCAAAATTTCGATGAAAACTTTGAGAGGCATGGGAGAGATTCAAAGATCTCTCGTGAAATGCCCCCATCATGAATTCACCTGAGCTTCAACAAGTTAATATCTTTTATAATGGGTTGAATGGTAACGATCAAGATTCTTTGAACGCAGTCACGTGGCAATATCTTGAATCGTAAGCCTAAAGATGTGATTGAGATTTATGAAAAATCAAAAGTTCCTATTTCTCGCAACAAAGTCAATATTCCGAACACTCGCTTCTTCATCCGTAACTCTTCCGAGTTAGCCGCTCCGTTAGCCGCTCTAACGGACGCCATCCGCTGTATGATGAAAGAGGTAAAGGAAATCAAAAGCGAAATTCATAAGCCGGAACCAATCAAAGTCGTGAACAAGGTGTGTGAAACTTGTAGTGGTCCACACGCTGATTATGATTGTCAAGCAACCGATGCTTCTTTTACCAAGCTCCCGTAGCTTCGTAAACCACAATCAATACCGACCACAAGTTGATCCTCAATACTGCACCTAGCGATATGACACCACCGGTTTTCCTCCCCGTGCAAAACCATGGCAATCAAAATCGCTTTGTTCCAATCAAGGACAAAACTTCAATAACTCTCAAAATTTCAATCGAACCGAACAATTTCAACCAACCATATCAAGCTCCAATCAAAAAGTTATCAACAACCTTCTCAAGCTCCCCTACCAAATGACTTCATGAAAATTACCGAGTCAAGCATACGCTCAATGCAATCTCGGATCAATAACATGAGAGTTGAGCTAAAAAGGAAATTGATACCACAATGTCTCGCCGACAAATGAGTTGAAGAATATGATGAGCGCTTCATGAACATGAATATGAACAAAGCTTCGTCATCTTCGAGGACTCCCAAACACAGGCCCAAATCCAAATGCCGAGTTGAAAGTCGCCACCACTGTAGTGGTAAGACGCACAATGGACCTTCGACTCCAATGCCTCCTCCACCGTGAGCAATGAGTCAAGTTACCAAGGATACAACGGACAAGGTGCATTTCTCAAGCCCAATGGCATCAAGACACGTCCCACCTTCGGTAGTCCAAGCTTTAAGTCCGAACCCAAGTTCAAGACAAATTCGAGCCGAAATGACTTCCGTCCGGCTCAAAAGTCTAGTCGCCTTTACCCATCAAGATTGCATGATGAGAAGCTCAAAGACAAAACCAAAGAGCAAATGGAAAAATTTTTCCAAATTTTCAATGAACCGCACTTTGATATAAGCTTCGTTGATGCTCTCGCTCTAATGCCCAAATTTGCATCCACGCTTAAAGGCTTACCGAGCAACAAAGATAAGTTATCCGAGATGGCTAAACCCTCTCAATGAGCAATGCTCATGGTCCTTCTCAAGAAGCTTCCCAAAAGCTTGAAGACCCCCAAGTGTTTTTAATCCCGTGTGATTTCTTGGGATGGTTCAATGCTCCGCCGGCCGATCTTGGCGCAAGCATTAACCTCATGCCACTCTCAAGATGGAAGAAACTGCTCTTCCTAAACTTACATCCACTTGTATGACACTCGAGCTAGCGGACCGCACCATAACTCGTCCACTGGGATAGCCGAGGATGTCGTGGTGAAAGTAGGAAAGTGTCACTTTCCTACAGCACTTTGTTGTAGTAGACTTTGATGCAAATCCTAGAGTTCCCCATCTTGGGAGAGCTTTCTTGAGAACGAGCCGTGCTCTAATTGATGTATTTGTCAAGAGTTGACCATACGGGTTGACAACGAAGAACTCACGCTTAATATCAACCGAACTCCAAACCTCTATCCAAACATAGTGTTGCCACAATTGATCAAAAATCGAAAGAATCAATGCAACACTCTCAAATTTCACGGTTAAAAGGAGTCACCCAAAACGTCGAGCTAAAAGCTTTGAAAATCAACCCGGTTCAAACAAATGGTTTGAAAGTTGTACCAAGGAAGTCAAGAGTTTTCTTGATGATGATGATCTAGAATCGGAGACTTTATCGGAAGTGGTGGAAATTGCTAGCTCTAAGAGCACACCACTTGTCCCACCTTCGAATCGGTTTATCGATCGAGTTTGTTAACTCGTGGATGAAACCAAACTCTCTTGATTTCATCCGGATTGGATGATGATGTTTGTGATCCAATGGGAGACATTCTTCCATTGAAGAATTGCTCAAAAATGATCCATCATCTCCTAGTCTTATTATTTCCGACTCTTCCATCCCTTCTCTCACTCCGGATGAGGAAGATGACAACTTTGGAATGAAGTCGATGCCGTTCTTAGTGATGAGTCGATTCCAACAGAATTGATAATACTTACTTTGATTCGGAGGGGACATCTTTTTCTCGAAAATCATTGATTGAAGAACCGTTTCCAACCCTCCCTACCGAAATTTCGCTGACAATCACCATACAAACTTCAAGACTAAGCTTAAAATGTCAAAATGGTGATTTGCTTTTCTTGATGAGGAATGGACTTGCATTCTCATGCACATCTTTATTCCATTCTTCACGGATGGTGTGGTTGCTCTTTCCTTTTCTCTTTCGGGAATGAGGACACCATCTTTGACCCCGTATCATCCTTTATAGTTTCTACTATTAACAATACCGCTGTTGTATCTCATCGGTGTGGAACTTTCGATGTTCATATGTTTATTAACACCGTGAACGAAAGTCCGATCGAGATTGGTTTTCCACGCTGCTTCCCAAGAACAAATGAATGCGGGATCGAGTCAAGCTAGCGACTCGGGAATCAAAAACAATAGCACACTATATGGGTTTTCACCCATACTTGACTTCTTTCTACTTTCTACCACCCTAGTGCTGGGGAGTTGCCCATTGTTGTATATAAAGTTTCAAAAAAAAAAAAAAAAAAAAATCAAATAATGGCCGTAGTATTTCCTTTTACGTTCTATGTTTCGGCATAATCACGGTACTTTGAATATTGAGGGCAATATTCATTTCTAGTGTGGGGGAATTCTCATAATTTTATCATGTAATTATACCACCCAATTCCCCATTTTGGCCAAATTGTTTTTGGAGTAAGTGTTTTGCACTTACTCACTACTGATTATCATCGCCATGTCTAATAAACAAAAGGATTGGCTAATCCAGAGCAAACGGCTCTTGGTAAAGATATCTCAAACCGCTGACGACTTGCAATTTGCCTAAAATTGTATGGTGTTCACCACCATATCTTTAATTATTGAAGAGTTGGCTAGCCCGCAAGTTTATGGCTTGTGGTAAAGGCGCGTTGAAAACCATAATTGGTAATCGACTCACCAAAGATATTTTATCTAAGAGTTATTAGTCCGTATAAACGGCTTCGTAAAGACAAATCAAAACCGTTGAAAGTCGGTGATTTGCTCAAAATCATTTGGTTATCATTGTACCAAGGTTCTTACTTGAATCAAACAATTGGCTACTCCGTAAGTAATGGCTTTTGGTAAAGAGATTAAAACCATTAATTTTTTCATAAAATATTGCTAGGGACTAGCAATAGTTTAGTGTGGGGATTGATGAGTGTGTAAATACTCATCATTTTAGTCAATCAATCGCAAAACATTTAAAAACACTCGAAATGCATCAAAATATCGAAAATATCCCAAAATTGTATTTTATATGTTTCGATGCAAAATGTTTAAAATCGATGAAAACGAGTTAAGTTTGCATAATTGGCGCTTTAGGTCCCCGACTTTCAAATCTTGACAAAATCACCCACGAGCATTTGTTTTGGAATAAAAGTCAACCCAAGTCCTTTCAAAATCAAAATTTATCAAAATGATCCTTGGGTAAAAGTTTGGAGAATTTACAAGTTGGTCCTTCAAGTTTCAAAAGTGGCAAAAATAGTCCTTGAAGTTTAAAAATGGAAAATTATCTTTATGGTCCTTGTACTAATCAAACTTGGCAAGAGCGACCTTGGAACAACTTTGAAAAATTAGCGAATTGGTCCCTCAAGTTTGGTGAATTGCAATTTTGGTCCTTGTGTATTGATAAACAAACCAAACCTTTGGACCATGACCACTTGACCCTTGCTTGAACCCCTCGCCAATATACCACTGACCCCCAACTTGAACCCCTTCCTTAATAATACTCCCGGTTGACAACCCCCACATCCTTTTCCCTCCAAAACACTTCACCTTCACCAACTGTCTGCAACTCTCACCCCATCACCATGCTTCCAGCTCATATACCTCCACCCTTATCACTCCACCTCACCTAACAAAACAAGAAACAATTAATGTTTCTCCTTCCTTGCACTCAAACCCCCCCAGTTGCTATACCCTTTTTGGCGCCAAAAACGAATCCACGGCTAATATCAACTCCAATAATCCAATGGTCCAAAAAAGAGGTGGGAAATGCTCAGAAGACACGTGGGAGCATTTTTGCTGATAAATAGAAGGAAGAAAAGGAGAGAAGGGAGAGTTTTTTTTAGTTTTTAATTTCCTTGTATGTCGTTTTTACTTTTAATGTCTTAATTAATTTCTTAAATTGTAATCTTCAGTTCCTATGTATTGAATTTAAGCTTTTTAGTCACTTGTAACTCAATTCAGTATCAATTAAAAAGTTTGATTCAAGCTTCATGTTTTTAATTTTCTTTTATTAATTCAGTTTACATATTCTTAAACCCAAGCTTCAATTGGCTTATTTCTAATTCAAATAGGCTTACTTAAGCTACGGATATCTTTTAGTAAGCTTATAACTTAGTTTCAAGCAAATTTGGATCTTGGTCAACAAAAGTCAATGGTTCAGAATTATGGTTGAATTAATCTGTGTTGCTGAGATAGCTATGGATATGGGTTGATTCTGAGTAGGATTGGGTTGAGAATAGGATAGTGGTTACTTGTGTTGATTGGCAAGCCATTGTGGCTAGGACTTTTGTAAGTTTTTACTTATCTCAATTTCACAAATTGCATAAACTGCTTTAGCTTATGTTTTAGTTGTAATATCTCGCACAATTTAGCTGATATATTACTGTTGGATCTGTTTTCAGTATTAGTCAGTGATTAGGTTAGAATTTTCTAAGTAGATTGCATAATAAGTTAGATAATCTAGTGTTTGGATCATGGAGTATAACTGAGTTATAGGCTTATTCAGAGGTTTAGTACAGTAGTGTAAGTTCATTCTAGGTAAACTAGACTCAATTCAATTATTTACTTGCATATGTTTTCATCCAAAGTCAAAATCCTTCTAAATCTGTTTTCATTTTCACATCTGTTGGAAATTTGAAGATCAAAAGCTTGATCTGTGTTTAGATAATGTTAGAATAACTTGATTTAACTTTGTTTTAGCTTAATACATCAAAATCGGTTCATAAATTGATTCAAATCTCACAAAGTCAAAGTTATCAAACTCGCTTCTAAAGTTAAAAGTTGTCAAAAGGTTTTTCACCAACCTATGTGGATTTTAGAGGATTCATTTACGGTTCAAAGTTTTTGTAATTTTGGGATATTGAATTTCAACCGTTGAGAAGTCAAAAGTGATTTTGATAATTTTTGGAAATCGACTTGAGCTTGTTTAGAAGCTTGTTTTAGAGTTATATGTTCTCTGCTCACACTCAAGATATATCGAGAGTGTGAAACAGGACCTTGCAACAACATATCTGTTTCATTTAGGTAGTTATTGGCTCATAATTGGTTTACAAGAACTTTGGTTGGTCACATCGAATCCAAGTTCGGATTTAGCCTTTGCTTATTAGGTAAGCTTGTGCTTAAGCTAGAAGTTAGGAGGAAAAACTGTTTTGGCACTTAAGCTTTTAAATCACCAAATCATTGTAGTTTGCATTTCAGAGGTTTAGACTAGTTTAAATAGGTTAGTATTAAGTAGATCTTACATACTCTAGCTTTTGTGATAATTTGGTGCTCATTTGGTACATTTAGCTTATTACAAGTGCTTATTTATAAGCACTTTTCATTACAGAACCAAATTATTGCACACTAGCATAGGTTTTCTTAATTTTCATAGGTTTAGAATATAATTTTAGACTTTTCCTGAATTTTTCATAATTTTTCAGTACTGTTTGCTATTTTTCCTTATTTAAAACAGTTTTTAGGACTTTTTAATTAGCCTTTATTGCAAATAAATCAGAAAAGCTTCAAAAAAATAAGTTTTCAATTTTCATAGATTAAGATAAATATAAAAGCCAAAAAATATTTTTCCATAATTTTCCTAGTTTAAATAGTAATTTTAGCAATTTAATTAGTTTTAAATAGTTTTTAAATCATAGAAATTAGAATATAAATCGAAAAAATACAAAGTTAGTTTTGAAAATTCTCTTTAGTTATTTTAGATTTTGAAAATAGTTTCATAATTTTCCTCTTTAATTTCATAATTTTAGTATTTTAATTTAGTTTTAAAGTTTAAAATTAGTTTTAATTTAAATTTATAAAAGTAAAATCAAGAAAATCCAATTTTAAAAATAGTGATAGCGTTTATTTAATATAATTTATCTTTTTAATTTCTTTCTCGATTTTTCCTTTGTCATCTAGTATTATCATACCCTTGGCCTGCTCAATATCACTGATCACTACGCGCTTTAGCTTCAATCGCATGACCGTTGGGACTTAACGACACAGGAAACACTAAACTCTATTGGACTTAATTGCATTGGTCTCGGTGTTTGGCGTTTATTACGGTTTACCATTCAAGTGGTTGACTTGTGTAATAAACTGACCGTTTGGGATCGACCGGTCGACCGGGTTATGGAATAATAAGCGTCTACGAATGAATAATTGAGTTTATCGAGTTGACGAATTCGATAAGGTCTCTGCTTTATTCGAAACTTATTGGACTATGGAACTTATCGCTTAGGCGCCTCATTGTGTCGCGTTGAGTCGCATATTGTGTTGAATGGAGTTGCATATTGTGTTGCGGCGTAATATATTGGTTGTTGAGTGCATTCATGACATCATATTGAGTCGATACACCCACATGAGGAATACCAAACACTAGAATTAAATGGTGAAACGAGACATTTTGGAAATAAAGAAGTGGAACATATTGGGGTAGATGACGCTGATTTGAGGAATATATATATTAAAGTTGGTCTACATTAATAGGTTGTGCCGAGTCGATAGTTGCTGTGTTGTGATATCGTTATCTTCTGCTAGTGTCTATTTGTGCGTTGATTGCTTGCGTTGATTGCTTCAGGTGAGTTTCATAGCCCCAATTTTGTCTACGTTTTAACTCCGTTTTGAACTATTTTGGGGTGAGAATCATGCTACTGTTTTTGGACCGTGAAAAGTATTTGGATTTGCTTATGTGCTTGTTGTATAGATAGTTGTCTTTGTAGTTGTTGCCTTAGTCTAGGTTTAACCGTGCCTAGCTAAGAATAGACTTCTACATCGACCTAGTCTGGGGTTGGCAATTGTTCTAGATTTTGCCACATCGGTCTTTGGACTAGAGTCACAGGGGCCGAGTAATCCACGGATGCGGATTTGATTGGAGATCCGGTAGGATCATGTGTGAACAGTATTTACCTATCTTAGGTCTTGCATAGCAAATCAACTCTTCTGGTCCACTATGATTTTGTTGAACTTAAACCTATGAATTCACTAGCGTGGTGACCTTCTAGCATGATTTCTCGGGTAATTGAGAGATGTTTGGATTACTTGATCGGTGGAAGCTTGGCATGGGCGTGGTTCAAGGATTATTTTCCGACTACGATAAACTATGGGGACCTATCTTAATAAATCATGTTTTGGGCCTAATATTTATATTTTGGATTAAATGTTTTGAATACTTAAATTTGGTATTGGTTTTGAATTTTAAATGACTATCTTTTGGCTATACTTGTGTGCGATACCAATCCAAAAGTAACGCCCCGAAAACTAGATTAAGTCTTCCATTGTCATCGAGATTTGGGGTGTTACATATTCGTATCGAGCTCAAGGTTATAGAAATTAGGTATTTTATAAACCACAAACTATAACCACTTTTGAGAAAAATTGATCCTCGACCGACGACGCTTGCCATGACGAAGCTTCTTATTTGATTATAGTATGAACTGCGAATTGAATAATGAGATGATATGTTAAGGGATATTGTGAACTGCTTATGGAAACGTTATGATATGGAGATATGATTATTGATTTCGGAAACGATATACGATTATTGATTTTGGAAATGAGATACGATTATTGATTTTGGAAATGAGAGATGATTATTGGTTTTGGAAAATGAGATGTGATTATCGAGATATTACGGAATTTGATTTGAGTAAACGGTATATTATGATTTTGGAGTTTTAACTCGATTGATTTGATATGTGAGTATGTGATGGAACGGAACTTATGTGTTTTATTTAAAGGCATATTTTGAGTAACGCGGTACCTCTACTTTTAAAGCTTTCATTATGTGATATATGTTTTCGGTTAAGTTGATGCGCTTGTTAGAACTGGTTGTTTTGAACACTTATACCTACCCTATGCCATTGTCACAGACTATGCCTTCACTAGCTTTTGATGTGTCTCGAGGAGGTCCTTGCGTAGCTAGTTCGCCACATTGACTCTCATGACGGTTCGCGAGGTGATCCTTGTGAGATTGCCCGTCGCACTAGTTCATCATCATCGGATCTTCCTAGTTCGTCTAGGCGACTCACTTTTCATCGGGTTTTAGCGAGACAGAGACTCTAGGCTTGCTTATAGCAAGATTGCCTGTATGTCCGTGAGACCACCATCATCACCTATCCGTTTAGCGCCCCACTCTCTCTGTCATCACCACGGTATCATCATGTCTTAGGAGGCCTAGATCTCTAGTGTACCACTTCGGGATTTACACAGATATAGACTCCGACTCATGGACTCTCCCCATGGATGAGGCGAGGAGGAGCATGAGGTTGAGGAGGAGCATGAGATTGAGGAGCGGTATGTTGATGAGGATGAGGATACTCGGGAGGAGGATGATGAGGATATCCCGGAGGGGTACTCTCCATTGCGAGTCTGCACATTCTCAAGGACCGAGTTCTCCTTTGCATGAGCACGAGTCCCACAGACTGCCCTTTGATATCGACTCACCAACCTACTCACCTTATATAGGTGGCAGTTGGGATCGAGATACCATCGGAGGGTGCTTCGGGCAGGAGTATGGAGGTGCAGTGCGATGTGGGAGAGGATTACCTCTTGGGGTACTAGACTTAGTCAATTGACCAAGCGATTGGTTGGAGTATCTAGGGCTAGTATTTTGGATACGAGTGTTGATATGGGTCTGTGAGTCGGGAGGACTAGGATTTTGCATGATGGTATGTCGAGCTCCGGGGCGGGTTGGGGACTTGCGGAGGGTTCGCGACTCGTGGCTGTTGATAGAGCGATTTGGCGTAGGATTGGTGAGTTAGAGAGAGTCGCAGAGCTTAAGAGTGATCGCGACGCTCGGCGGTAGAGTTAGCATCGTTATGGAGAGGTTGATGATGTTAGGAGATCGGTGAGTGATATTCGTGAGGCGTGACTAGATCGTATTAGATTCATGGTTTTGTACCATCTTGAAACTAAGTAGTACTTGGTTGAGATGTAGGATTATCTAGTTGTCTTAATAGTATCGTTATTAGGATCGTTTTTATTTCTTCGTATCCTTCCATGTATTTCCACTTTTGAAACCTATGAGTTATGGTTATGGGGAACATGCATCCTTTAGTTATGATGCGATGATCGATTGTTTCGCTTGGTATAGCGTTGTCCTTGTTGACCTTGATTATGATATTGGCGTTATTTAGTGATCATTGGAACCTAACTCTATTTTAGGCGTGGTTGTGAACCTATGAAACTGTTCTTCTTGCCTATAGAATGGTGGCAACAAGACGAACTTATGATGAACAACCGAGCGACTCTCCTTTGCTTTGTTGCCCACGGTCGTCGAGGTGGTCGTCCGGCCCGACCACACCACATGTTGAGAACCCTAACACCGATAACCCGGTGTGAAAACCGAATGTGAATGACCGTGCCGAGAATGGTCCTGTTCCACAAAACCCTCCGTGTGAACCCGGCCCACATTGACCGGCTAGTGTCGCGTCGTCGCCGAGCGGTAGTTGAGGCTAATCTTTCTAACACCTCTAGTGGAACCCCAATGTTGAATCGAACTCGAGGTTGTACCTACAAAGAGTTCGATTCGTGGTCCCATTGAGTTCGGAGGAACTTGGGGAGTAGTTTACCTGACTAGGTGGTTGGAAAAAACCGAATCTGTTTGGTGTGAGTAATCGTGATGAGAAATGTAAGTTAAGTATGCAACCTTCACGTTGAAGGACGAGGCGTTGACTGGTGGAATAACTACCACAATTCGGTGGGAATTGATGTAGCTTATATTATGACTTGGACTCGGTTTAAGACTCTCACGATTAAGACTTCTTGTCCTAGGAATGAAGTTAAGAAGTTAGAAAGTGAGTTACGGAACCATAAGGTTAAGAATCTGACATGGCGAATTATACTGCGTTTCCAAGAATTATCGTTGCTTTGCCACGAAATAGTTCGCCTTGAAGAACTTAAGATTGAGAGGTATACTGATGGATTGCCTTTAGCTACTCGAAATGATGTCATCGCTGCCAAGCCAACTAATTTGCAAGAGGCAATTGATGTGGCTCAGAGTTTGATGGACTCTTGTGTGCTAGAATTAGGAGACAAGAGTAAGAGTGATAGGAGTGATAAGAGGAAGAGGAACGAAGTTACAAAAGGGAATGGCAACAAAGGGCAAGAGACAGCCAGGGTGTTCGCCATAGGAAATGGAGATAAGAAAGGTTATGAAGGTAGTAAGCCTGTGTGTAGTCGTTGTAACCGACACCACCATGGACCATGCCCGATTGTGTGTAGGAAGTGCTCTAAGGTAGGACACATAGCCAAAGATCGTAGATCTCGTCCACTGCTGCGCACTCAAGCTGCACAAGGAGCGGAATTGGAAGGCTCTTGTCACTGTTTTGGATGTGGAAAGAAGGGACACTTTAAGAATGAGTCTTGAGCCGTGGATGAGGGAAATCTGGTAATGCAGAGGATTTGTTGTCGAGGTGTAGGAGGTAATGGCTTAGACCACATGAGCGTGAGGTTGTGGAAAACCGGAAACAATGGTGCTAGGAATCGGAGAGATACATGGGAGTAGCGCGTGTTTATGCTATTGGGAAGGAAGCTTGTGAGGACCCTAACGTGAGTTCTGACGCTCCTTCTCAATAATCGCTATCTTCCATCTTGTTTGATACGGTGCGGATATGAGTTTCGTATCCACCAAATTTATGCCATTACTAGGAATCTCCCAAACACCTCTAGGGTTTAGTTACGATGTGGAACTAGCGAATGGGAATAGAGAGAGATAGACACCGTAGTTCGAGGTTGTACCTTAAGTTTCTTAGATCGCCCGTTTAGTATAGACTTATTGCGGTTACCTCGGGAAGTTTTGGCGTCATTATCGGAATGGATTGGTTGTCGAAGAACGGTTACACATCATCTGTGATGAGAAGGTTGTGCATTTACCGTATGGCGAGAAAGTTACGAGCATACAAGGAGATCGGAGCGACTGGAAGTCCTTCCCGGTTGAGCATCATCTCTTGTATTAAGGCCCAAAAGTACATCGATAGAGGAGGTTGTCTTTTCTTGGCTCAATTTACGAAAAGAAAGAGGGGAAGAATGAAAGAAACCTTAACGATGTACCGTTGTTAGAAATTTCGGATGTGTTTCCCGACGATGCGCGAGGATTCCACCGTCCGACAAGTGGAATTCAAATAGAGTTGATTACGGTCTGCACCACCCGTGGCAGGGCACCATATCGGCTTGCTCCAAGAGAATTGGAGGAACTGTCTAAACAGTTGGCATAGTTGTCAGAGAAGGGATTCATTCGACCAAGTTCGTCACCGTGGGGAGCACCAGTGTTTTTTGTGAAGAAGAAGGATGGATCGTTTCAGATGTGTATTGATTATAGGGAGTTGAATAACTTGACAGTGAAGAACCGATATTCGTTACCTAGAATAGATGATCTATTCAACCAACTCCAAGGAGCTAGTATCTTTTCTAATATCGATTTACGATCTGGTTATCACCAGCTTACGAGTTCGAGAGAGGATATCCCTAAGGCGTGTTTAGGACTCGTTATGGACACTATGAATTCCAAGAGATGTCGTTTGGTTTGACCAACGCGCCGATTTTCATGGATCTCATGAACCGGCGTGTAAGCCGTACTAGATAAGTTTGTGATAGTATTCATAGGCGACATCTTGATATACTCTAAGAGTAGTGAGGAGCACGAAGAGCATTTGAGGCTCATTTTAGGATTGTTAAGAGAGAGAAGTTGTATGCCAAATTCTCTAAGTGTGAATTTTGGATTCCGTCCGGTGCAATTCTTAGGTCATGTGATAGATAGTCAAGGTGTTCATGTTGACCCACTAAGATTAAGGCCATTAAGGAATGGGCAGCTCTAAGAACCCATCGTAATCCGAAAGTTTCTAGGGTTAGCGAGCTATTATAGGAGATTCATTGAGGATTTTCCAAGATAGCTAAGTCGTGACCAAACTAACTTTCGAGAAGGATGTTAAGTATGAATGGGAGAAAAGAAAGAAGCATTCCAACTTCAAGGAGAAGTTGTGTAGTCGCCCATCCTAGCTTTGCTCGAAGAAGCGAAGACTTTGTCGTGTCTTATGACGCTTCGCATAAAGGCTTAGGTCTTGTTTTCATGCAGCGTGAGAAGGTGATTGCTTATGCATCCCGACAACTTAAGACATGAGAAAACTACACCACCCACGCCTTGAGTTAGGTCTTTGTAGTGTTTGCTCTTGGGATTTGGAGACATTACATGTACGGAACCAAGTGTGTAGTATTTACCGATCATAAGAGTTTGAAACATATCTTAGACCAGAAGGAATAGAACATGAGACAACGTCGTTGGTTGGAATTGCTTAGTGATTATGACTGTGAGATTCATTATCATCCTGGTAAGGCTAATGTTGTGGCTTATGCACTTAGTCGTAAAAAGGACATTCCACCCCTACTTGTTAGATCATTAGGAATGACCATTGTTTCGCCTTACCATCTCAAATTTTAGCCGTGAGCGAGAGGCATTAACGAAGAGAACCGTCATATGAGAATCTTCATGGAATGGTAGAAAGTGAAAGCGGCTTCTTGAAGCATTCGATGGAACATTATGCTTGAGAGCCGAGTGGATACCATTTCATGGTGGAATCCGTGAGTTGATTATGCACAAGTCGCATAAATCAAAATACTCTATTCATCCGGGCCGATAAGATGTATCGGGATCTTAAGAAACTGTATTGGTGGCCTAATATGAAAGCCGATATAGCTCGGTATGTTAGTTGGTGCCTAACTTGTTCTAAGGTTAAGGCGAACATCGAAACCATCGGGACTTTTAGTTCAACTGAACTCCGGAATGGAAATGGGAGCGAATAACCATGGACTTTATCACTAAATTACGAGAAGCGGTTAGCGGCAATGACGCTATCTCGGGTAATAGTTGATCGTTTAACTAAGTGCGCTTCTTAGCTATTAGTGAAACCGATAGTCTTGATAAGCTTGCTCGATTGTATCTTAAGGAGATAGTATCGCGTCATAAGTCCGATATCTATCATTTCCGATAGGGATAGTCGTTTACATCCCACTTTTGGAAGTCGTTCTGACGGTGTTAGGAGCAATTTGGATATGATCTTGCTTACCATCCAGGACCGATGGTCAAAGCAAGAGAACTATTCGGACTTTAGAGGACATGCTTAGAGCATGTGTTATTGATTCGGCAAAGGTGGGAGACACCTTCCTTTGGCGAATTCTCTTACAACAATAGTTATCACTCTAGCATTAAGGCCGCCCCATTTGGTATTTGTATGGCGAAAATGTTGTTCTCTGTTTGTTGGGTTGAAGTTGGCGAGTCAACTTACAGGTCCCGAACTTGTCTTAGAAACCACCGAGAAGATAGTATGATTTGTAATGGGTTTGCAAACCGCTCGTGATGACAAAGAGTTATGCCGATAAGAGGCGTAAACCTTTAGAATTTCAGGTTGGAGACCGAGTTATGTTAAAAGTTTCTCCTTGGAAAGGAGTGATTCATTTTGGGAAGCGTGGAAAACTCAATCCCGATATATTGGTCCCTTTCCAATCACGGAAAGAATCGGACGATAGCATACCGCCTAGAGCTACCATCGGGCGAGTAGTGTACACAATGTCTTTCATGTTAGTAATCTTAAGAAATGTCTTTCGGAGGAAAACATAGTGGTGCCTTTAAGAGATATTCGTATTGATGAGAAATTGAATTTTGTTGAGGAACGATTGAGATTATGGATCGTGAGGTTAAGAGGTTTGGAGAATAGCCGTTTATCGATTGTTAAAGTTCGTTGGAACTCCCGCATGGACCGAGTTCACTTGGGAGCGTGAGGGCGTTTTCCGTAGGAAGTATCCTAAGCTGCTTATAACACCAAGCAACTCGGAGTGAAACCCGGACGGGTTTCTTCCGAGGTCGAGGCTGTGACAAGCGGCATTTTAGTGAGTTTATTTTAGGTAACCGCATTACGTTAAACTAAAGCGAGATTTGCCTTTATCACTATTTTATAAACCATGACTTGATTTTATATCGTCTATTGGTTTTTATGATTTATTTCATTATTAAATGAGTTATCGTATGAGTTTTAACTCTATTTGGTAGGCACTATTCGATTCGGCACTAGAAAAGCCTAAAACAAGAGTTATTGTAACTTTTAGACCGTAACTCGAAAATTGACAAATAAATAGTCAAAACTCGTGGAAAAACGTAAATAACGATGTTGGAAAGTTGAATAAATGTTGTGGGACACTCGGGGGACAATATGTGAGCTCGGGATTAGGTAAACGGGATAGTTACGAAAAATTACAACCCGACCCTCCCCTTTCTCTTGAAGCTGGCGCCCCCTCCTCCCAAATAATTATTTTTGAGGTCCCTAGTGGCCTAGTATAAATAACCACCCAAACCCTCATTTCACCTCATTTGTTTCTCTCTCTAAAAACACACATATCACCATTTGTCTCTCTACCTTCTCACTCTAAAAACCCTAAACCACCACCTTGTGGCCGCCACCACTGTTCCGGCCATTTTCTGGCCACCACCGGCGCGTCACCCAACACCTCCACCACCAAAAGAAAGATCTCTTTCTCCTCTTTCCAACCATATATCATACGCCCCATTTGGACCTCCATAACACCTTCAAATCGTTGAATCAAGAATCGTACTTTTGCGGTTTCAAAGGGCTTTTGCAATTGGTGATTAGATAAGGTAAAGGGAACATGTTTTGAGCTTGATTGGGCAATAAAAACCCACGAATTGAAAATTAGGGTTTCGACCTAATTATAATTTTTGGGGCTTTTGGGTGGAACATGAAATTAAAGCTAATTAGTGTATAAATAAACAAGTAATTAGTGTTTGGTACATGTGTGGTGTATTAATTTGATGGGTTTGTGCATTTAGGGTTTAGTTGCATATTTTTGGTTAAGATAGATGATGGGTTTTGTGTTTGGTTAGTGTTTGGAGCTTGAATGATTGGATTGGGATGTTGTGGAAGTGATTTGGATGTGTTTGGATTGGTTTGGGATGGCGTATGAACCACCATGGTCACGTACGTGACCCATGGGTTGGTGTACGTGACCCACTTGGGTCATGGGTCTGAGTCAGGTCGATTTGGTAGCTTGTTGATTGGTATTGTTGAGGTTTGGATGAGACGCGTGAAGCCGAAAAGCTTCTAGAGCTTGTTTAGTTCACGTGGTCTTGACCTCGACCGTGTCATGACCATTAGGGTCATAACATTGGTTTCGAGTACTTTTGGTTGATTGATTGGTTGGCGAGATTGTTTTGAGTTGGTTTGGGATTGAATTGCGAAATTAAGACGTTTAATTTGGACTTGATATATATAATTGTCAACTTTGAGCTACGTCGGTGTTACTTTGACTTTTTAGTCAATAGTTGACTCTGACAAAGCCGTAACATGGACTTTAGTATAATTTGGACTATTGATTGATTAATTGTTAGGAATTGGAAATTCCATGTTAAAGAGTCGGTCACCCCAATTATAGTCTAGCATAAGTTAGCTCGTAGACTTGTAGTTATTTACGTTATTTAGTAGTTTATTAGTTAGCTTGTAGCGTAGTTTAGTTTAGTGTAACACCGTGGAGGAAGGACGGTCTTTACCCAGCTGTATGCGATCCACAATCCGTCGGGAGGACGTTTAGTTTGTAAGTATAAATACCCCTTCCATCCTTGGAAGGGGTGGAGCTTTTCAATCTAACATTCCATAATTTGTGAAGCAAGTCTCTAGCAAGAAACTCCCTCTCATCTCTTTCTCTCTAACTATGGCAAACATGTATTTCCATCATTCAAGACCACCCGAATCATCAACACAATAATATTTCGATCCTACATTAAAAGCCGAGAAGTTATGACTCGTGCTTGTGGACTCGAAACGAATAACGATATGAGATTAATAATGAATTTGTGAAATATAATATATATATATATATATATATATATATATATATATATATATATATATATATATATATATATATATATATATATATATATATATATGAAAATGCTAATAAACTATGAAATGGGAATAATAAATGGGCTTTTGTACCAAAATTATCGATAACAAGTCTTATCTTGTTATTTACTATTTTAAGCGGAAACTAACGACTAAATTGGAAATGTTTTGCAATAAATAAGTAATTAATGTTTGAGTACCGTTTATCAATAAATATCAATTGTGGACATTTAATATTGGTTTAAGTATTTAATAGCTTACGTTGTGTGCATGGGTTACGGATAACCTAACATTAATAGTGTTGATCACGTGGGTAGCGGACTTATTAGGTTGGCGAATCTAATAAGAACCCGCTAGAATGCGTTGGATAACCTTATTAATGGGTGACTTATCCTTATGACTCGTTAGGGTGCGACGGGTTATGGAATAATAAGCGTCTGAATGAATAATTGAGTTTATCGAGTTGACGAATTCGATAAGGTCTCACCGTTTATTCGAAACTTATTGGACTATGGAACTTATCGCTTAGGCGTCTCATTGTGTCGCATTGAGTCACATATTTTGTTGAATGGGTTGCATATTGTGTTGCGAAGCATAATATATTGGTTGTTGAGTGCATTCATGGCATCATATTGAGTCAATACACCAGCATGAGAATACCAAACACTAGGATTAAATGGTGAAACGAGACATTTTGGAAATAAAGAAGTGGAACATATTGGGGTGAATAACTTGATTTGAGGAATATATATATTAAAGTTGGTCTACATTAATAGGTTGTCCGAGTCGATAGTTGTTGTCTTTGTGATATCGTTATCTTACGCTAGTGTCTATTTGTGCATTGATTGCTTCGTTGATTGCTTGAGGTGAGTTTCATAGCCCACTTTTATCTACGTTTTGAACTATTTTGGGGTGAGAATCATGCTCTTGTTTTTGGACCGTGAAAACTATTTGGTTTGCTTATGTGCTTGTTGTATAGATAGTTGTCTTGTAGTTGTTGCCTTAGTGTAGGTTTAACCGTGCCTAGCTAAGAATAGACTTCTACATCGACCTAGTCGGGGTTGGCAATTGTTCTAGATTTTGCCACATCGGTCTTTGGACTAGAGTCATGGGGCAGTAATCCACGGATGCGGGATTTGATTGGAGATCCGTGTAGGATCATGTGTGAGCAGTATTACCTATTTTAGGTCTTGCATAGCAAATCAATTCTTCAGGTCCACTATGATTTTGTTGAACTTAAACCTATGAACTCACCAAACAGGTGACCTTTTAGCATGATTTCTCATGTAATTGAGAGATGTTTGGATTACTTGATCGGTGGAAGCTTGGCATGGGCGTGGTTCAAGGATCATTTTCGATTCGATAAACTATGGGACCTATCTTAATAAATCATGTTTTGGGCCTAATATTTATATTTTGGATTAAATGTTTTGAATACTTAAATTTGGGATTGGTTTTGAATATTAAATGACTATCTTTTGGCTATACTTGTGTGCGATACCAATCCAAAAGTAACGCCCCGAAAACTTGATTAAGTCTTCCGCTGTACCGAGATTTGGGGTGTTACAGTTGAAATGATTTTTTTTTCCTTTTTTATTTTTTATTTATTTGAAGCAACAACCTTAACGTTGCGTTACCTTCTTAACTTACCCACGTTAACGCATGCTTAACTCAAACACACGGTATGGTTAACGCATCTTAATGCAGGTGCGTTAAGGCTTAACGCAAGTGGTGCGCTAACGTCACCAGTAACTTTCATGAGATAATTGAGAATTTTGTGTAGCATTTTTATTTGAAATTAAGATGCTTTTTGTTTGTTAAAGGCATCTTTAAGTGTATGATATCTTAATGAGATTGTCTTTGTAAACCCACCATGTTTGGTGGTTTACATTATGCACAGGCTTGTGAATATATACTCATTTTCAAATCAAACCTAATAACCCAGGTACCAAAAAGTTTGTATCAAACATCGAAGTTTATATATAAAGCTTATTTGCAAAAAATATTCTAGATCAAGACATCTGGAGACCAAGAAACAAGTGTACAAAAAGAATAGTTCAAAAGAAATACTTGGTCACGAAAGCATGTCCTTACAATATCACAAATAAGTGAGTGTATGTCATTTCAATTAAACTCGATGCATTGAACAATAAGCCTTTATAGCTGATGTCAAACAGTAGAGTTCGTGCTTAGAGCAATGGGTGTGGGTATTTCGTAGCTCGCCGTGAGCTGAGCTGAGCTGGAGCCTCGCCGTGGCTCGCCGCCATACCACCACCCCTCGCCGTGGTGTGCTTCTTCGTGGTGACGATGAGGTAAATATTCTGACAAAAGCCTGTGAACCAAAACGGATTAGAGCATTTTGTTCAAGTGTGTGTTTGTAGTGTGTTTGTGTGTGTAGAGTGTGTGTTTGTGTGTGTGAGATTTTTGGGAAGAAGAAGAAGACCTTTTTTTTTTTTTTTTTTTTTTAAGTGATTAATGTGGGATGGTTTACATTTTCTTTTTAATTTATAACTTTTTTTTAAGTATATTGTATTGTATTTTTATTTTGATAAATAAATTTAGTGTATTTAAAAATTTGAAAAAAATAAATAAAGTGATAGTGGTGGGCCTCAAATGAAGAGGTTGAAGTTTGTTATGAGAGCATCTCCAATGCATTATATCATTTTGAGTTCAATACATTGTCATGTCAGCATCTCCTTTATTCATACAAATCACTCACAATGCATTGAAGTTTAATGAATTTCCACGTCATATATTTTTATTACTTATAAAATACTATACAGATATATGTAGCACACATGTTTAAATCAATTATAACTTATTATATAATAACATTCACATAACAAGATATTTTTAAAATTAAAATGCATACATAATTATAGTAGTTTACTATTGTATGAAACCTTCATTTAGATTACACAACTGAGTTATATAGATGATTAGAAATAGTTTAAGTGCTTGAAACATAAAACAAAATTTAGTTTCTAGTAATAAATGTAAGGTTGTGATTTTATTAAAACATTAAGTGGCCAAAGTTTTAATTTATGTGGTCGAACATATATATGGGCAAAAGAGATTAGGTTGCTGCATATTCAACTAATTATAGTATATTATATAGATGGAAAAGTAGTTACAGAATGATGAAAGTATTAATTGTTAACCAATTTGTTAATCCTTTATCTTATTGGTCTATGGGTTGTCTTTACCCTTTTAATGCGCCCATTATGTCACACCATATAGTCTTCACAGTTTCCTACTGGCCAAATGGAGGTGTGACATTTACTGTTCACTACAATTAGTAGCTAACTACTGATTAATAATTTGTAACCCAAACGTGAAACACTCCCTTTGACTTCTTGGAAAACTAATACATGTACTACATCATCCTAGCCATACAAATGTGTAACCAATGTGTACTAAACCATACCACGTATATACCAAACATCAAGTACCAGAAAGTTCATCACCTAAATACACTATTACAAAACTTTGTTACAAAAAAACCAGATACACTACAGCACCTTACAAACTCAAACTACGAAGAAAAATCACGAAGGAAACCAGCTGCATTCTGCTACAAACTTTACTCACCACACCAGGCTGCGAATTCGTAAACCATGTATTCCCTACAGAAAATTGTACATACATGATGTAGTTATGCATTGAATAGCACTGTCACTTATGCATCTTATGTATTACAACATGATGTAGTTATGCACTAAACAGCACTGTCACTTATGTATCTTATGTATTACAGCCTGCTCCTAATTAACTTTTTTTTTAATGCTCATTTCATGTTGCAAAATCCTACATCATGATGCATTTACAGAAAAAAAAAAAAAAAACCCCACAAAAATCATTATTCTTAACTTAATTACCTGGATGTCCCCTGCATGTACACAGTAGGTTGACTCCTTTTATACTTTTTGCTTCCATAAATCTGATATGCAATCTGAAGCTCACTCCGAAAACAAACCGCACGTAATGTGATAAAGAAGAGAATAACAAAAGATGTATTAAATAAGTTTAAAAAAATACCTTCTACACAAACAACATTACAAACACTGCTTCGTGGTGGGTGTCCACAAGATAGTTTATACCTTTCACACACGACACTTCATGAAGGATCATGGTAAATTCATAAAATTTCGATTTAAATGGTTTGACCAAAAACGGTCAACGTTTTTTTTGGGTAAGGAGATATGGTAAATTCATATAAAAAGACACACCAACAATAGTTTGTATAAAAAATAAGTCAATAAAATTAACAAAAAAAGTAAACACCATGACACAGCAGTAATTTTACTTGTTAATAGATATACAATACTACGTACAAGAATATGTTATTTAAGAATAAGGATCCTCAATGTTCATTTGAACATTAGAGTAATCAACTCTTGTGGTAATTGTGCACTGAGATAAAATAAAATAAATGTTTTGCTAATAGCGATGTACAATTATCACAAAGATGACATTACTTCTAATGTTGAATGAGCGTTAGAGGATCCTTATTGTTATTTAAATGTAGAAAGATCATGGGCCACCACATCCGTTTAAAGATCGGTTGTTCGGTATTGACTAATGTTTCAATCAACGGATGACTTGAATTCCACGATCCATTGCATGATGACTCATCAAGCCATTAATCGTATAATGAGGCCCCATTGTGGATGCCACGAGGAGGGTTTGTTGTGGAGGTTTGTTATCTTTGAGGTGGCCATGGTGGCGATGATGAAGAGTATGAGTTCTTCACTACACCACCGCTCTTATTTGCATTGTGTTATTACCATACTTTATAATCATTTGGCGATTGTTGTTTACTTGTTCCCAATTTATATATCTTAAAATTTGATAATAGTTGATCCTAACTCTTACTATCCATAATGCGTCTACTCGTTTCAAAAGCTTTTGTCATATAAAATATCAGAAGCTTATGTCATAAAAATGTCATTTTTCAAAAATAACTCAAATGCAAAAAAGTCATTGTATAGCTTTTTTGGTACTTTCATCAAACTTTCAATTAAAGGCGCCCTTACATACTAACAATGAAATAGTATTAGATACTTGAACACAAAAAGTAAAATAAAGAAAATTATGTAAATGAGTGTGCAAATATTTGCCATGTTTACTTTCTCCAGCGACTTCTAAACATCTAAACTATATTTACGATCCATAGTACACTTAGCAAACGGATACAATCTAGTCATTGACGACCCATTTTCACCTTCGTCTCCAAGGTGTGAAACTAATTATTTGTCTCATTGTTCTAACTTGTACTCGAGGGATATATCGAAATTCCTTCCAATTGAGTGCACTACAACTATTTTACGATCGATAGTAAAACTCATATAATTCAATCATCATCCACTCATCTTCACTTCGTTATCTAAAGTATGAAAGTAATTTTTGTCACCTTGTTAACTTGTACTCGGGGATATATCGAAATTCCTTCCAATCGAAACTTAAAATTAACGTAAGGTTACTATCTAGTCGTGTATGAGATTTGTGGTGACAAGAATTGAGTTATGTGTTTGAGATTTCTGCATATGCAATTTCAAGAAAAGCATAGCATACGCTGTCACACAAGACTTCAAACAATACAACCCCAAAAGAGTATACGTTTGACTCTTTTGTTAGGGTACCTATCACCAAATATGACTCATGTAAAAACGAAAGGTACATACAACATCACTATTTAGATTGGCCGATTTTTGAATGCCCTGAATGAGAGACTTCAACTTTCCTAATCTCATTTAATAATAAGATGTTACTGCTTTTTATGTCACCGTAAAGTGCTATATGTTGAGTCCCCTTTCTTATTATGAATGTAGTTTAGCCCACATGCAACACCAATATATATCTTGCCTCGTAAGAGCACCAACCCTTAGATGGCGATCGAGACTTCCATAGTATCTCATAAACAAGGATCTTCTCATAATCATCGCCACAAAATTACGAAGATAGACCAGAGTTTCATGTGTGTAATGAGAAGCCATCATGAACTCTTTGTACAAGTTCCCACATCCACCACTTTCGATAACATTGGTGTCCTCGAAGTTTTTATTGGCTAATTTTATCTCCTCCAAGAAAGCTGCCATCATCTGTTGATCAAATAATAATGACATAAATCAAATCGAGTGATCAAAGTAGTCGATCTAGAATGGAGATGCAAATGAATATGATGAAGTTGGGACAACATACAAACATTTATTATTTCAGGCATATAAACTTTGCTAGTACCTAATCTTATACGCACTGAATTCCCTTTCCATGAAAAGAAGCAAACATGTATTAAGGCTACATAACTTAATCAGTCAAATAATGCTTAATTAACAGGATGGATAATGAACATGACATCATTGTTCATATTGTTTGCTATGTATACATAGAAGCTACAGCTACTTTATTATAAGCCACTTATGCATATAGTTTTTCTCAACTAATCCTAGTTGTATAAATAAAGCATGAGGCACATACAAACAATAACAATCCCAGACAATAGACAAACCTAATAAATTAAATAACAATTTACAAAGAATGTAAAAAACATACAACTTTTTCATGTGCAATAATTTAATTGCATATCATACAAACATAAGAATAAACATGACAAACATACAAATATACATACCAAGTATATATATTAAATCCATTAAGCTAAAACATATATGGGAATTTGAGATTAATATCATAAGTCATGACTATAGATAATACTTACGTTTGTAACATGACCATCAAAGTATCTTGAGATCACATCGATTAAGGTAGTGAGTGTTTTTGTGTTTGATTGTGTATGTGTGTTGGGTTGGTCTAGATATATAGATTATATTTGATGGATTGCTTAGATTGGATCTGAAGGAACATTTAAGAGCCTAAAGTCAACACCTAACCAAAGAGGTACCAGAAGATAAATTAAAAAAGTACTGCACGAAGTTGCAAAGAAATGGACGTAGCATCATCAAGCTTGACTTTTGGTTTAATGAAGAGGTAATTATGTGAATGTAAAAAGTTAAAAGAATAAAAAGTGGTAACACTTTGAGAAGCGTTGGTAGAGAATTTCGGAAAAATGAAATGAAGCGGAGAATAGAAATCATTACAAATTTTGTTCGATTAAATGTTTGGTAACAACGTGTACGGCGCAAGAAATGAAAAAAAATAAATAACAATTCTAAAAAAATTGTTTTTTTTTAAACATTATTTATTTTAAATAACAATTCTAAATTTTTTTTTTTTTTAAACTGAGTTTTTTTAAACAAAATTTATTATTATTATTATTATTATTTTAAATAACAATTCTAAAAAATTAAAAATTATTATTATTTTTTAAAATTATATTTTTGAATAACAATTCTAAAAATTTATTTTTAAAAAATTATTTATTTATTTATTTTTTAAAAATTATTATTTATTTATTTTTTAAATAACAACTCTAAAAAATTATTTTAAAAAAAATTGATTTTTAAAAAAAATTTGAATTTTTATTTTTTTAAACAACAATTCTAAAAAATGATTTAAAAAAATATATATTTTTTAATTTTTTTAAATAACAATTTTAAAAATAAATTATTTTTTGTTGATTTCTTGGTACAAAGAATTGGTTTCCATTCAAAAATGGATGGAATTTGGAGAATTCAAGTTATGCCTAAATGTAATTCTCAAAGAAAATGAATTCTCTCCCTTTTTTTTCTCTACTCAACCAAACAAGAGAAATCATTTCATTTCCATTTCCTTTGGTTCATTTCTCCCAACCAAACATGCCCTTAGCTCGTATTCTCCGGTTCAGGAAATTGCTTAGAGCAAACAACAGTTCACCAAGTGAGTTAAACCTTAACTCAATCGCGTTAAGCTCACGTTAACCACATCGCCCCCTTGCGTTAAAGCCACGTTAAAGCTTTAACGTGGCGTTAATGTTGATTTTTTTGTGAGTTAAGCTTTAACTTCCACACCGTGTGGTGAGTTAAACTTTAACTCGGTTTTTTTTGTTTAATTATGATAAAAGTGAGGCAAAAAATGTTGAGTTAAGGTTGAGTTATGATACGTGTTTTTTTTTAAAGTTAAGGTTAAGATGTTAAAAGGCGGTGTGGCGGCGGCGTGACAATCGCGTTAGAGGAAGATGCGGTGTCATTTCGTATCGTCAAATCAATGTCATGTCAGTATTCCACAATTCACATTTACACACCAAAAATACTCATTCTGCAGTGACATGTCGTTTACGTGCCGTTTCGTAGTAGTTTTTGAGCCATACAATTTATTTTTTCTTTATATTTCAAACAAACTAAATTTTCATTCATAAAATAAAAACTACAACTTACAATACGAAATATAAAATAAAACATACAAAAAACGTTACAAATTTTTATAAAACACATGCGAAACTAAAAAAATACAATACTAAATTTGCTATTGTCGATATTTTCTCATTATTTCATCTTTTTTGCATTTTGATGAAGAAGGCTTGGTCCGGTGGCAAATTGTGGTCGGTTGAAGTGTAAAGAAACTTCAATTCTTCCATTTTTAGTATGCCCTCGTCTTTCTTCCTCGACACCTTGTACGCTGCTTGAGCGTCTTCTCGTTTGAGTCAAAACTCATTTTGCATAACATCTGCTAATTTTGGTGGGTTACTTCCCACGGTGCTCGACGAGGTTTTGGATTTTGTTTTTTTCGAGGCTCGTGGCTTGCTCGAGGGACGTGGTCTCGGATCATCGCTGAATAACTCGACATGTCCGATGAGATTAACCGGGTCGGTCGAATCCTACTTGCCATGTTTTTCAATATTTTTACGCCCTACCTTGAGTAAACGGTTGATTTCCCTATTGGGACTCATCACGATATTGATCACTTTTGTATCTGTTACTACTTAATTTCGTTCATTTTCACTTTTTAGGTCTCTTGATGGCAAATTGTTTGGAATGACACTTATTCGAGCGAAAAAGCGCGAATATCTGAAGAAAATGGCCAAAGTCAAGAATCGAGACACTCAGTTCTTTGGGCGAAGGGGACGGTGTTCTGACTTAATAGCGACGCCGTCGCGACACACCTCGAGACGACTCGAGAGCAAATTGCTATTTTACAAGTGGCGACATCGGGTTTAAAGAGTAGGGTGTCACAACTCGACGCGGCCTAGATTTGGATCTGACGGTGTCGAGAGGTTGAAGCCGACGGCATCACAAGCATAAGGTGACACCGTCGCGAGTTGACTTGGCCAAGCGAAAACCTAATGGAGGCGACCAGCGGCGTCACAATTAAAGAGTGGCGTAGTCGCATATTGTAACTCTATATATAGAATTGAATTTTCGATTATTTTAGAGGTAGTTTTGTGGAGTAAAACCTAAACCGAACATAAGTCATCTCAGGCGATATCTTAGGGTTCCATACCCTATTTTACAACAAGATAAGTGATTTAATTCATTGATTCAATTATGTCTTCAATTGTTTGTGTGTATGCTTACATGTTTTCCATGTCCGGCTAATTTACTTGTGTGTTTGCTTAGATCTATGAAACCTAGGTATTGAATATTGATTGGTTGTCTCTTATCTTAATTGTGGTTGACCTAGTATTGCGATAGATCATTCGTTGTGTTTTTAATGCTTGAGTAATCTTTGTGAACATTAGTTTATAATCACCTAGAGTTATTGTAGTCTAAACATCCAAAGATAACCTTAGAGATTAGTTTATGAATCCTAGAGATTTCGTAGGCAATAACCTTAAGGTAGTCTCAAAGAGTTAGGGAAAATCGCATACCCTGCGACCTTAGAAGACACAACGCGTTAAGAATAAGGACGTAACAATTCAACCATCAATAGGAGATAACTAGGGAGTAATAGCATCTAAGTAAACACATTTTTAATCATCATAAGAGCACACAACAATAGACATAGACTACATTCACCTTAGTTTAGATAATTAGATAAGTAGAGTAATCGGTAGAAATACCACCCCCCAAATCCAATACCCCGAGATTCGTACCTTTCAATTTTCTAAAAAACATAAAAAAAAAATCTTTCTCAACTGACCTTAGCGTAGTAATTTCTCACTAGCATTCCTATTCCCTAAAGAACGATATCAATTCCGAGGCTTACCCTAATACTACACTACAACGATTAGGTTCATCGCATAGGGTGTTGAAAACTTGCTCAACGAAAAGGAAGTTTCTTTGACCCGAGCGGCGTTGTGCGCGTATCAAGTTTTGGCGCATTGCGGGAATAGAATAGCTAGTTAGATTTTCACCTCGTTTAGGTTTCCTTGCTTGATTCCTATTAAGTAAGCTCTTTTTCTCATTTTAGTTTCCTCGTAGTCTATCCCCTTCTTCGTGACCTTTGTTAGTAATCCCATCACTTTTCATCATGGATGGTGATAATCTACCACCACCAACAACCCACCACCAAATAAATCACTTTCACTCAAACCACAATCAATGACCAACACAACCGCCAAGCCGTTATGTGAGTAGAAACAACGACCTTCAAGATTTGCAAAGGTATTTGATAGTACAATTAGGGATCTTTGTTGAGAAAGTGGTTAGCGCCTCATTGTTGGCTCCATGATCGTGATGGTCGGATAATGGCTTAGTGGATAAAAACGTGAATGAGGAGGATAGTGCTTATTTCAATCTTTACCCACTAAGGAAGAGGTTGCTTACCATTAATACATAATCGATAATCCCGATCACCCATCATTAGGATATGTTCAAAGATCGGGAGAAATCCTTGGAACCTCAAAATCCTTGTATGATCGATATAGGAATCTCGAGCATGCTTACATAGATCTGGAATCTCCATTAATGTGATGTCATCACCGCTTTACAATGACTTTATGAATGAGCGACTTAAGATTAGGAGAGACCCTAAGTATCCGGGTGGGGTTTGCAACTTTGTGGGAAGAGTCAAAGATGTACTGGCGTCTTTATAGGAATTTCACCTACTTAGTTGATTTTGTGGTCCTAGAAGACATCGGATGTGTCATTGACTATAGCTTATCCCAAGTAGTGCTAGGAAAACCGTTTGTTGAAACATCTAAAATGAGCCATAACAAGTATGAAGGAACAGTTAGGTTTAAGGAAGGGGCGATGAGATAACTTATAGGATGCCTTGGAAGGCGAATGGATATGGCCCTTTATCCCTTTTGAGCGAGACAACATTAGAGCTTTTGAGGAAAAAAGTGAAGGCGATGTTGAAAAAGGTTTGAACTTCATGTGGGAGAAAAGGAGACTATTATAAGGATTGCTTGAACCTAGGGCCTAGGTATAGAGTCGATGAAAATTTTGTCAATATGATAGAATTCTCATTGAGAATGAAAACGAGACCACGTAGGGCACGACTTCGAGTCTAGCTACAAGACTCATAAATAAAGAAAAGCGCTTTGTGGGAGGCAACCCACCTAATTGTTTGCTTGTTTGTGTGTCGTACATCTTTTATTGATCGTTTATTCTCGTGTTTAAATTTGTAAAAATGCTTTATTTTGTCTTTAACCTCGTCTTAGTTACATATAAAGGTATTTTACAAAAGGGATAAGTGTGGGAGGATTACACACGTTTTCAAAAGAACGTGAACATGAAATTACGATTATTAAAAGATATACATGTGTGTTTGTTCGAGTCAAATGCTTGTATCGAGTCATAATGGATGTTTGCAGAAATTTTCCATATTTTAAAGATATAAATTTTCCATAATTTTTCTAGAAAATCGCAGACCGGTTTACATTAGGATAACACGATGGCTTCGGTCGCAACTGACGGCGTCGGGAGGAGTAAACGACTTACTACTTTTCTCGTTTACGTATACTTATATATATTTGGAATTTTCGGTCTTAATTTTCCAAAAAATCTATAAACATCCATTCCACAAGCATTATATCCTAGTTTAGTAGAGTCATATATCTCTGTTATCACGATTTTACGCGAAGGTTTCGTTTGTTTTCTTCAAGTGTGCAGTGTTTTATTTATCAAGAAGAAGATACATAAGATTGGAAGGAGCTTTTACGCATACATTCTTCTTGAAGAAAGATTTAACCACTACTTCACACGGATCCTACCGAGCTAATCGGGGAGTACTAGTTTCTTTCGTTTTAATTACCTTCCATTATCATAACTTTGATACTTTCGGGAACATTGGGGACAATGTTCAGTTTAAGGTGGTGTTTGTTTTTAAGAGGCTCAATCTAAATCGGAACCGCACATCCGAATCAACTGAGGCGTAAATGTCTCGAATCGACCGCATCTAAATGAGAAAAAACTCATGTTTGAACCACACATTTGCTTGCTCGTACTAATTTTTTTGGTTTTTTGTGTCGAAAGAGGCAACAAGAGGCATTGGACACCTCTCTCAAGTCTAGACCATTAAGATCTTACGCCTCGAACGTGCGAGCGGGAAAAAAAAAAAGCGATGCGAGCGACCAAAATGTCGACCCGCGTCGAGCGGTTCGATTAAGAGGCTATTAAGAGCCTCTTTATGAAAAACAAACACCGCTAAGTGTAGGAGGAAAAATAAAGCAGGATCTTTGAAACTATGCTTATCCTCGACTATTTGCCATGTCCAATTTCATTTGTGTAATAAACCATGAGAAATATCGGTTAGGGTAATTTTGGCACAAAATTTAAAATTTTTCATGATATGTAAGAGTGGGCCATTAGTTTTAATAAAGCGTCTCATGGATAGGAAGTTATATGACTAGCACAAAACCCTTTATCACTTAAATTCCACCCAAAATGTGAGGATCGCCCTTAGATTTGTAGAAATTAAAGCATTCCACTTTAATGCTTCGAGAGTGTACCGGTAGTATAATAGATTCTAGAAGTTGTTTTATGATGCATTCTGAGATCGCTAGTGAGACTACACTTGTGTAGTTAGGAATAACTAAATGATAAGAGACATTATGATAACCCTTGTTTGATACCCGTATTATAATTACTTCTTCCACATCGGTTGAGTAATTCCCCCACACCCTTGCATTGTACTCATCTTTAGTACACGGTACCCCTAGTTAACCCCTCAGAGCCTATCCTTTTCGTGGTTCTCGTAATGTTTCAGTTTTCCGGAATATCAATGAAGAGCATTGTTTACAATCCACCCCCAAATGTACACCCAAATCGCCTTAGCCTACCTTGTATGCACTCACTTTTAGTTCATCATTGTTATCATACTTAACCCTTAGTTTAATTATCTAGTTGCATGCATAAGTTGCAGAGTCGAGTCATATCCTTTGTACACAGTTTTGGGACGATTGAGACTCATGGGAACAGTTAAATTTTATGAAATGACGGGAAGGAACGTTAAATCCAAATTCCCTTTATTTACGTAATAATGTGCTCCAAGTGTTTTGATCTTTTCAATTCGGGTCAAATTAGTGTTAGAGTAATAAAAACTCAAGTGTAGGGATGTGCCTATAAATCCCTATTATTTTGATGTTATCGTAGAGGATGGTAGAGTAAAAGTGTATTTAAAAAAAAAAAGTTTGATGAAAAAAATAAATAAATAAAAAAAAATAAAAAAAACATACGGGCTACTATCCTACATCTATCATTAAATTTATGTTTGTTTGATTCAATTTATCTAGAGTTTAGAGTGTCGATTCTTGGCTTAGCAACGCCATTCTTCTCATGCTTGTAGCATAAAGATTTTTGACTTGCCACCACTAAATCGCCTATCCCACCAAACTCTTTGTTTCTCTACCGTAAGCCTAACGTTACAACCCTTTAAAAGACCTCTTCGATAGTTTTTCCTACGTGCTTACGCCAAAAGCGATGGAGGTTGGATCTAGTCTCAAGCCTATTGTAATCTATGTACTAGGACCGGTTAATGAGTGTTTATCTTACATTTCCAACTTGATATATTTCATATACACCCGAGAGATGAGAATATCCAAACACCACTTATGAGGTGCTAGAATGTAATTTCCGTGCTTGTTATGACTTTTGTGGGGCTTATACGTGTTGTGAATTGTTCTAAACTAATGCTTCATGACCCCTAACTTATAAATTAATTGGCTAAAAGCACATTTGCTTGAGGACAAGCAAATACCAAGTGTAGGGATATTTGATAAGGATTTAAAAGGTACACTTTTGAGGGGTCATTTAAGCCCTTAATTGATCACTTTGTATCCGTTACTTAATTTCGTTCCTTTTCATTTTTAGGTCTCTTGAAGGCAAATTGTCGGAATGACACTTATTCGATTTAAAAGGCGCGAATATATGAAGAAAATGGCCAAAGTCAAGAATCGAGACACTCAAGTCTTTGGGCCGAAGGGACGGCGTCACGACTTAATAGCGACGCGTCGCTACACCTTGAGACGAATCGTGAGAGCAAATTGCTATTTTACAAGTGACGGCATCGGGTTTAAAAGAATAGGCGTCACAACTCGACGACCTAGATTTGGATCCCGACGGTGTCGAGAGGTTGAAGCCGGTCGGCGTCACAAGCATAAGGTGTCGCCGTCGCGAGTTGACATGGCCAAGGCGAAAACCTAATGGCGGCGACCCGACGACGCGTCACAATTAAAGTGGCGCCATCGCATATTGTAACTCTATATATAGAATTAGAATTTTCAGATTTTAGAGGTAGTTTTGTAGAGTAAAACCTAAACCGAACATAGGTGACTTAGGCGATATCTTAGGGTTCCATACCTATTTTACAACAAGATAAGTGATTTACTTCATTGATTCAATTATGTCTTTAATTGTTTGTGTGTATGCTTGCATGTTTTCAATGTCTGGCTAATGTACTTGTGTGTTTGCTTAGATCTATGAAACCTAGGTATTGAATATTGATTGGTTGTCTCTTATCTTAATTGTGATTGACCTAGTATTGCGATAGGTCATTCGTTGTGTTTTTAATGCTTGAGTAATCTTTGTGAACATTAGTTTATAGATTGCGTGTCTCAAACGTTTGTAGATTGCGTTGAAACTTTGACAATTAAGGTTTAAAGTTGCCCACTTTCCCGTCAACACATCCTTGGTATGCTTGTGATGAGAAGCTTTGTTGAACTCGAAAAGAACCTTGTTCCAAAACGATTCGTCCTTTTGGTCATTTCACATTCGGCTATCCTCGGAATTGCTAACATAACACGAGGCTAATTAAGTTTCCTCCGCCGCTGTCCAATGAGAATGAGCTCGTAAGGTTTCGGGTTCTGGTTCATCTTCCTCGACGGGTATTTCGATTGTGTTACGTTTTGTAGGTCGTTTTCCTTTTCTTCAAAACTTTTGTTCGTCGTGGGACGACATTGGTTGGATTAGTGGTGACATTGACTGTTGTGTTTCTTGTTGTGGTGAATTTTGTTGAAGATTATGAAATTTTTGGTTAAGCATTTGTTTTTGGTATTGTTGATATAGTTGTTTGGAGGTTAATGTAGACATATAGAATTTGGTACCAAGCGGAGGATCTTGAGAAGATGTCGAGTGTTGGAGAAGGTGTCGAGGTTAGACGAGGATGATTGTTTTGATATGTTGAGAAGATTTTGAAAATTGATCGGGGTGTTGAGATATTTTTTAAATGAAATTAAGATGGAAAGTAGTTAACGTGTGTAAAAATGAATTTAGAAAATAAGTAATTGTGTGTAAAATTGGTTATATATTTGAGTTTATATAAAGCAGTAAATTTAAAAGTTTTAGTTATAAAAAAATTGGAAAGCAAGCCATTTTTATTATAAGATATGACAATTATGAACAAGTTAAACTTTTTTATTTTTGTATTTTTTGTTTAATTTTGTAACTTTAAAAAAAATGTTATTTGTATTTTAATTAATGAATGAAAATTTAGTTGGTTTAAAAAATGAAAATATAAATAAAATGATGGGTCCTAAAGGTGAAACCATGAAGAATGGAGTATTTTAGTGTGTGAGTGTTAAAAATGAGATACTGAAGTGACGCTGATGTGGCATAATAGCTTGAGCCACGATACCATTTGCTCTAATAAACATTTTAAAAAGTAAACTTTAAACTATACAATAAACACATACTATTTCAAATATCATGTTAGGATATTTGTACTAAAAAACAACTCATTCGATACATAAACTTTCAGATCCATTCTAATATGATACATGGAATCTTGTTTTCCCGGCAAAAGCTACTAAGTTAGATGTGTTGAAGTACGAGTTTATGTGACACTTACAATTGCTAAAATGGCTGCTTAGGTGGCATTATATATAATTTCATATATATATATTTTTTCCTTTCTTTTAATCATCATCAACCTTTTCACCTTCAACAGTCTCTCGTCTTCAACACCTCGATAACCACCACCTCCTATCATCATGACCATCGTTGTGTAACCTACAACTATTGTTTTTGCTATCACCATTATGTGAACATTGGTATATAACTAGTTTTTAGGCATTGCCTAATTTTGATATAGATTGGCAGCATAACATAGGCAAAACAATAGGTGTTTAGTCAGATTATTCTGAGAGGTATAAGCAAGGTTTTTAAAATCGGGATCTTACCTATGATCGTTTTCGACTTTGAAAGATCGAGATCTTAAGATCCTACTATATTGTCATTTTCTTAATGCGCGTTGTAAAATTATGCAAATCCACATATTATTATGTATCATATATCATGAAAGGTTTAGGTCAAAATTATGATCATGAAGTGTTTAATGCAATTAGCCTCTTGTTCATCATATTTTACAAACATAATACCTAAATTTATAGTTTTTTTAACTTGTAGTTTAAGAAAAGTAAGATTGGATCGAACGAGATCTTAAGATCCTATGATCAAGATCGGGATCCTATTAATATCCTATCTGGCAAAGATTCTACATAGGAACGAGATCGTTTTTTCTTTGTAGTATCGTAAAATCGTAATATCTTAAGATCATTATCGAGATCTTGACAACTATAAGTATGATCAAATATTCAAAAGAGAGAAGAATCGAGGGTCCTGTCATAACCATGGACAGACCCACATTGGTGCCGGGTGTGGCACGGGCAACACCCATTTTTAGGTCACGAAGTGCAAATGTTTTTCGAAAATTGTCATTTCTTCATCCGTGCAACACCCGAATTTTTTTTTTGCTACTTTTGTTTTTTATCATGTCAACTTTAGTTAGTCGTGCACATTTTATTTAGCCTAAAATATAATTGTAGAGAAATAAATAGCCCACTACTCCACTAGCCCATTAAACCCAAATTAATTAATCTAATAATACACCATAGAATATTATTGCATAATTCACCAAACAAAAGTCTCGAGGCAACTGTTCCTCTCATTCTCCCCATTCAACTTCCACAGTGGGCATCATCATTTCAATAGAGATCATAATTCAAGATCAAAAGGTAGATATTAAAAAATATTGTAGAGGCGGTTTCAACGATAAAAGGAACAAAACAAGCATTCGTGAGACTTAGAACAAGTGGGTTTGATGCATTTTTGAAGATAGTAAATTTTTTCTGTGAAAAACATGATATTATAGTATTGAAGATGGATGAAATTTGTGTTGCTAAAAGAAACCGAGTAGCTGGTATAAAGAATCGACACTATTTTGAGATTGATATATTTAACACAGTTCTGGATAAGCAAATACAAGAGTTTGGAGATCGATTTGGAGAGATAAGCACTGACTTGCTTATTAATATGTCAGCTTTGAGTCCATGTGATTCATTTACAATGTTTGATGCATCAAAGTTAATTACATTAACTACGTTTTATCAAGATGATTTTACGGATGTGGATAGGTTTTCTCTTAGGCGGGAACTTGACATCTACTATGAGACTATGATTCATGATACAAACTTTATGAAGTTGAAAGGAATTTCCGAGCTTGCTACGTTGATGGTGACACGAAAGAAGCATATTTATTTTCCTTTGATTTAAAAGTTACTGAAGCTTTCTTTAGTCTTACGTGTGGCAACCGCAACCGTAGAAAGATGTTTTTCGGCAATGAAATTGATAAAGACGAATCTCCGCAACAGATAATGTGAAAATTATATGAATGATGCTTTAATTTGTAACATAGAAATATAATTATTTGCGAAGGTTACTAATGAAGACGTGATAAAGCGCTTTCAAGGCTCAAAACGTCGAAGAAGTCAATAATAAGAGACATGGTACTTTATTTACTAGTTTGTAATTTTTTACAATTTATATAACGTTGATTTTTTTTGGGTACTTATGATTTTTTTTGTGCAACACCCATTTAAAAATCCTGGGTCTGTCCCTGGTCATAACATGAATACATGAAAGGAATGATAGAGTTGAATTGCATACATCTAAAACATCATTTGTTGTTGTTTCTCACTGTCTTGTAATGATCTGCTATCAATTTCATAGCTTATGGTCACCATATTATTCGGCTATCTTGCCAAATTGCTACCGTTTGTACCATTTTTTTTATTTACATTGATATGCTATGTAAAGTTGTTTATATAAGTATAAAAAACGCCCTTTATTCCTCTCGAATAAAAAATCTTATTAATTCTTATTTATTTATTAATTATAATTTTTTTTGCAAGAAATAAAATATTGGTGTTCATCAAATCTTATACCATATGGTTTGTAAGCATCAATATATAGGGTGTAAGGCGGTGAGGGGTGGGGTGGTAAGGGTGATAGAGGCAGAACAAGATGCGTTTGGAAGAATTCATATGAGTAAAATAGGGTATTTGGATTTGAGTTTAAGCGATGTGGGAACCAAAAAGCACAAAAATGTAATGTGCTACCAGTTTTAGCTGGTTTAATCGGTTTTAGAAAAGGGTCATACAAGCACGAAACATAAAGTACACGTATTAGACAAGTAGTTTTTTCGATACACATACAATAACGGGACATTTGAAAAAAATGTCTATATTGTATGACTTAAACCCTAAAACTATAATGATTATAGTCTCTACTTTTGTATATATATTTTTTTTAAATATAAACTTATAATCAAATGTGAAGAAATACTAAAATGAGAATGATGAGAAATAACTATAATTGCACATTAGAAATTATTGGGGTCTAACATACAGTTAGTCACACCGATCTATTTTACGAAATCGTTTTTTTATCCTTTACTTTTTTATATATTTTTATTAATTTATTATTTTTTATTTTTTATTTAGTTATTTATTTTGTCTACAAAGTAGATCAAGGTTAAAAATTAGTCTATTTTGAGAAATTTTCTATTATAAATGTTTATATTTTCATTTGAAATTAATTTTAAGATTAGTGTTCGTTTAGAAATTTAATAAATAAATAAAATTCTTAATTGGATAGCATTTTAGTGAAAAGTGTTTTATGAACTTTTAAAGTGGACACCTATCATGAGACGATTGAAATATATGATTTTTTTTACTCTTATTCGTTATATTGAGACTGTTTTCTTAGGTTGAGAATTTTTATTTTTAATCTTTTAATGTTGTTTATCATTCTATATACACCACAATTTTATCTCGAGTTTCCTAAGCATGATTTGAACATGTAATCATTTAGTTAGGAAAAGATCTCACAAAGGTGCTATTGAGTTGAAATTTTCACAAAAGGGTGTTTTTGGTGGTGCATATCCACGGCAAAATTCCAACTTTATAATCACACGAGGCTGGAAAATCAAGGTAAAAAATAAAGTATTGCATTAATGCTAAAAATCCACAAACACTAGCATTTTTTATTATGAGAAATGCGTTCAAAAAAAAATTTACAAAAGAAGTTTCACACAATAATGTAAAAAGACTATTTGTCTAATCAAAACTCTTATAAAAAAGAAAAAATCTAATTAATTGAACAAATGATCTTGCAACATCATTGTGTAGATTTTTTTTTTCAAATATTTCATACAGATAGCATTTCTTTTTTATGATTATATTTTGCATGTGTCATTGCATCATTCGTTCTGTGGAAGTAGCAAGAGCGCAATGTCACTCATTGTCACTCGCTAGCGAAGTCATTGTTTTATAACTATTTTTGAGTAACGATGTGCGTCTATGGCATGTAGTTTTGAATAAGTATATGTTTATATGGCATGTGCCGTGATTTCATTTTTTGATTCATCTCTAGACTGAATTTGTAAACTTCATATGCCAAATAAAATAATACATAAAATCTTTAAAAAAGAGACAAAATTAAATAACAACAATGGATTGTAGATAAAAATCCCCAGGCGGTGTTTGTGTTTTCAAAAATATATTTTAATAGCCTCTTAATCTGATTAATTTAGACGTGGTTCGATGTTTGGGTCAAAAAATGTGTTTTTCTTTCATGTCATTAAGAGGCGGTAAGAGAAAGTCGGTGTTAAGAGCGTTTGTTGTCTTTTAACTGTCAGGAAGAAGTAAGAGGAATAAACCTTTTATTAAAGTAGATGGAGAGTGTGTGTCTTAACACCTCTTTTAATGTCTCTTTATTTTATCTAATCTTTTTTATGTTTTTATTTTTTTCTTTTGTTATGATTCTCTTATTTGAATTTTAATTTTTTATAATTTTTTTATTTCAACTTTATATTTCGTGTTAAAAAAACACGCTTAAATAGAATCATTACATATAATCATTACCTTTTTGAGTCTTTCTTATTCCACTTTGACTATTAATATTTTTATTTGTGTTATATAATACTTGATAAAAATTATACCAAATGAAAATACATTTAAAACCCAATCTATTCATATATTTTTCATCAAGTATTATATTACACAAATAAAAATATTTATGGTCAAAGTTGAATAAAAAAAACTTAAAAAAGTAAAAATGGACAATTATTATGAGATAGAGGTAGTAATAATTATGTGACAATTCCTATTTTGTTCAAATTGGATGGTTCGGTTTAGTGGACTTATATATCTCAACTAACAGTTCATAAAGAGTTAAATCTAAACCTTGTCACATTTTTTTTTTAAATAAACATGAGATTGAATGTTTAGTTTAATATACTTCTAACTTTTAAATAACTATCAGTTTTTGCACTCTAACTTTTATATTTAGAGTGTAAAAACTGATAGTTTAACACCTTCAAACATTTTTACAACATTAACAAATTTATTCGATTCAAATTCAGATTTCTTAACCATTTATTTTGAATAAGAAATCAGATTTAAATGTGTGAATCATATGCAGACTTATAGCCTCTAAATAAACAAACAAAATATAAATTAAACTGTCAAATAATCAACTAAATTACTTGTATAGTCATTATTATCTATACTTGAGCTATAAATACATATGGTTAATAGAAAATAACCACAAAGTAAGTGTCACCGGTAACTTTCATGAGATAATTGAGAATTTTGTGTAGCATTTTTATGTGAAATTAAGATGCTTTTGGTTTGTTAAAGGCATCTTTAAGAGTATGATATCTTAATGAGATTGTAATGGCTTTGACCTATTCAAAACCCTTACCATGTTTGATGGTTTACATTAACCCCATGAGATTAGCTTAGAGTAAACCCTATTTATAGGAGGTCCGATTATGCATGAGATATACATGTAAAACGATAAACACTTATAAGCAAGGGTTATTGAATTGTGCCTAATTCCATAACCGCATTCGGTCTTATCCCAAGTAGATATTCGTAACCTGCATTAGGGTCGTAATAGTTTACTTTGGAAAGTGATCACGATTCCAAGTGATATCCTAGAACCACCTAGTGGTATTTGTTTCACCGAATTGATTATCTTACCGCTCGGGAGATACCACCCAACAATCAAAGTAAACTATTTTGCGATAATCAATGGCAACCGCCGCAATGAACACATGACTTCAAACTTTGCTGTCGGATAAGTTCAAGGGTGGACTTTAGGAGATGGTAGTTAAGAAGATGCACTTCTTGGCCGCAAGCACGAGTGTGGTTTATGCGCCGACTACTCCAATTCCCCGATGATGGGATGATGCTACGGTTGAGCGGCATCGGGAGAAGCAAGTGAGAATGATGACTACATATGCAGAGGTCTTATTCGAATGGTATGTCTGATTCTCTGCTTGATATTTATCGAACTTTGAATATTCCAAAGAACCTGGATTCCTCGGATGCCATATATATGGTCGAGGATGCATCAAGTAAGAAGTTTCTTGTAAGTAATTTCACAAATTACAAAATGACCGATTCAAGACCAATCATGGAACAATACAATGAACTTTTGAATACTTGAAGGTTTACACAACACAATATGCACATGGATGAGGCTATTCAAGTCTCTTGTGTTATTGATAAACTTCCTCCTTCGAAAGATTTCAAGCATACCTTGAAACATAAGAAAGAGGAATTAACTCGTTGAGTTAAGCGATCATCTGCGCATTGAGGAATCTCTCAAGGTGCAGGATAATGACAAGCCAAAGAGTAGCAATGCTACCGACCATCTGTTGTCAATATGGCGGAGCATAACAACCCACCTGTACAATGATAACAAAGGAAAACACAAATATCATGACAACACAAAGGCGTATCTTAACAAGAAGGCAACTCCTACTTGTTGGAAATGTGGCAAGACCGGTCACATTACAAGGGACCGCAAAGGTGTTAAAATTGGTGGTAAAGCCAATGGATCGTGCACTAATGGTTCGTGGAGTGGCGGCTCAACCAACTCACCGAAAGGATGATGATGTTGCGGTAGGTCGACTGGTGCAATAGTTCATGTGTAAAGATAGAAGCCGGTTCAAGACTTATTAGTCAACGAATGATGGTTCTATTCTTCACATGGAAATGAGTCAATGTACTTGGTGCATGGTCGTGGTTGTGTAGATCTTAGGTTTAGTTCGTGAAAGATTGTAACTTTGTTTGATGTTATTCATGTTCCTCGATATCGTGAAGAACTTGGTTTCAAGTAGTATTTTGAATAATCATGGTTATAAACAAGTTATCGAGTCTCGATAAATTTGTGCTTTCTAAGCATGGTGTTTTTATTGGTTTTGGTTATTTATGTAATCAAATGTTCGAGCTTAATGTTACCATCGATAGTGTTATTTCAACTTTTGTGCACCACATATGACCGTGACCGACTTCACCCTTTGGCATGCTAGACTTGGCCATGTTCACTATAAAGGATGCAAGATATGTCTAGGGATGGTTTAACTCGCTTTGACATGGACATTGAAAAGTGTAAACTTGCATGTTGACCAAGATAACCAAGAAACCCTTTCGTGGTGTTAGTCGAGACTAAGATCTTGAGCTTATTCACAAGGACCTGTGGATTTGCATGCCACCCTTCTTTGGGGAATAAGAAGTACTTTGTGACATTTATTGATGATGCTTCTAGATTTTGTTATGTCTATCTCGTTACATACCAAGGATGAAGCATTAGATAAATTCAAAGTGTTTAAACCAAGTTGAATTACAACTGGGTCTTTGATCAAAAGATTAAGGACCGATAGGGAGGTTAGTACATGGATACCAAGATTTCACCTGTTGGAATAATCCATGAAACGATCGCCTTATACTCCTCAAAGAACATGGTATTTCGAAAGGAAAAACAGGGGATGAAGATGGTTAATTCCATGTTGTCCTATTCAGATCGAATAAGGATTCGGGCGGCTATGTTAATAAATTTTGTTATTTGTTAAATAGGGTTCCCAACAAAAGGAACAAGGTAACCCTTATGAACTCGGACTAAAAGGAAACCCAACTTGAACTATCTCAAGGTTTGAGGTTGTAGGTCGTTGAAGATTCCTTGATCCAAAGTTGAAAACTTTAAAGAAAGAGGTATCGATCGCATCTTTGTTGGATATGCTTGAGTATTCCACGGCTTTTAGGTTCTATGTTATCGAACCCAATGAATATGTTTCGCTAACTCAATAATTGAATCAAGGGATGCGACTTTGATGAGAATAGATTCTCATCGCCCCAAGACCAAGTCGAGGATTCCTAATGGAACTCATGACACGGTGTATCGAGGTCCTCGATGATGAACCATCGCAGTCCCCGATGAGGTTGTGGTTCAACAACCTAAACCCGTGCTCGTGAAGAGCAAAAGTGGTCATGACCCAAAGTCATTTGGACCCTGAGTTTCAACTATACTTAGTCAAGGAACTAGGATGAGGTCTCCACCAATACTCCTATTGCTTCATTGTTGAGGATGATCCCAAGACATTTGAAGCAATGAAGTCCTAGGACATTGCTTACTTTGGAAAGTGATCACACGATTCCAAGTGATATCCATAACTCGCATTTGGTCTTATCCCAAGTAGATATTCGTAACCCGTGCATTGTGGTTGAATAGTTTACTTTGGAAAGTGATCACACGATTCCAAGTGATATCCCAGAACCACCTAGTGGTATTTGTTTATGCCGAATTGATTATCTTACCTCGCTCGGGAGATACCACTCCAACAAACCCAAGTATCAAACATTTGTATTAGATATCAAGTTTATATATAAGGGCAAATCATTTGAAAATGTAGCTAACTTCCCACTTTTTATGGTTGTATGTATCTATCTTTTTTTTCACATTCTATCACTAAACCTCCATCGTTAATTCTTTCTGTGTACCCGTTACCAAAAAACCTTGCATCGTTAGTCATTTATACTAACGACCATTAATAAATAACATAAAATTTGGTTATCTTACGCTAAACTTGCATCGTTGGTCCTTTATACTAACGATCGTTAAAAAATAACTTAAAAGTTGATTTTCTTACGCTCATCCGCTTTTTCACCTTTTCATCCGCTTTTACATATTTTCGTATGTTTTTTCAATGCTTCATCCAATTTACACGCTTTCATTCGCTTTACACGCTTCCGTCCGCTTTTTCACGCTTTCATCCGCTTTTTCGTGTTTTCATCCGCTTTACACGCTGCTCGCTGCACGCTGCCCCCAGATTACACGCCGTCCGCTTTTAACACGCCGTCTGCTTTTCACGCTTTCAAAGGTTTCTACACGCTTTCATCTTTTTTACACATTTTCGCCAATTTTCATCCATTTTACACATTTTCATTTGTTTTTGCACGCTTTTGTCTCAGATTACATCGCCATCCTTTTAACATGTTTTCGTCCATTTTAACACGTTACCGCTTTAACACATTTTCGTCCATTTTTCATGTTTCATTCGCTTTACACGCTTATTTTTTTGCACGCCATCATCAGATTTACACGCCGTCCGCTTTAACACGCTTTTATTCTGTTTTAACACGCCGTCCGCTTTAACACATTTTATCCATATTTTTCACGCCAACCGCTTTTAAACGCTGTCATCTTGCACGTTGTTCAGATTTACACCATTTCATCGCCATCGCCATCCGTTTCACCGGCCATTCGCTTTACATTTTCGTCTTGCACGTTTCGTCGCTTTACATGCCGACGCTTAGTGCTTTACACGTTTTTGCACGCTTTTGTTCCGTTGACGCTTTACACGCTTTCATCCGTTGTTCCACGCCGCCCACGCAAACGGATAAAAAAGTATGAAAACTTGTAAAACGGATCGAAATGTATTAACGGACGAAGCATGTTTAAACGGACGAAAACGTAAAACCACGAAAAACATGTAAAACATATGGAAATGTGCAAAATGGATGAAAACGTAAAACGGATGAAAGCAAGTAAAATGAACGAAAACATGCAAAACGGCCGAAAACGTAAAACCGACAAAAGAGAGGCGAAGGATGAAAACGTGAAAAATGTATCGAAAACGTGTTAAACCGATGAAAACGTAAAAAGGACGAAAACGCGTAACACGGATAAAACGTAAAACGGATGAAACATGTAAAACGATGAAAACGTGAAAACAGACTTAAACGTGTTAAAGGTGACGAAACGTAAGAATGCATTTAAAACGTGTTAAGATGAACGAAACGTAAAACAGACGAAACGTAAACACGGATTAAAACGTGTTAAAACGGGTGAAAACGTGGAAAAAAAAACATGTTAAAACGGACGGAAACGTGTTAAACCGGACGAAAACGTGTAAAAACAGACGAAAACGTGCAAATATGGACAAAAAGGAGTAAAAATCAGACGAAAACGTGTAAAAACGGTTGAAAACGTGAAAAACAGACGAAAACGTGTTAAAGGTGACGAAAATGTGTAAGAACAGACGATAACGTGTTAAAACGAACGCAAACGTGTAAAAACGGACGAAAACGTGTAAACACGGATAAAAACGTGTTAAAACGGATGAAAACGTGTTAAAACGGATGAAAACGTGTAAAAACGGACGAAAACGTGCAAAAACAGACGAGAACGTGTAAATACGGACAAAAACGTGTAAAAACGGATGAAAACATGTTAAAACTAACAGAATGTGTAAAGACGGACGAAAACGTAAAACAAACGGATTTAAAACGTAATAAAACTAAATTTTAAGTTATTTTTAACGATCGTTAGTATAAAGGACCAACGATGCAAGTTTAGGGTAAGATAACCAAATATTAAGTTATTTATTAATGGTTGTTAGTCTAAAGGACTAACGATGCGAGTTTTTTGTTAACGGGTACACGTAAAGGACTAACGATGGAGGTTCAAAGATAGAATGAAAAAAAAAAAAAAAAAAAAAAAAAAAAAAAAAATTGTTACATACAACCACAAAAGTGGTAAGTTAACTATATTTTCAGTGATTCGCCTATATATAAAGCTTATTTGCAAAAATATTCTAGATCAAGACATCAAACATGGAGACCAATAAACAAGTGTACAAAAGAATAGTTCAAAAGAAATACTTGGTCACGAAGCATGTCCTTACAAGATGACAAATAAGTGAGTGTATGTGTGTCTGAGACAAAAGTTTTTGCTCAAATGGAATATTTTGATAATTTTTAAAACTATATTACAAAATGGTTATTAAGGAGGACAAATTACCTGAGATCTCGCCCAAAACTAAGTGGATAAAGGCGTTCCGATTAAAGTTAATATCCATGCGTGGAAGATTAAGATGGATTGTTTGCTCACTAGGTTCAACTTGTCGCAAGAGAATGGACATTCAATCGATTGTTTGTCCGTGTCGCGATATGGCGGTGAAACTTCAAATCACTTGTTTTTCTCATGTTCCATGGTGAGGATCTTTATAGAAAGACCGCCATATGGTGGGATTTAAGCTTGGGGTGGTATCTTCGTTTGAGGAATGGACGCTAGATGTCCAAGATTCATTTTCATGGGACGCGTAAGGAGATCTTGGAAGGAATATTTTACATCATTTGGTGGATCGTTTGAAGTTTCGAATACATTGATTTTAGTAAGAGCAATTCTACTAAAGCAATGTTATTTGATGAGGTTATGAGAGATCTTTTTATTGGTGTAGATTTAGACGTAAGTTTAGTGTAAGTTGGATAGATCGTTAAAACCCGTCTCATGTTATTTTGTAATGTTTCCTTCTAGCATCTGCTAATTTTCTTTATAAAAATCGCTGCTCAAAAAAAAGGAGGACAAATTACCAAAAAAAAAAAAAATCCATATATTTTAAAATTTTACATTATAATTTTTGTTGTTGTAGGCACGCGACCCCCGGACCCTTTCTTATCTCCTCCTACGAGTGTATGTCATTTCAATTAAACTTGATGCATTGAACAATAAGCCTTTATAGTCGATGACAAACAGTAGAGTTCATGCTTAGTTGCATTGTGTTATTTAACCATACTTTAGAAAAATTACATCGCTTGGTCCCTACAGATACCCCAAATAACAACTTTAGTCCCTAAGTCGCTTTTATTACACCACGATACTATTTTTAAATCTGCACGATTTAGTCCCTATTTTGATGGGCGTTAGTTAAGTCCGTTAAGTATTTTGCAATCGTTAGTCCTTCGTTAAAAATTTGCAACCGTTAGTCCTTCGTTAAAAATTTGCAACGCTAAAAAAATTACATTTTGTCCGCTTTTATCCGCTGCTCGCTTTTATCCGCTTTCCCCAATTTTTTTTCGCCGTCCGCTTTTATCCGCTTTTGCCGCTTTTATCCGCCAATCGCTTTTACGCTTTTATCCGCTTTTATCCGCTTTATCCGCTTTTGTCTGCTTTTATCCGTTTGTATCCGCTTTTGTCGCTTTTATCCGTTTTGACCGCTTTTTTACGCTTTTATCCGCTTTTGTCTGCTTATCCGCTGCCGCTTTTTATCCGCCGCGGGTTTTACGTTTTTGTCTGCTTTTTCCTTTGCGTCCGCTTTTTACGCTTTTGTCTGCTTTTATCCGCTGCTCGCTTTTTTCACAAAATTTCCAAAATTAGAATTTTTCACAAATTTGAAATAAAATTTTGAAAAATAAATTGGAAAAAAATATTTTCGAAAAAAAATAAAAAATTTGAATAAAATTAAAAAGTTGAATAAAAAATATTTTTCAATTATTTTTTTAAATTAAAATATATTTTCGAAATATTTTCGAAAAATATTTAAAAATTAAAAATATTTTCAAATATTTTTTTAAATTAAAAAATTTGAATAAAAACATTTTTTTTAATATTTGAAAATATTTTGAAAATATATATATATATATATATTTTTAAAATATTTGAAAATATATTTTTATTCAAATTTTTATTTTTTTCCAATTTATTTTTTCAAAATTTTTGAATTTTTATTTCAAATTTGTGAAAAATTCCAATTTTTTTTTTTTGAATTTTTGTGAAAAACGAACGAAAACGGATAAAAACAGACAAAAAAAAAAAAAAAAAAAAAAAAAAAAAAAAAAAGGTTAAAAACCGAACTAAAAGGAAAAAAAAAAGACAAAACGTTAAAAGAAATGGCGAAACGGATAAAAATGAACGAAAACGGATAAAAACAGCAAAACGTAAAAAAATGGCGAAACGTAAAAAACCATTAAAAACGGATAAAACGTAAAAAGGGTCGAAACGGATAAAACCCGACAAAACTGACAAAATCGGGAAAAGCGGATAAAACGAACGAAAACGGATAAAACGGATAAAATGTAAAAACCATGCAGAACTATTATTAACAGAGTGACTAACCTGAAAACTATATTTTAAAAATAAGGAATAATCTGCAAAATTTTTTAACGGGCGACTAATAATCAGAAAATACTTAATCTGACTTAACTAACGCCCATCCAAAATAGGACTAAATGCTGCAAGGTTTCAAAAATAGATATCGTGGTAATAAAACGACTTAGTGACTAAAGTTGTTATTCGTGATACCATGCGACCAAACGTGTAATTTTTTCCATACTTTATAATCATTTGGCAATTGTTGTTCCCAATCTATATATCTTAAAATTTGAAAATAGTTGATCCTAACTGTTGCTATCCGTAATGCGTCTACTGTTTCAAAAGCTTTTGTCATACCCCTCCGCCTCAATTTAATCATTCATATTTTTATTTTTGGACGCCCCAAAAGGATTGTCCACTTTCTTTTTAAGAAAACTAGAGAATCTAAAGAGTGAATATTCTATTCGCATGCATTGAAAATTAAAGATACTTTTATTAAACTTTGATGATTTCTCCCGACAATTAAATCGGACGGAAAAAGTATAAAATATCATAAACTTATGTCATAAAAATGTCAATTTTCAAAAATAACTCAAATGCAAAAAGTCATTGTATAGCTTTTTGGTACTTTCATCAAACTTTCAATTAAAGGTGCCGCTAGGGTGGTGGCAAGAAGAACGAGGCGATGAAACGGTGATGAACCCAACCGACGGCAACACCAACGCCTCGGTCATTGTCTTGGTAATGGTATGGAGTCATTCTAGATGCAATGCCGAATTGGCATGGTGAGGAGCCACTAGAAAAATTAAATTAAAATTAAGTGAGCGATTAATCACGATCACTACTAAAAATATGATGAAATACGAGTGAGCGATGAGATTAGGTGAACGATATTGGGGGCGCCAGAAGGATGAATGATACGAACGCCACCACCTTACATAGTTACAATGAAATAGTAAGTAGCCCGCTTTATTACAGAATGACAATGATGATTTGATTCGGAATGAAAGGAATGATAATGGGTGTGAAAAATCAGATCATTACGATTGTTTACGTCGTATTGATAAAATACTAGATGAAAAGTCAGATAGATATTTGAATTAGTGGAAAAAAGAGTACTATGGGAATTGATTTACAGACACTAAATCCACAAGCAGAATGAATCTACGACTACGATATACTCATTTCATTACCTACCCATAAACAAACACGCACTATCATTCCCATTACACCAAACCAAACGAACCCTTAGATACTTGAACACAAAAAGTAAAATAAAGAAAATTATGTAAATGAGTGTGCAAATATTTGCCATTTTTACTTTATCCAATTATAAACATCTAAACTATATTTTACGATCCATAGTAAACTTAGCAAACTGATACAATCTAGTGATTGACGACCACCTTCAATTTCGTCTCCAAGGTGTGAAACAAATTATTTGTCTCATTATCCTAACTTGTACTCGAGGGATATATCGAAATTCCTTCCAATCGAGCGACGCTACAACTATTTTACGATCAGTAGAAACTCGCATAATTCAATCATCATCCACTCATCTTCACTTTCGCCTCTAAAGCACGAAAGCAATTTTTGTCTCCTTGTCAACTTGTACTCGAGGATATATCGAAACTCTTCCAATCGAGCTTAAAATTAACATAAGGTTCACTATACCGTCAGCAGATGAGATTTGTGGTGACAAGAATTGGGTTCTGTGTTTGAGATTTCTGCAAACATCGATATGCAATTTTAAAAGCATAACGTGTCACACAGTAGTTCAAACAATACAACCCCAAAAGAGTATACGTCTGACTCTTTTGTTAGGGTACCTATCACCAAAGATGACAGATGTAAAAACCAAGGGTACATACAACATCACTGTTTAGAGTGGCCGATTTTTGAATGCCTTGAATGAGAGACTTCAGCTTTCCTAATCTCATTTAATAATAAGATGTTACCGCTTTTTATGTCACCGTGAAGTCTCACGTTGAGTCCCTTTTCTTATTATGAATGTAGTTTAGCCCACATGCAACACCAATACATATCTAGCCTCGTAAGAGCACCAACCCTTAGATGGCGATCAAGACTTCCATAGTATCTCATAAACAAGGATCTTCTCATAATCATCGCCACAAAATTACGAAGATAGACCAGAGTTTCATGTGTGTAATGAGAATCCATCATGAACTCTTTGTACAAGTTCCCACATCCACCACTTTCGATAACATTGGTGTCCTCGAAGTTTTTGGTGGCTAATTTAATCTCCTCCAGGAAAGCTGCCATCATCTGTTGATCGAATAATAATGACATAAATCAAATCGAGTGATCAAAGTAGTCGATCTAGAATGGAGATGCAAATGATCATGACGAAGTTGGGACAACATACAAACATTTATTATTTCAGGCATATAAACTTTGCTAGAAGCAAACATGTATTAAGGCTACATATAACTTGATCAGGCAACTAGTCAAGCCGCAAAATAATGCGTAATTAACAGGAGGGATAATGAACATGACATCATAGAAGCTACAGCTACTTTATTATAAGCCACTTATGCATATAGTTTTTCTCAACTAATCCTAGTTGTACAAATAAAGCATGAGGCACATACAAATATATTAGAGTAATTAAGTTTCAAAGCTCATAAACACTTCAATAACAATCTGAGACAATAGACAAACATAATAAATTAATTAACAATTTACAAAGAATGTAAACATACAACTTTTTCATGTGCAATAATTTCATTGCATATCATACAAACATAAGAAAAACATGACAAACACACATACCAAGTATATATATTAAAAGTTAAAAGATATATGGGAATTTGAGATTAATATCATGACTATAGATAATACTTACGTTTGTAACATGACCATCAAAGTATCTTGAGATCACATCGATTAAGGAAGTGAGTGTTTTTGTGTATGTGTGTTGGGTTGGTCTAGATATATGGATTAGATTTGAGGGATATCTAGATTGGATCTGAAGGGAAGTTGCCGACGCAAGTATTTGAAAGACCACAAATCAACACCTAACAAATGTGGTACCCAACTACCAAGATAATTTAAAGAAAAAAATACTGCAGGAAATTGCAAAGAAAATGTCACAATGTTACATCATAGTAACTTGACTTTTGGGTCAATGAAGAGGCAATCATGTGAATATAAAAATCAAAGGTTTTAAAAGGCTTGTAAAGGCGTGAGACTTGTTCATAACATTACATCATATTATCACGCCGTCTTATGACATGTCTTTTTGTAAACTCGAATATATAAATATTTTCATATTTTATATCGTTTTATGTCACGACTTATAAACGCAAAAGCTTTACATTGACCGCAAAAGCGTGAAGTTTGATCATGCTGCCACGTCACGTCTCGCGCTATTTATAACCTTGATAAAAATCTTTTATCTTTCCGTAATTGTCAAGTCTTTTAATAAGGAGTAGAAAGGTTTTCAAGATCACGATGTTACTTAGGATTACTTTTATTTTTCCATGTTCGAAATCATAAGGTCGGATTGCGATCATAAAATTCTACTATAATGTCATTTTCTACATAGTAGTTTTTTTAGTTTGCGGTTTGAGAAAAGTATGATCGGATCGAATTAGATCTTAAAATCCTATGATCAAGATCAGGATTTTATAGATATTAACCTTGCTAAAATCTTACGTGGGATCCAAATTATTTTTGTTTTGTAATATCATAAAATTATAAGATTCAAAAATAAAGAATGGGATCTTGACATCTTGGTGAAATGCGAACAATTAGTGCAAAACAAAATGACATAATGAGTGCTTCCAAACATGCCGAAACACTTTTTGTCATCTCAGTTTCTTTGACCCTAAGAATCTTGTGCAACTACATCTCATGGTGAAACTATTTAGTTTAATGGGATAATGAAAAAAACGATCGAACTCGATCATTTTCATGATTATGCCAAACCAACTATTTTTTTAACGTTACATAAACTTTTAAATTTTGTTTGTGATGATCTTTCCGTGTCCTCAACACTGAATCGCTAACTCATCCAGCCACACGTATCGTCAATTCATTTCACTATTATTTTTGTGATAACGACAAAAATACATCGAACTCGACCACTTTTGTGATCAGATGTAGCTATCTAATTTATTTTGTCATTGTATGCATCCAATCAAGCTAAACTTGGCATCTTTAGTCCTTTATATTAACGGCCGTTTGCACATAACTTAAAATTTCGTTTTCTTACGTTTTCATTTGTTTTTATACGTTTTCATCCACTTTCTTTATTTTCTTATACAAGTTCGTCCGCTTTTATACGTTTCCGTACGTTTTTATATGTTTTCATCCGTTTTTGTATGTTTTATACGCCACCCGCTTCTTAAGTTTTTTTTTTTTTTTTTTAATGCTTTTCTCATTTTTATACATTTCGCTCGCTTTATACGCTGTCATATCACACGCTTGTATACGCTACATACGAACACGTATAAAAATGGACGAACACGGATGAAAACAAATAAAAACGGACGAAAACATATTAAAATGGACGAACATGTATAAAAAAGTAAGAAAATGGATGAAAAATATACAAATAGACGAAAACATATAAAAATGGACGAACATGTATAAAAACGTAAGAAAACGGATGAAAACATATAAAAACAGATGAAAATATAAGAAAACGGACGAAAACGCACAAAAACAAATTAAAACATATAAAACGTAGAAAATGGATTTTAGGTTTATATAAAAACGCACGAACACATATAAAAATGGACGAACACGTATAAGAAAATAAAGAAAATGGATGAAAACATATAAAACGGATGAAAACGATAAAACGTAAGAAAATAAAATTTTAAAGTTATGTACTAATGGTAGTTAGTATAAAGGACTAACGATGCCAAGTTTAGCTTGACCTGACGACACAATGACAAAAAAATTAGATGGCTACATACAATCACAAAAGAATAAGCTGACGATTTTTTTCATTATCCCTAAAAAATAATAGTGAAAACGAATTGGCAATACGTGTAATAACCGAACGAAGAGCAATCCAAGTGTTGGGACATCGAAAAAAGAGATACAATAACACAAATTTAAAAGATTTGTGTTATAATGAAAAAAAAAGTTATACATACAATCACGTGTTGGTCAAGCTCACGATTTTTCATTATTATCTCTAGTTTAATTACTTTTATGATTGTTGTAAAGAATTTATGTAATAAATGGTAACTTGCTACCCGAAAAGGTGATAAGGGAATCTTGAAAGAAAAACAAAACTTACGAGCAAATTCTTGTAAAAAGATAAGTTAAATTGGAGTGGGGTTGCAACACTTGGTCGTTGTTTACTAAATTAGAGTGGTTTGGTAACTAAATTAAGTGATTGGAGAAATAGCCTCTTAATTGAGAGAGAAAAGTTTTTGTGGATCTTCTCAATAAGAGAGGGATTAATGGTGCGTTTGGTTTGTAGATGAATTTATAACCAATAATTGGATTTGGATTTAAATTTGGTTTATAATTTGAATTTGGATTTGAGATATGAGAGTATATTAAAAATTATTTATATCAATTATGAGGGAATAAAAAGAAAAATATGATGAGAAGAAAACATAAGGTCTCACTTTTGTCATAAAATTCTGAGAGCATCCACTATGTGAAGTCCAATAATATGTTTATAATTGTTGAAAGGTTTATATTTCATTTCAACCAAAAACGATTTTTATTTTATGTCTATGTGTCATGCAAAAGGTCCTAAACTTAAGATCTCTTCATAGTATCAAGATTATTTTATGCATGTGCCATGTGAAATAATTACAAAGCTTTAAGGCCCCGTTTGGTTCTTGTTGTAATCTGGTGTAACTGGGTGCAATTGTAATCTGATTAAATTACGTAGGCTGTTTGGTTTGCAGATCTAAGAGAACTGTAATTTAGCTTACATTACGTAGGTTGTTTGGTTTTTTTTAATTGTAATTCAGTCACTCTAATTACATCAAGTGAACAAAATTCAAATTATATAGAAAGTTGGATGGAAAGTTTTGAATTACGTTATAATTCAGAATTTTGTACTTTAAAACATCGGCATTTTATAAATTATTATTAGGGCCAATGACTTAAAGAGACCAAGAGAATTTTTTTCCCACCACATAGACCATTTTTTATGACTCGACCCGCTTTTTTTTTTTTTTTTTTTGTTTTTTTTTTTTTTTTTTTTTTGCCGACTTCGCTTTTTTTTTTTTGTCCACTTTATTTTTTTTCACTGACCCGCTTTTATTTTTGCTTGACTTCACTTTTGGAGAAAGAAAAGTTGGGAAGTCTAATGGTCGAAAAAGTCGGGAAGTCTAATGGTCGAAAATCAAGTTGTTTTTTCACTCGAATCCAGCTTTTATTATTATTATTATTATTATTATTATTATTATTATTATTATTATTATTATTATTATTATTATAAAACATCACTTTATTTTTATTATTATTATTATTATTATTATTATTATTATTATTATTATTATTATTATTATCATCGTTGTTGTTGTTGTTAGTGACAATGACTTAAATAGACCAAGAGAATTTTTTTCTATCCCATATACCATTTCTATTTGGTTTTTTTTTTTTAAATATAGATTGCTCGACCGCGTGAATACTGACCAGCTTTATTTTTTCCTCGACTTCATTTTTTTTTCACCGACTCCGCTTTATTTTTGCTTGACTTCACTTTTGAAAAAAAAAAAAAAAAAAGTTATGGAGTTTAAAGTTGAAAATCAAGTTTTTTTTGTCCTTTGGGTCATTAACCTTATTATTGTTATTATTTTTATTTTATTATTATTATTATTATTATTATTATTATTATTATTATTATTATTATTATTATTTATATAAATACATCACTTTCATTATAAACAAAACCATAAGATTACAAGAAATTAGTGAGGAGCCCTCAAACAATCCTGCCCTACACCTTTAAGAATAGAAACCTACTCATACCGAAGATATGAGAAGCAAGACGCCGCAAATGTCTTGAGTTATAAAGTTGTTATAATAATAATAATAATAATAATAATAATAATTATTATTATTATTATTATAATTATTATTATTATTATTATTATTATTATTATTATTATTATTATTATTATTATTATTATTATTATATTATTTTGTTATCATTATTATTTTTATTATAAACATCACTTTATTATAAACTCATAGATTTACAAGAAATTAATGAGTCACGATACTAGTCCGAGCATCCACTCTCTAGATATAGCAAAGCTAATCCTATTAAAGATATGAATAGCAAGACGCGCCTCAATGTCTTGGGTTACGGAGAACTTTCGGATTCGCTTCAAAGAAGGTCACCGATCCTTCTCAAGTTCCCCAAAAGAAGAAAATGAGAGGGAGAAAACCCATATCCAATATTCGTGTTTTAGCCTCATATTAGGCGCGTTTACGTTGCGCGGCCTCAATCACCGCACTACCCGACACAAAATCAACCATACCAGTTTGCGTTAAGGGCGATGACCCTGTCAGATCGACACAAACATAAAGTCATCCATCCCATAAGTATAGCAAAACATCAGTCGGCCGCAAGGGTCTATCCCTTTCTCCACTAAGGCTAATATCAACTTCTTTACGAGCCGAGATCCCTGACCGAGAACATATATCAACAAGGGTATCGCGCACCACGTTATGTCGATGTTTAATACCAATAATACCAGCGCACGATACAACATGATCCCCATAAATATCACTCATAAAGACCCTGGAACAAGCTGAGCACGGGATTTGAACAGAGAAAAGTGGAACACCTAGCCGATAACATAACACACAACGGTAGGTCTTAGCATTCATAGTCTGTCCCAACCCAGATATCGGAACCACCCTAAGCCAGTATGAAGTGTAATCCTCCATTTGCGATTTCCATAACGCCATCTGTCTAGCAGATAGGGAAAAGTAGATTCAGCCGTTTGGGTAATACGTGTGAAATATATATCCGCGCTTCTTCATGAGTTTGGGCGCCGATCTCACTGATTACTCAAGAGGTCAATCTCCATTTTCACATTAAAAGCACACAATGCAAAGATCAAAGGAAGGCCTCGGTTACAATACTGAATGTCGAGCAACTTAGTTTGCAAGCTAGCGATTGGAGTCTAGACGCAAGAAATGCATAGTTTAAGACATCACCGCAGAATAAACACTAAGCCTCCAAACATAAAGGGTAAAGTGACAAGCCTCCATTGCCAATCACCAAAACCAAAGTCCGTAAGTGACAATACGCTCCAAAGAAGAACGGTGCCACATCAAAGAAATCGAGCACGCTCAAAACTGGGATAGTATGCGCATAGCAAAATATAATTTGAAATACCGACAAGCACGAAGGAGCAACAACTCACATCGAGGGTCATTAATCTTAGAAACAAAGACCCATAAGCTCAATAGTTTTGGCAACCCGTTTCATAACAAGCTCACTACTAAAATCAAAGTCCACACTAGCGGGCCCACCTAATAATTTAACTTCGTGCAAAGGTCGGGCAATATTAAGCGGGAAAACACCCATAATCCTGCTTCTAGGGTCTTCCTTTGGCAAAAAAACCTCTGTTTTATCAACATTAAGGTGCAAACCACAACGAGATCCCTCAACCATGATAAGCTCTAAAACCTTCCCGACGACCAAAGTATTTCCAATAATATTGCCATCATCCAAATACCAAGCTTGAAGAGAAAGGCTAAAGGAGTCTCGAATATTGCATACCAAAGGATGTAAAACTAAAGCAAAAAGCAGATGTCCAAGTGGATCACCTTGTTGCACACCTTGGTGCGACCATAAGGTGTGTTCCCCATAATATAATCTAGCTGGACTGGAGTAACAAAATTCTACCCAACGTGAAATAACAGGACAACGAAGGCGAACCTCCTGTAGCATAACCTCACGATCCACCAAATCAAGGCGTTTTGAAATCCACCAACAACACCGAAAGACCCACATCATCTCCACGGCCTTCAATCAACCGATTCACGATGAAGAATAACCTCTCCTCCGATACCCCAACACCAAACTGTAGATCATTTAAATATCCATTTAAAGAATGGCCAATCATAGCAAAGACTAACCTTGGAAACCGACGCCCCAAACAATTCCCCACGCCTATAGGATGGATACCACCTCCGGCTGACCACCCGTGTGAAGCGGAGCACTAGCAACAACTCACCCAATGCCCTAGGGCATTTTCCATCAAGAAAAGATTCACCACTGGGTCATGAAGCGACTAACTCAATGTAAATAGCCACGTGTTGTTGGGCACGTAAACCATCCCGACCACAAGACGCACTACCTAGGAAACTCTTAATCATATCAAGAACCATAGCAGAGACGAACGAGGTGATGATGATCAATAGGTATATGCGCCAAAGAGGTTTTGAAAGGGTGCTAGCCTTTAAGTCTTCAAGAGTAGCATCATTATATGGAGAAAACCGATGAAAAAGAACTCGACAACCGCAGATAATGGCCATCACAAATCTTTCACACCGCTGACATTACGCCACAAGATCAAATGTTCATTAGACCATGATAGGGAGGTAAAACTCTTCCCGACATTACCCCAAGATCGAATGGCATTTATACTCTTCCCGACATTGACGCTTTATACACTCTACACTCGAGATTACTCCTTGGGCAAAATGTTTTAAGGAGACAAAGAGACAAGACTAACAAACTAACCCAGCAAGAAATGTCATCAGGTGTGCATATCACCTTATCAAGAGCTCCTTTCAATTCCCTAGAGAACCCCAAGCGACACTTGGGAGGGATGGACTTGACAATACGTAAACCCTTACAAAGCAAAGTGTCAAGGAGAGGCAAATTGAAACCACCATGCTCGTCCAAAACCAAATCTTCAACATGGGCAAGTTGAACAGAAGAAGGAACTTGTGGTTTGGTGAGATCATACAACACAAACCTAACAACACCATCACCACAATCAGGGGGTGACACAAAATCAGAACCATGACGACATTTAGCCCGGAGAGTATGCGTTTTGAAACAAATACCACATAACCAAAGTCCCACATGCTTAAGAGTAACCTGAACCCTCTAAAAAACAACCAAATCAGAAACAAGAGAGTGTTTAGTGATAGCTTGTGCCCCACCATTGCAATGCCGATCACGAAGATGTGTGATCAATGAAGTCTTGGTGAGCCCATTTCCACCACCATCGTGACAACCACTAAGACCCACAAAAGGGCAATGAAATGGCACAACCGTCATATCAAGCAACCACAACACCAATAAACCGTACGAAGGAAATAATGAATTGTCAAATTAATGCCAAAACCCTTTAAAAATTAAGCAAACCTAAAAAATACTTACATGCAAGAGGTCCCACGATTCAACACATACTGTTGAATTAATGCAAACCAAAACCCTTTATTATTATTATTATTATTATTATTATTATTATTATTATTATTATTATTATTATTATTATTATTATTATTATTTTATTATTTTTTTTAATTTATTATAAAACATCACTTTATTAAAAAATTATAATTCATTCGGGCCCCACTCCTTACAATCTAATATGATCAAGATTCTCCGAGTCAATTAAAGTAGGGTTCCTCCTTCTCAAGCTCTCCACCTAATCCAATGTCCGCACAATATTATAATTCATTCACTATTATTAAAATTCCTTTGACAAATTACAATTCATTCACATTATATTGCACAATATCCCTCGTAACCAACCACGCCATAAAATGTTTATATCATAGTAGATACAGTTTATTAACACAAAAGATTTATTGATGTGGCATGAATTATTAAAATTTTAAAGATTTATAGATATTAACCATATTGGATGCCCTTAAAACCCTCCACCTTTTGTACATCACCAAATATTTAGGATAAGTATCTAAACCCATATTTTAAAAATGTAAAGAAACAATTGATTTGAACCTTTTAACCCAAACCCACGGAAAGCCCCAAACCAAGCATGCCTTAAAGGTTTGGTCCTATACATTAAGCAGAAAAGGTGTCGTAACACCATCAAAACAAAAAAGTGTTGCTACATCATCGTCACATCACATCAGCGTCAATAACACCATACATGTGGGTAATCAAATAGGGTTTGAAATGAATGAAAAAGAATGTGAGCTTGAACGCATCTTTGTGGATGGTCACTGCAACTATGATTAATGAATGTCCTTTCTCTTAGTATAAGAGGTGTAGGAGAGGATCATAAGAAAGATTGGATTAAAAAGACTTTGCATCGAAAAAAGGTAAATTTTTTGGGTATCCAAGAAACTATGACAAGTAACTTGAATAGGATTTCAATTCAGTCTATGTGGAATAACAGCCCATATGATTTTTTTTGCAATGATCCGAGTGACCAGTCTCGTGGTATCCTTGTTGTCTGGGACACTACATTTTTTTACCTTGATTTATACCATGGTTGGCAATGGATTTCTTGCTCTTTTGGGAAATTGACGTAATATTGATTCACCGTGCCTGCTAATAGTTGTGTATGTCCCTTGGGACTACCATGTAAAAAGGTACTTTGGGATAATCTCAAAAGGTTAGTTGTAAATCATAATGCCTCTCTTTAATCTTTGGAGACTTCAATGAAGTTAGACTCGAATCAGAACATATGGGCACCATTTTTTATCCAAGGGCTGCCTCATTATTTAATAATTTTATATACTCCTCGGATCTTCATGATTTACCAGTGGGTGGCAGAAGATTCACATGTATGAATAACCTTGGTTTGAAGCATAGTAAAACTGACCATTTCCTCGTCCCCAATCACGTTATTCAAATGTGGCCTAACTCGTACGTGTATGCTCTTCCGAGGGAATTCTCGGATCATACACCAATCCTCCTTAAGAACTTTGCCCCTGATTTAGATCCAACGTCTTTTAAGCTTTACAATAGTTAGCTTGAACACTCTGACTTTCCTTGTTAATACAAATAAACCGTAAAAACGTTTATTAATATTTTGCGATCTCTTTGTGTTTTGTTGATAACAAATATAATGTTATCTTAAGTACAATTATAATGATACATGTTATTTTTGTAAAGCATTTACATATAGCCATCTAATACAAAAATGTTGTAATTAATCATTTGCTGTAATAGTTTATTAGGATTGGTAAAATCACAACCCATTGATCATATCCATAACCCATGGTATTGACCCATACCCACAAGACTAGATACACTGTACTCATTAGATATATTGAATCTAAAAGAATACCCATGTACCAACCCATAACCCATGACCCATGAACCAAAAACCCATGGGCAAAGAGGAGCGCCCCACGGATCCCTAGGATTACACTAGACGGATCCTCGCGGGAGGGATCCGTGGATCCGGGAACAAAGGGCGATTTTGCCTATAAACAGAGTCATTTCTTCATTCTAACTCACCCTCTTCTTACTAATTCTCTCATATACTCTCATTCTCTTCTAACAAAAGATCACTTGATCTAGAGAGTACTTCTTTCTTTATTTCTTTAGTGATTCTCATATAGGTCCTTCTCTCGTGCGAGATCACGAGCATTCTACAAGTCATCCAAGCAAAGGGTCCTTGATTGATTTGTTCCTCGCAAGATTTCGTAGCGAAGATCTTGTATTTGATATTTCACATATTTGTTGTGTAATAGTCGTGTTGGTTTGGTCCACCGTGTTACGAACTCGGTATTTAGCTTTGTACCGGAAAAGGTGTAAGCAACGCTGTGAAGGCTTCTCCGCCAAGTTGAAGGATTTTTTGACATAGTGCTTGAACTCGAGTAGGTGACTCGGGAGTGGAGTAGGCAAGGAAGGTGTCCTTTAGCCGAACCACTATAAATCGGTTGTGTCATTTCTATCCCTTTGCTTTATTTTACTTACTTGCTTTATCATTAGATCTATACTTTCTCTACATCCATACGATCTCACATATTATCGAATCTAAAGTTTTTGAAACTAACTTAAAATCGGCAAAACTATTCAACCCCCCTTCTAGTTTTCTACAATTGGCATCAAGAGCTAAGTTTATAAAAGGTTTAAAGTAAACCGTATTTTAAAAACTTTTCGATCACTATGGGTTCTGAAAATTACAAGGAAGGGCAATCTATGCAACGACCACCACTACTTGAAACTAATGGTTTTATATATTGGAAAAATAGATTCGAAATGTATGTGAAGTCTAAAGATATTGATCTTTGGTACATTATTGTTGAAGGCGATTTTGAGGCTACCTCAAAAGATGATAAAGGAAATTTAGTTAACATACCTCATGATAAACTAAATGATGAAATGAAGAAAAGCTTTCTAAAAATAGTGAAGCTAAAATGGTTTTGTACAATGCTTTACCCAAAAGGAATTCAAAGAATTTCTATGCTTAAAACCTCTAAAGAAATTTGAAATTATTTAGTTGTAACTCATCAAGGTAATCAACAAGTTAAAAATAATAAAATTGATTTATTTGTTCAACAATATGAACAATTTTCAATATCGGATGAGGAAACTATAGATCATTCATTTGCTAATTTTAATACTATTATTACATCTTTACAAGCACTTGATGAATCTTTTTCCCGTAACCATGTTAGGAGATATCTAAGGCACTTCCATCCAAGTGGAGATCCAAGGTGACGGCGATCGAAGAGTCAAAAGATTTGACAATCCTCACCCTTGATGAACTCATAGGCAACTTAAAAGTCTACGAGCTTGTCCTTGCTAAAGACCAAGCCTCAAAGGTGAAAGCGAAACACAAATCTCTTGCCCTTAAAGCCAAAAAGGCTTTAAGCGATGAAGAGAACTCCTTCGGATAGTGACGACGAGGAGTATGCTATGGCGTAAGAGACTTTAAAAGTTCTTTAAAAGGAAGGAAGATACGCCAAACAACCGTATGACGACAAGAAAGGATTCCAAAAAGTAAAGAGGATGAGAAGCCAAGGGATGATCGTACTTGCTTTAAATGTGGGGACCCAAACCACTTTATTAGTAAGTGTCCCAAACGGGATGATCAAAAGGCGTTCGTGAGCGGCACGTGGGGAATGAGCGACGAGGAGGACGAAGAAATTTGTCTCATGGCAAATGACGAGGTATGTCACGAATACTATAGTAGCTCATCACTAGATGACGACTCGTTGCATAATGAATATGACAAACTGTGCAATATTAGCTTAAAATTAATTAACAAAAACAAGCTTTTAAAAAGTCAAAACCAACGTTAAGATAAAGAAGTCATAGAATTAAAAGCAAAATTGAAATGTCTAGAAAAGGGTAAAATAGCAAGTGATGAATGTGAACTTTGCGTTCAACTTCAAACACTAGTGTTAAGCCAGGGATCCGTGGGTCTGCTATAGCAAACAGTGGTAATAACATAGCTTCTTCATCTAGAACTGATTTTGTCATCGTTAATAAGATGAAACCAACTCATTTTACCACTAGACAACCATCTCCAAAATATAATCCTATTTTTGAAAGAAACAAAGCTCCATGTTTTTCAAAACCTAATCTATCTAGGAGACCTAATAACGTTTACCCGAGAAGTAATCATCAAATGGGATGGAACCCAAATATGCAAAATGGTTTTCCTTTTCAAAACTTTGCTCCATGGAATGCATACTCATCTTATCCATGCATGTCTAACATGAATGGAATGTTTAACACTAATGGACCCATGAACAGATGGGGATCAAACTTTTGAGTTAATTGTTTTCTTATGTGTGCTTAAAGCTCGACCTAGACCCGGATGAATAGGTCAAGGATAGCGGGTGCACGAGGCACATGACCGGTAATAAAGATGTATTCTCCACATATGAATCCTTCAATGGAGGTAATGTGGTGTTTGGAAATAGCAAAAGTAAAATCATCGGTAAAGGTACGATTTCTAACAAATCTCTAACCACTAACGATGTGTGTCACGTAGAAAACCTAAACTTTAACCTCTTAAGTATAGGACAAATATGTGATAAAAGTGCAATGTACTTTTTACCAAACCGGTAGTAAGATATTAAAAATGGCATAACCATAGGAAGAGGAATTAGGAAACATGGAGTCTATGTCATTAAAATCGGTAATGAACCTAAAGACAAACTATGTCTTACCTCTATGGATGATACTTGACCTTATGGCATCAAGATTGGGTCATGCCAATATGCGACTTCTTCAATTGCTATCATCCAAAGATCTAGTAAGAGATCCACCTAAGTTAAAATATGAACATCACTTTTGTGATGCTTGAAATGTAAGAAAACAAGTTCATTCTAGTCATAAAGCTAAAACATGGTGTCTACAACTAAGTGTCTAGAATTACTACACATGGATTTATTTGGTCCATCCGCTATCCAAAGTTATGGAGGCAACTACTACACTTTGGTCATAGTGGATGATTACCTAGGTACACATGGACAAAATTCTTAAAGAACAAAATGGAAACCTTTAATTATTTTGAAATATTAAGCAAGAAAATCCAAAGACAACTAGGAAGTCCTATAGTGTCTATTAGAACGGACCATGGTAGGGAATTCGATAATGAAGTGCAATTTGGAGCATTGTAATGCTAATGGTATTACTCACAACTTCTCGGCTCCGACTCCATAATTGAACGGGTAGTTGAAAGAAAGAATAGAACCCTACAAGAAATGAGTCGCACCATGCTTAATGAGCAATCCATATCTCAAAAGTTTTAGTGCAATGCCGTTGATACTTCAACGCACATACTCAATCGAGTCTTAATTAGACCAATCTTAGGTAAAACTCCATACGAGTTACTCCGAGGCAAAAGCCCACGTTAGATCACTTTAAAGTCTTTGGTAGCAAATGTTTTCTTCTTAACACTAAAGATTACCTTACAAAATTTGATCCTAAATCAACCAAGGTATCTTTCTAGGTTACTCTCCAAATAGCAAAGCTTATGTCATATTAAACAAAGAAACAATGAAGGTAGAAGAGTTATTAAATGTAAAATTTGATGAAAGTCCACCCAAACCCTCTCCACCTCTTGTCGATGACGAGATTGTATAAAGTGAAGCTATAGTAATAAAGAAAAAGCTAAATGAAGAACAAGAACCATTAAATGATGAAGTCATAAACATTAAAGAGTCCAAAGATCACCCCGTAGATAAGGTCGTAGGAAAGCTAAACGAAAGAACATTAAGGTCTCAAGTTCAAAACCAAAGTAGCTTATTTTGTTTTGTTTCAACCATAGAACCTAAGAATACACAAGAAGCCATAAAAGATGAAAGTTGAGTAATGGCTATGCAAGAAGAATTAAATCAATTTGTTTCTAATGATGTTTGGACACTTGTCCTCCACCTAGTAATCAAACCATAATAGGAACCAAATGGGTTTATAAAACAAATTAGATGCAAACGGAGTAGTGTCTAGAAACAAGGCTAGACTCGTGCCCAAGAGTATAACCAACAAAAGGAATAGACTTTGATGAGACCTATGCCCCGTGGCTAGATTAGAGTCTATAAGAATACTTCTTGCGATGCTTGTGCTAATGATCTAAAGCTTTATCAAATGGATGTCAAAAGTGCTTTTCTAAATGGTTTTATTAATGAAGAAGTATATGTAGCTCAACCTCCGGCTTCATCGATTTTGAAAACCTAAACATGTGTATAAGTTAAAGAAAGCCCTTTACGGTCTTAAACAAGCTCCAAAAGCTTGGTATGATAGAGTCAAGTCATTTTTAATTAAACACAACTATACCATAGGGTTAGTTGACAAAACACTTTTACTAAGAAAAGAGAGTCACATATAATCATAGTTCAAATATATGTAGATGATATTATATTCGGATCTACTTGTCAAGACATGTGTGATGATTTCTCTAAAATCATGCATGACGAGTTCGAAATGAGTATGATGGGAGAACTTAGTTTCTTTCTTGGTCTACAATCAAACAAGTAGAAGATGGTATCTTCTTTAATCAATCTAAATACAAAAAGAGATGTTAAAGAAATTCGGATTAGAAGAGTCAAAACCAATTAGGACACCAATGTCATCCGACACCAAACTCACTAAAGATGAAGACGGAGAACTGTAGACATTACTAAATATCGTGGCATGATTGGTAGTCTTCTACCTCACTGGATAGTAGGCGGGATATCATGTTTAGCATTTGCTTATGTGCTAGGTTTCAAGAAGACCCTAAAACATCACACCTAGAAGCCGTAAAAGAATATCTAGATATATTAAGGGTACAACACAATTAGGATTATGGTATCCTAAGGGCACGGAGTAGAAACAATTGTATATGCAGATTCGACCATGCGGTGATTATGTTGACCAAAAGTACAAGCATATGTACTTTTATGGGATGTTGTTTAACATATTGGTTTTCAAAGAAACAAACAAGATTAGCAATATCAACAACCGGGTTTAATACGCCTCCGCTGGCAAAGCATGCCAACAAGCACTATGGATGAAACAAGCGTTAGTTGACTACGACATTAATCTAAGCGACATAACCATTCTATGTGACAACAAGGGTGCCATAGATTTACGCAAGAATCCAATATTAGATTCTCGCACAAAGAACATAGAGATTCATCATCACTTCTTAAGAGACAATGTTCAAAAGGGGAACATCTCTATTGAGAAGGTAGCGTCCGAAGACAACATAGCCGACGTCCTCACCAAACCGTTGAAGCGGGAACAATTCAACCTACTTTGTCTTGGTCTTGGTCTCATGGAACAAACGTCGTAATTTATTTTTTACTCTACAAGGTATGTAAACACTAGCCTTCCTCTTTCTGAGTCTAGGATCTCTATTTCACACAAAACTCACAAACAATACGGGTATCTTCAAAACCCAAGATAAGTTTTCTTTGACTTATAATTCATAGTTTCTCTTATTTTCTTTCAAAAATAAGTACAAGTTGCAAACACATAATTACATACACATCTTCTTTTCAAAGGATAAACGATTTTATTCTCAAATGGAAACCTCTTTTGAAACGCTTAAAATGATACCTCCTCCTATATCAATTTCACAAAGCAATTTCTCACGCCTAGGACAAATCGCTTTTTTCATTATTAATACAAAGTAAAACCCGCTTTTATTGCATCTCATGTATTTTGAATGCTAAAGGAGATACATAACTAATATATATTTTGGTACATTCATTTAAGCAACAATGAATTAGGAGCACTCGGTTATCTCACATAATAGTATGCTTTTTCACTTCTAGTTTATTTTTCCTTTCTTCATAGAGTCGAGATAACCGCAACTCCAAATAGTTTGCATATAGGCACACACTACGCAAAAATGTTTCAAAAGGAAAATTTTGTGTTGCTCGCATCACTGCATCCACGGATCCCAAATTTTAATGGACGGATCCATCAAGGGAAGGATCCGTGGGATCCGTAAGACAGAAGCTGCTTTTACCTTCTATTTTTCTCACTTTGGATGAAAACTCCAACATTTTTTTTTGAAGTATGTTCTTTAATGCTTGTGTTCTCATGATCACATGCCTTAAATTCATATCTAATCATTAGATTTTAATCCACATTTTGGGTCAAGCATTCATTACAATGCATTATTTTTCTATATATAGAACTCCCAAAATGCTTGCATATTCATCTCATCTTCACAAACAAACAACACCATGTCATTCACAAGCTCTTACAACTTAGATGAATCACCTAGTACAAACAATCCTCTTCATGAAACCCAAACTTTTGTACTACCACCTTCCAAAATACCACAATCAAACTCTAGGATACCCGCACGGATTAGCATCCGATCTTGCTGCTTAGCAAAACCATCATCAAATGGCTCATCACCATCAACTAACTCACAACAAGATACTTCCATTATAGAACCTCCTTCATCACCAACAAGTACACCAACTTCATCACCTAAAGTCACTCTTTTGGAACTCCTTACGACTCCAACAGGATCTCAACAATCAAAACAAAAAGAAATAGCCTTTTTGACACCTCCAACTTCTCCAAACACAATATTCAATGATCTTGAAACATCACCACCCTTAGCTCCCATTAAACTACAAGAACATCTAGGTTCTTTTCCACCACCACTTCCAACCATTCCGGAATTTGATCCGTATTTTCCTATTTTTCCACCACATATTCCGCAACTCACAAATCAAAACAATCCGAAAAACTTCCGCACTCATTACCCACATCACTTACATTGTGAACATTGCCAATCCACTATGGAAATTGCAATAGAAGTTAGGGAAGAAATGTGATTCATACTCAACCTCATCATTGATCGCATCAATACCATTACTCATCAAAACCTCCATCCATAACCTTATGCAAGCATGGAAGGAATCATTATTACTATTTTCTATTTTTAGTACTTTTTCTTTTGAGTCATTTTCAAGAACAAGTCTTGTTCTTATTTTTACATGCTTGTATGTGGCATTAATACCACTACACTTTGTTGTTTTATTACAAGGCCTTGTTTACATACCTTGGCTCCCAATCTTGATTCTCGTCAATCACAAGATTACCTAAGCATGTTACTAACATTTCTCTTTGTAGGATTTTATTTCTTCACTGACGCCCAAACTAGGGGAGCTACCGTCGGGGAGTGTTTACACGTGGACCATTTTTTTCCACACTTTTATTTATTCGATAGGTTAACTTTTGTTTCGACAAAAGGGAAGAAGAAGTAAACTTAGGGGCTTTCAAAACATACATCTATTCTTAAGTTTTACTCATCATAACATTATGTTTTGTCATCAACAAAAGGGGAGATTGTTAATACAAATAAACCGTAAAATGTTTATTAATATTTTGCGATCTCTCTGTGTTTTGTTGATAACAAATTTAATGTTATCTTAAGTACAATTATAAGAATACATGTTATTTTTGTAAAGTGATGACGTACCCTCCGATCAGTCAAAGGACCCCTTCACCTTTCAATGAAATTGCATTACGAAGACCCAAGTCTTTCTTTATAAGTCATTGGTATGAAACCATTCATCATTGACATGGTTACCAGCTGGGAATTCGCCACCAAGGCTTATGCCTTCGGTGTCTTCTCTCAAGATGCCAAGACAAACAAGAACCTTGACTGGTCTTCCCCACGCTCCCACTATGTCCTTAGCTTCCGCCAAGTCTCGAGATAGTGGGATGAAGTCTAGCGGTTACTATAAATCGTGGACGCCCCATGATCTCCTAAACGTGTGCTAACACTCTCCAAGTTATTTTCATCACCTATAAATAGGTTGACGAAGTCATTTCAATGGTATGTTCACTCAACGCAGATTTCACATACATCATATTATCCATAACTTATATCACATACTTATTCACACGCCGGAGGTGGTTCGCAGGCCCAACCCCGCGTAATCACTTAACGGTGTCTATTATTTCTTTGCGCATTGACTACAAGTTTGGCGCAAGCATATCACCCTCATACCCTTCGATCATCATCGAAGGCCCGGTCGCATAATTATTGTACAATCAAGGCGCCATCCGTGGGACCCGCTACTATTGGTCTCGTTATTCCAAACTTACACCCAAATAATCACTCTCACTAGTTTTACGGCATGACTCAAGGAAGAGAAGGTACACCCTCCCAAGTTTCTCGACCTTGACACCAATCCTACCAATGATCCCGCAACCTTCCCAATATAACCGATCCACTTTTACCACACGATCTCACCCCTAAATAACTCCCAACAATCATGCTTCAACCTCGCTAACCCCGAACCCAGAATCATCCGCGCTTGTCGAAGCTAACATCAAGCATTAGAATCTTTACTAAGAACTCAAGGAGGCAAGACCGAATGTGGAAATGCGTAGGAGTTAGAATACTCAAGCGATGAGTACGACGAAGAGTTAGAAATGGAGGCTAGGTCCTGGCCCAGGGGACTACTCGCCGTTGTTAAGGGTAGGGTCTCCAAGTAACCCAAGGCCTAGTGGAAGGTCGGTTGGTTTCAAGATGCTCTGAACGGCCCGGCGAAGGGAAGGAACGATGGAAGGCTCCAATGGAAGAAGTCATCAAAGGATACTATGGAAGTTAATTTGCCACCACTATTGGCACTCATCCGGGAAGAAATGAGGCGGGGTTCCACTACGCCTTTCTCACGCATCCGCGAGAAGGAAATCCATCTCACTAAATAGGGAGGAAATCTTCTCCTCATGATATGTACCTCCTTTCGTGCTCAATCTACCCTCGGGGGTTTATCCCCACCTAACGGGCGCACTAACAACCCCAATTTTACTCAACCATATGGAAGCATGCCCTATGGGCAAGCTATGGTATATCCTTCAGATCCTATTGGAAGTCACACACTTATATACCTACCGCTTCCCCAATATGTTAACCAAAACACCGTTGGAATACCTCCTAATCATAACCCATACAATGCCGCCCCTACATACATGTCACCTTATAATCGCTTATTCGAGCCCATGGGCTCCACAACACCCTTCGTAAGGTGGATAAGACTACTTTGCCTCGATGGGTTGAAAATGCCGACATATTGGTACTTATGATGGAAAGGGGGTCCAGATAACTTTTACACTTGTTCAAGGGGCTATTAGAATGCGTGTGGGTAATGCCTGCTGCTTGTCACATGTTTACGTACACCCTACGAGAATTTGCTCGATATGGTGGAACGGGCAAAACCGTGTAGCATTGTGAATTTGGATGATCCGAAAGCTGTTCAGTCACATTTCAAACAATGTAAAAGTTTACAAGAACGCACCTAACAAGACACAACATCAAGCGTATGAGAACGAGAGCACTGTGGACTTTCATTACCAGATACACCGATGACACCTTGCAGATAATGGGTTTGCACGAAGACCAACAGATCTCGGTTTCAGACATGGCCTACTTTAATGTAAGCTTGGTCAATTCCTTTCCACCGATCTTCCCAAGAACCTATAAAGGATTAGTAGAAAAGGCTTACACCGGATCAAGCAAAGAAGTGTCCACCAACGGGCCCGGCCGAAAACAAGGAAAATCACAACAAGGCCTCAAGCATCCTTCGGGAAGGGTCAAGGAACAAACACAAGAGCGAGGACAAGTTTACTCCATACCACAAAAACATCAACCATGGCCTCCGGCTAATCATCCAAATCCCCAAGGGAAATACTCACATCGAAAAGGTCACAAGGCCTTTGATCCTCCTCCTCGCTGCAAACAAAGGGAGGCCCGTAGATACTTCCAAGTTTTGCTATTTCCATGACGATTACGGTCACGACACCAATCACCGCCGAGAGCTCAAAAGCATATAGAAGAGGCCGTGAAGTCTCGCCAATTGGGACATTTGGTGAAGGGTATAAAGAGAGGCAAAGAAAAACCTCCGACACACAGCTGGGGAAAGATACCACACTGTCAAGCACCCATCCTCATGGTTTATAAAGAAGACTCGGTTCAAAGAGAAAGGAAGCAGAGGAAGCCTTATGAGTAGAGATGTCACTTTCCTTCAATCACTGTGGAAAGTTCTTTCAAATGACCCCGGTCATCAAAGTCTTGATCTCCAACAGAGAAGTAAACAGAGCCTACCTTGATCAAGCGGTAGCTCATGCGGTTATCTACGAACGGTGTTTCCTAAAGCTCAAACCTTCAATAAGGTCAAAGAGAGTAGATTCAAAGGTACCTTTAGTAGGGTTCTCGGGGAACACTCATGGCCCTTGGGAGAAGTCCCTCAGAGGTTACGATCGAGAAGGAGGTCGAAAGAATGTAAACTCGTTTTCACGATCGTAAGGTCGAATCTCCTACAACCTATTGATAGGAGAACAACAATGCGTAAGATGGGCATCGTTGTCTCAACCATACATGCCGCGATCAAATTCCAAACACCTTTCGCATTGGAACGGTTTTCCCAACTATAAGGTGAAGGGCCTCACGACGTAAAGCAAGAGGATCAAACAGTTTCGAGGAGCTGAAAGATGTTCTCGCTATGCTTATCAAGAACGATCGTGGTAAATGATCTCACCCCGATCATGCAAGAGTAATCGAAAGCAACTTCCAACCTCCTTAAAGCAGAGTTGAAAAGATACTGTGCTAACGCAGATGTCTTCGCATGGACCTATTCTCGACATGACGGGGTCCCCGTAACTCTCACTATAGATGGACAATTCTTCAAGATCGAACACAAGCTCAATGAGTTCAAACATATTGAACCCATCAAACAAAAGCGTCAAGTCTAGCTCCTAAAGAAATGCCACGCATGCAAAGAAGGGACGAACTCGGCAAGCAGTATACTCGTAGAGGTGAAGTATCAAACTTGGTCACAATCCGTGATGGTCAAAAAGCATGACGGGATGGAGAATGTGCGATTTTACCGACATTAACAAAGCTCGTCTCAAGGACCGCAACCTCTTCTAGAAATTGATTGAAGCGTGGAATCTCGCTGTGGTTTCGACTAAAGTGTTTCCTAGATGCTTATAAAGGTTACCATCGATACAAATGGTCAAGAAGACGAAGAGAAGATGCCTTTTTACTGTGAAAAGGCGTTATTGTTACAAAAGATGCCTTTTGGTTTGAAAATGCAGTGCCACCTACCTACCGATCAGGGACAAAGCCTTCCACAAGCAAATAGGCAGAACCTAGAGGCCTACGAGATGATATGGTCATTAAAAGTAGATCGGAGGAAGATATGCTCTCCGACATCAAGGAAACCTTCGATCGCCTTCGTGCCATCAATATGAAGTTAAATCCCGAAGTGTTCCTTTGTGTGGAAGAAGGACACCATTGGGACATCCGATCACCAAGGTGGTATTAAGGCCAATCCTTCAAAGTCAAAGCCATCACAGATTTGCGGCCTCCTAAGTCCCTAAAGGAAGTGCAAAGTCTTAACGAAAGCTAGCGCCCTTAGCAGTGTTCTTGTCGGCGGTGCAGATGCATCTTGCCGCTCTTCAAAACACTCAAAGGATGCACGGACAAAAGACGCTCCAATGGAGCATAGATGCGTATGCCTTTCAAAAGCTCAAGGAATTCATGGTTATTCTACCAACACTTACACCCCAATCAAAGGCGTAAGTGTTGTTCATGTATATTGCGCCTCTTTCGAAAGCATCGCCGTGTTATCGCGTAAAGGAGAAGAAGCAAATCCCACATACATTGTTAGTAGAGTACTACAAGGAGTCGAGCTAAATTACCCAAAGATTGGAGAAGCTAATTTTGGCTTTAGTTCATGCCGCGAGACGCCTTCAAGGTACTTTCAAGCTCACCCCATAACCGCATTTCACCGACAAGCCAATTAAGAGATACTTTCAACCGAGAAACTGAAGGATAGCTAAATGGGCTATCAAGCTAGGAGAACATGATATTGAATACAAAGGCAGGAGCTCACCAAAGAGCAAATATTGGCGACTTTTTTTAGCGTAAACACCTCCAAACGAAACAGACAAAAAGGTTGTTGAAAAGGAGCCCATGTATGACAATCGAAGGGTGGAAACTTTATATCGACGGAGCTCCAGCCCGATGGTTCCGTGCAGCCTCATGCTCGCTGATCCCAAAGGGAAGGAATACACTTACGCACTTCGCTTCAATTCGATATCTACGAACAATGAAGCGGAGTACTAAGCCTTGTTAGCAGTTCCTGGCCACGATATGGAAGTAGAAAACTGGCTATTTTTGTTGACTCACAACTAGTGGCCAACCAGATAAAAGGCTCCTACGAGGCGAGACAACCCGTGATCAAGCAATATCCGGATAAGGCCAAAGAAATGCTCAAGGGTTCACATCTACAACATAGAGCATGTTCAAGAAACCAAAACAAGAAGGTGGATGCACTTAGCAAACCGGCATCAATGGCATTTGCTCATTTAACAAAGGAAGTTTTGGTCAAGTATTGCGATAGGTCCATCGCTCGAAAGGAGGTGTCCGACGAATATCGAGGAAGACTCGAATCGATGACCCAATTAGAGAATACCTAATAAGTGGCATACCGCCGAGGATCCGGTTGGCTCGAAGGTGCGATCAAAGCACCACAAAGACAAGATCATGGGAAATTACTTATACTGTAAGATCTTTTCTATCCCCTGGTCTGCTGTGTAGGGCCAAGGCAAGTCGCCAACATCATCCAAGAAGTGCATGAAGGATCCCGCGACTTCACGCAGGCCTCGCTCCGTTGTCTCCAAAGTAACGAGGGTCGATATTATTGGCCTCGATGCACGTAGACGCCGTCGACATCATTCGTGCGCAAGCATGCCAAATTCACTCTAGAGTCCCAAGGCTACCAAAGCAAGATATGACTCAGAACGTCCGCATGGCCTTTCACCAATGGGGATAGATATCGAGGCCCTCGCCGCTGTTCTCGGAGGAGTAAAGTTCTTGGTCGTAGCCATCGATTACTTCACTAAACGGGTCAAGCGGGCCTTTGGCATCCATCACAGAAGACACATGGAAAATTGTGGGGAACACATTATCCGTCGGTTCGAGTACCACATCATCATTTCGTATAATGGAAAGCAGCTTCAAGGGTATTCCCAGATTTTGTAGGGTCCAATGTCGACAATCATTCACTCACACTCATCCCCGTGGTAACGGTCAAGTAGAAGTTACCAACAGAGACATCATACAAGGAATAGAATGAAGGTCGGATACAATATCACGGTTGGGTAGATGAACTACCTCAAGTACTCAGGCACATAGAACGATACAAAGTCAAGTCATGGAGAAACGCCTTTCACTTTGACATATGGCACTGAAGTCGCCATCCTTCGTAAGTAAGTGTCAAACAGAAGGGTCATGAACTCAAGCAGAGATATCTAAGAAAGACTCCGTAGTAACTTGGACCTACTTGAAGAACGAGAGAAATAGCCTCATTGTAGAGGCTATCCACAAGCAAAGATTGAAAGGTACTATAATAAGCGAGTTAGGCCTTCGACTTTCAAACTGTGGAATATGTCCTCCCGACTCAATAGCGCAAGCAAAGTCGAAAGTACTGTGGTAAACCCGGGACCTACATGGGAAGGACCCTACGTTATTAAGGAAGCATATGGCAACGGAGCTCAAGCTAGAAACCTTAAGTGAGACGTTATTGATAGAACCCGAATGGCACTACTCTTCGTAAGTTCTACGTATGAAACTTACAATGTTTAAGGACACATCTTTTGTCTTTTTTTGCTTTCAATCAATGTATTTGCATTCTTCTCACTGGGGAAAGAAGCATTAATGGTATGCCTAGTATTCATTTCTTAAATGATGTAATCCTCCCACCCACTTAATGATAATAACACATTTCCTCAAATCTCTTGTTTCGCTCAATACAACAAAGATTTGCCCACCAAGTCGCTTTATAAGTTTGAATGTCGAAGGATGTACAAAGACTAAATAACATGTCTTGCTCATATGCATAACATCCATCTCAACTTCACATTAACTTTCCTATATGGCCTTAAGGTATTTCAAACCTTCACGCCTAAAGGATCAAGACGGAGTGGGTCACAACTCCTGCCAGCTAAATTATACGATTGCAATATTCTTGGTGAAGTAACTACATACAATGAGGCTATGCATCTACCATACGCCTTTAGGTTGTAAAAATATTTTTACGCAAGTAAAAGTAAAAAAAGAAGAATCACACATGGCAAAATTCGAGCCCTAGTGGCTTCATTGTAGATTTATGACTAGTTTTACTAGTCTAAACAGCTATAGCCTTAAAACATCCAACATTATAAACTATTGTCTTAGGTCAGAGCCTACTACCAACATGCAATAAGTAATTGTTTCATCAGCACGGCCCTGAACGGAGCACGCATAATTGTTTTAAACAGGTACATACCACTGGGATCAAATTACAACCACATGGTTGCCTCTTTAAACCTTGGAGTGAGTAGGATCACCGAGCCTGGAGATGGAACCTGGTGTCGAGTCCTCTTAGAGGAGAAGGAGG
>CM040240.1:190535750-190569131 GCA_022545495.1 Chrysanthemum lavandulifolium
TTGTCACGAAACTTGAGGATTACTCCAACAACCCAGGATTACTCCAACAACCTTGGGATTACTCCAACAACTGAGCGTATTACGATGGACTTTGTCACGAAACTTCCAAAGACATCGAGGTTACGATGCTATATGGGTAATCGTTGATCGTCTTACCAAATCAGCCCATTTCATACCAATTAGAGACTTATTCCATGGAACAACTCACTAGAATTTATGTCAAGGAAATAGTCTCGAGGCATGGAGCACCAATTTCCATCATTTCAAGCGAGAGATAGTCGATTCACTTCAAACTTAAAATCATTACAAAATTCATTTGGAACCAAGTTAAAGATGAGCACGACATATCATCCACAAACCGATGGTTAAAGTGAAAGGACAATTCAAGCGTTAGAAGATATCTTTGAGAGCATGTGTGATTGATTTTGGAAATGATTGGGCTAACCATTTGCCATTGATAGAATTCTCGTACAACAATAGTTATCACACGGTATAAAAGTATTATTATGAGCTCAACTCTCACCTTGGGAGGTAGAGAGTATTTATAGTCTTACATAAAGCGCCACCTATGGGTCATGGATCGGGCATACGATGGGTAAAGACCTTTGTCAGTCACGGTGATTCTTAACTAATTACTACTTAACATTAAATAACTACGACTACGAGCTTTCTAATGATTACATATACTTGAGGTGACTGATCTGCTCCAAACCGTCAAGTTTTCTCACACAAGCCGGCCACTTGTGAATGGCCAACCGTAAGAAACTTAAAACATTTTAAGCACAAATGCAATGAAGATCAGGAGAGTATAGTGTTTCCCCAGGTCGTTAAGTCCCAACGAGCTGTGCGAGAATAGTCAAACGTATAGTGATCGAGAGATTTGAACGGAAAAGAGTTTGTGATTTGAATTATTATAACTACAGAAAAAGGACATAAATTACAAAGACTTAAATGCAAATTAAAGGAAATTAAAAAGATAAAAAATATTAAATAAACGCTATCACTATTTTTAAAATGATGTTTTTGAGAGTTTGTGATTTGAATTATAATAACTACAGAAAAAGGACATAAATTACAAAGACTTAAATGCAAATTAAAGGAAATTAAAAAGATAAAAAATATTAAATAAACGCTATCACTATTTTTAAAATGATGTTTTTGTTTTTATGTTTTTATAAAACTTAATTTAAAAACTACGCGACGTATACAAGAAAATGTGAACTGAAGCAATATTAATCCTAACAATATGAAAATGATATTTTTACAATCCTAATGATAAAAGAAAATTATTAGAAAAAGAAAATTATTTTTAAAACTATTTATCTAATTATTATTAATTAAAATTATTTTTAACTTATTAAATAATAACCTAAAATACAAGAAAATATGAAATAAAGCTAGAAAAATAAAATTATGACTTGGAAAATCTAAAATAACAAAGAGAATTTTCAAAACTATTTTGTATTTTTCGATTATTTTCTATTTTTATGAATTAAAAACTATTAAAACTACTTAAATTACTTATAAATACAAATTTAACTAAGAAAATCTGGAAAAATATTTTTGACCTTTTATATTTATCTTAACTTAAGAAAAATGAAAATTATTTTTGAAACTTTTACAATTATTTGTATTAAAAGCTAATTAAAAATGCTTAAAATTGTTTTAAATTAAGAAAAATAGCAAACTGATCTACAAAAATCTGAAAAATTCAAGCTAAGTCTAAAATAATATTTAGAATCTAGGAAAAATAGAAAAACATGGGGTTGTGTGAAGGAATAAGGGGCTGCATGGTGTAAACTGCTTATAAATAAGCACTTGGATAAGCCAAAACTACAAACAAGCTACCAACCGATTCAAGAAGCTATATTATGCTAAAAGTACCAAAATGCAACTTATCACAACTATCTAAAACATCTGAATTGCAAATTATACAGTTTGATGATAAGAGCTTATGTGTTAAAAGCAGTTTGAGGCAACCACTGCGACTATGAATAAGCCACCAAATAAGCTAGAACTCAAAAACCGAAATGGGAACCTACACTAGATCGGCTAGGAACCAATAGACCAAAACTAGACCTAAGTAAGCTCGATGAGCTTGGTATAAACACACAAACCCCATGCGGACTCGGTGGCGAGTCAATTGCACAGAGCATATAAACCATGTTGACAAGCAAATTTGAAGCTCATAAAAATTACTAAAATTTTGCAAAAATCATAATAAGAAAATAGACCAACGAAGTTTATAAACCCAAAGTTTCTTTTGATTTGGCTCGAAATGAATCAAGAAAAATCCACTCATTTGGGTTCAAAGCCGATTTTCAATTTGACTTTTGATAAAGAAATGGAAAGTTGACTTATTTGAGATTTGCAACCAATTCAAGGACTGAATATGATGTTTAATGGTGAAATGAAACTAATATAATCTATGTCTATGAATTTTAAACACCAAACAAGTATTTGAATTTCCAAAGTCTCAACAGATTAGTACTTAAGACAGATTCACATGAAGATTGACTTTGAGCTATGTAAATGCAATATTGAGACAAATATGATTCAAGTAGACTATATGGGGACTAAGTAGACAGATATCATGCACAAACAAGAGCTTAAGCTCAGTTTTACATACTAATCCAAACACTGCTTCACCAACTGAGATGTGAATTAAACTAAGCCAACTACTTATTCAGCTTATGCAGACACTTAAATTTAATCTAGCTAACCTAAATACAACTAAATAAACAGGCCTAACCCATTTAATGACCAAAGATTCAAACATAAATACAATAGGTAAATTAAGCTAAAAATGGAAATGAGATAGATACTCACAAGGACCTAGCTTATGTTGCAGGCTAAAACCAAACCCATAACTGCTATTCTACTCCATTTCCAACCCAAAACCAATCACTGCATCAACCCAAGATCACCATTTTCCAATTTAGCACCTCAGTTGACTTTTGTTGACCATGCATGAGAATTGCTTGAAACTGATATATAAACTTATCAAAAGCTATAAAAGCTTAAATAAGCATACGAACTTAAACATAAGCTATTGGAAGCTTGAATTCAAGGACATGAGTTTGAAATTTTCAACAGTAAACATAAGAACATGAAATATAAATGAAACCTTAAATTGAGACTTAAAAGGTGATTACAAGGATAAAATAACTTGATTTTAGAACAAAGAAACAAAAGATTACATTTAAAACATAAACTAAATCATTTATCTTAAAAGCGACATACAAGGAAAATTAAAACTAACTACCCACAGTTCTTGCTTCTTCTTCCTCTTTATACCCAAAAGCTTCCACGTGTCCTCTTGATCAAATCCACCACTTTTTGAGCCAATGGATGAGTTTTGCTCATATTGGCCTTTGATGATTTTTGGCGGAAAGTGTAATTTGACCTCTGTGGACTCTGTCTCGCAACTAGGGGGTGGCTAGGTGTGATGATGAGGGGTGAGAGTGGAAGGGATAAGGTGATGGGAGAGGCAGGTGAGGTGTTGCAGGGCAAGTGGAGTGACCGACACTTTAATAATTGGATTTTCTAAATCCTAACATTCGATAAATAGCTATCCCACCAACCTTTTAAAGTTCCCAGTAAATCGACGAAAGTATAATTGTTATTACTTTTCTTTCATTATTCTTATTATGTATTTTGTATGCGTTTGATGCCATAGTCATTTCTTGTAGTAAGTTTAATATATGATATTCTGTTAATCCATCTATATTCCATTCATAAATAGAAGTACCATCATATTTAGATTGAACTAAAGTATGCCTTTCTTCGTATTGTAAATAAGGTGGAGAAGGTCGAGGATAATAATTTCTTGTTTCAGCTCTAGGAGTATATGTATTATTCGATGTATATGGATTATATTTCATTTTATTTATTTCCATATTATTAAACTGTTGTTCTATTTCAGATATGTTATCATCTGTTATATCTTTTTCAATTATATTTATATTTGGATTTGATATGTGAAAATTAGATAATTTTTCTTCAATTTCTCTTAATATAGCCTGTTGACAACCTAAATTTATAGATGTATCAATGTTAAAAGGTGTAAATATAGGATTTTCAATTATATTTACTTTGAGAAGTACTAGGTTCATTTATGTTATCATTTTTATCAAACGTAGTATAATACCAAAATAATTTTTTATTATTATAATCATTTAACATTTCATCTCTTAAATATTCCATATCAGTATTATCTTTTAATTTGATAGTTTCTATTTTAAAAGGAATATTATTTATATTTTCCATATTTAATGAATTAATCTTTTTATTTGTTCTAAATTTTCTTTTAAACGAAGATTTTGTAAAATCAAACTTATTATCAAACTTATAAATAAATTAACTCCATTATCACCCTATTCTTCTGTTTTAGGACCTATACCCAGACCACCTTATTCAGCCTTAGCACAACTCTCTCCTATAAATCAAAAACCAAGTATTTTTCCTCCACCAAGATCTCCATCATCAGTTTCAAATACTTCAAAATTTTTCGATAACACAGTATTCCATATAAATCCTAATAAACAAGTGATTAAGATTTTAGAACCATATGAAGAAGAAAAACTAAATCAGAATTTTCTATCTCTTATTGATTATCTATACCCTAGAGGTTCTCATTTCTATACATCCGAATATCAAACAAGGGAATACTATGAAGCAGTTCTTATTGACAGTAATTCTATTGAAGTCAAGCATAATCCCGATATTGAAATACCAAATCAAATTGGTTTTAGCAAAGTAAAAATTAAACAAGTTTTATCACCAAAAGATTGGGGTAACAGACCTTTTACCCATAAAACCTTATCATGTTTTCCTAATTACCCAGTTTATAACTATTATGATTATCAAGAAGCCTGGTTTAAAGCTTTTCTATTAAGAGGTCATAAACATTCTTGGTTTTTCTATTTTGCTCAAGATTTTTCCAATAAATATCCAAAATGGTTTAATATTATGGGAAGTATTCCTGAAATTTTCCCGAAAAGTGTTCTCTTAGGTTTTAACAAATATAAAAAGATTTTTAGTCAAGAAAGTGCTCCTCCTTGTGAGTATACTTTACAATTTTCTGCGCTATTTCAAATACCATGGATTTTATCTTTTACCTATAAAAAAACAAGAAGCAGATGGTACATCTCCACCCTTGTTATACAGACAATTCAGTGTTAAATGGTGAAAAAAGATCAATGAAGAACAAGCCGATGTTAAAGCAGTTACTCTATACAATGAAAGTATTTCAAGAAGTTCACCTAGTCCTTATAGTCCAAGTTCAAGTTCAAGTACAACAGATGCAGAGACATTAAGAAGAATTCAAAAATGTTCATCTCTACAAGAAATACAAAAGATTATTGATGAAATCAAGAGGTCTCCTACTCCAAGTGAAGATATTTTCCAAGATTCTCAAGACCTATACGAAGATTTTGATCTAAATTAAATATTGTATTAAAAATGTAAAAGTATTTTCTAGATGATAAAATTAGAATCTTGATGGCCGACAAAGAAAAAGGAAAAGAAGAAAAGACAAAAGAAAAGTAAGCAATAATTGAAGAAAAGGAACGGATATAATTCAAGATGTTATAATTGAAGACAACTCATCTCAATGTTTACCGCTTGATTACAGCTTCCTACGAAGATTTACCAAAGACTTGACTATAAAAGAAGACTTCATTCTCTTTCTTAAGCGAGTTCAAGATATGAAGAAAAACCCTCACCATATTATCAACTACCCAATGTTCAAAGTCTTTAGATTTTCAAATTTGTATCTCTCCAGTACCTATTGTTCAGTCTGAGTCATGTAGTTCTCTTTCTATTGATCAAGATTTAATAAAAGGTATTATGCTATAATTCCTCGACTATGTCAAAAATTTTGATTACTTTTGAAATTATTTTATTATATAATTTCTTAGCAATTTTATATATATTTGAAATGATTTTAAAATTAGTCTCATATATTAAATCATCTTCTATTTAAATTAAATATTATCTAAATCAAATATTTTAAATTAGCATCGATCCTGTCAGCAAATGGTATCAGAGCCTGTCAGACCCTCGCCGGAGGCGGAAACACGAGGTGTAACGGAAAGGAACATAATCACAAGATAATAGAACATACCAACGTTAAGATTAAAAAGAAATAGTACACCATTACAATACCAGTTTAGCCGACATCGGCAAATATATTACAAAGTTTAGATTCCAAAATATTGCATTTTATTACATAACGATTTGTAGTGACAAGTGAACACTTCATTATGCAAGACCTGGTAGAAAAAGCTTACTAACGATCACCTGAAATGCATGAGAGAAAAACGGATCAACTATGAAAATAGTTGGTTAGTATACATGTTTCAGATAATAAGAAAACTCGTAAGAAAGAGACAAAGGTTTCGGTCATTGGAAATAGTTCCCAAAGCAAAGGCATTGTAAATCCACTCGGCCCAAGTTCCGCCATACAAAACTTGCAACTTTGTGTGTTCACAACCCATTGCACAAAATATAGCGTATCAAGTAGTCAAGTATAAGTGGTCATAATAGTTCACAATATAGTACCACGTATATAATAATGTATGCCAGGCAAAGCCCCTAGAATAAATAATATGCGTCCGTAACATAGTGGACGAGAGGTTGGCCGACCTCTAATAGCGCTATCCATACTACCTACTAATAGGAGACTAACAATGCGAATGTACGAACAGTACATCATACAACTATTAATATACAATTAAGAACACTCCGAACATGGGAGAATTTGCCTTTGCTCGAGCAGGGAGACTTTAAGTCGTGGTCATAGCACGACGGTTCAATAAGTTCAAACAAGTCATAAGTTCATAATTAAGTCCAAGAGTCTAAATCAAGTTCAAAAGTTCAAATAAGGCATAAATTCGTAATTATGTTCAAAGGATTTGATTCAAGTTCAAATGTTCAAGTCAAAAGAGTTCACAAAAGTAAGAATCAATTTAATTCAAGAATGCATTTCGCCCCAAAATATAGTAAAAACGGTAAAAAGGGGATGTGATTACTCACCTGTTGCAATAGTTACGATGACAGAGTGGATGCACAGAATTGAGATGCAACTCTCTAACCGCGACCTATTATGAATGATATGCTCTAATATAAGTCATGAAACAATGTCGTGCATGCAAACTCATATGATATCAATACCACTTGTACACTTTTAAAATATAAAGTTTATCGTCGAAAAATAATCTTATAACGTCTTGACAATTTATAAATTACTTTACAAGTATTTACGTTGAAACGATATCCTACGATAATCATTTAGTAATTTATTATGAAATTATAACTTTTCGTCGTAAAATAATGTCATTGAAAATTTCATGAAAGTGAATAAACGGCCTTGAAAAACTAGTCGTAAAATGGTGCACATCGAGTGTTAGGAAACAAACTCAACGGTTTTGGGAAGCTTGTGTCTTTATCTCAAAGTTTTAGCATTTAAGTTTCATCCTAGAGGTCTCGATCATGAAGAAAAATATAGGCTACGTATGGTACTTGTGTCCAAAATATTGTTTAAGGGTGGTTTTCGGCGAAGTTTAAGTGACCATATTTTATTCGTTACAACTCCGCTTGACGAACGGTTGGACATTTTGGAAAATATGCTTGGCGAACTTACTTTTACTAGAAGACATCACGTTATAAAAAGTAATACATCCATGTTAAAAACGACCCTCAACATGGTCCTTCGTGGCCGTAATATTTGTCTAATAGAAATATATTAGTTTTTCTTGTATAATAAAGTTACGGCAACTTTGTTAAATCGTGTGTAATTTAATCGTTACAAGTCCGTTTTCTACGTTTTATATGTCCTCGGAATCGTAATAATATATACTAATATATTTTTGATAAGTCGACACATTTTATAACGCTTAAGACTCATTTTGACTCGTAAAAGTAGAGATTACATGCTGAATTTTTCGAAACAAATATTTTCGTCGTCAAACTTGAAAATAGCATAACTTCTTCGTTATAACTCCGCTTTAACCCATTCAAGCGCCACGTTTTCGTTTTAAAGTATATTTTCTGAATATCTAGCCTAAAATATTTTACAAACTGTCGATTTTCCAGATTTCACAAATAAGATCAGACCTTAATTATAGTCGTCGAAATGAGTTTTCTCGCCAAACCTATTCCAACCAATTCAAAACAACTCGAAGCTATTCTAATCCTACCATACACCTTCTTAGGGTGTCATGGGTTCCTAAACATCACCAAATGTGATATATTTCAAGGAGTAATTATAGGATATCTTATAGGAATTTATATAGCTTATAAACAATTTAAGTGGTATAAACATCCATATAAATTGCATGTTTTACACAAACATGATAAAATGAACACAACATGAATATGAAAGATGATGATGAATATGAAATGCTTACTAGTTACTTGATGAGGTTTTATGAACAAAGGATTAATCCTAAACGCCTAAGGTTTTTATTTCACAACCTTAATCAAGAGTGTGTCTAGATTGTTTTGAACTTGACTAGGAAAATTTTTGTGTTTTCCTTCTTGATCCTTGAGATGGCCGGTTCTTAGAGCAAGAGAGAAGAGAGAGCAAATTTTCTTTTTCACTTTGATTTAATGAATGTGTATGTGTAGTGTTTTAGTATAAAAAATGAATATAAGTTACTAGATATTTTGCAATTTGTGTGAGTCATGTGGTTTGGTCGACCTCCTCAAGAAAAAGAAAGACCATATGCATTTTGTAGTATTTAAGTGTATTAATGTAGAGTAAATGTGTAATAACTTAGGGATAGTTAGTAACTTGTGTAAATATTTGAGCTTGTAGGGTAGTGTTAACTAAAAATAAATTTTAACGGTTCAAAATAAAATACATTGATGTCATAAAAATTATAAAAATACATTTCCTGCAAAATTTGAGTGAAATAATAATTATCGTGTTGAATTTACGAAAACCGTCGCAATTATATAAATATAACAATTTATATACAAAATAAATTTAAAACACCGGGTAAACTAATAATATTATTTTATAATCTTAATATGAGTATAAAATATATCGGGATAATTTTGGAAGTGTCGAATCAAATGTTCAAAATAATCAATTGCGATAGCGTTTATTTAATAAGAAATTATCGTTTAACGTGAAATGCAAAATCATGCATGAACTAATATGATGAATATTGAGTTTGAGAAATGACCGGAAATTGAGAATTGTGACATTCTTCCCCGGTTAGAGGAATCACGTCCTCGTGATTCAATTATTGATACTATAGTCCGAACCTCGACAAGAGTTCTAAAGTTCATGCTCGCATCGAACAATCTAAATGATCATATCAATGCTCATGTGTACGGGTTCCCATTCAACTAAGTGCGTGCCCGTGATTAGATTTGATAGGGTAAACTTACCCAATATCGAACGTAGCTCTCAAAAGACCTTTAGGTAGTCGATTCTAATTTAATCTCACAACTCATCAAACAAGAACTGTCATGAGATTAAACTAAACCGACTTGAGTAAACTTGTCTCTTAGCTTGATTTTCGCAACTCATCAAACAAGAACTGTCACTAGATCAAGCTAGGAAACAAGTCTTTTGAAAGATTCGCTCGATATTGGAATTGCTTACACAAATCAAATCAAATCAACAAAATAATTTACAACTAAGGTCGATATCGTTAGGTCTCAAATTAATCGATGTCGTGAACGTGATAAGAATTAGAAGCAAGTTATGCACTCAAAATCATGTTGTACAGAAATAAGGTGGTTGTTCGAAAGAATGTACCCGTTACGCGTTACGGGCTTCCTCGGTACCCAGATAGAATGCCCGACCACGTGCGGGGGAAACATCAATGTTCGGTTCTGGTGGACCTTCTATTGCCAATGCCAGGTTTGGATGATTACCTTCTTGGTTGGGAGTTCTTTTCAACTTTGGACAGGTATTCCGAAGGTGATCCAGACTTCCACACTCGTAACATGCTTTTCTTTGTCCTTGGTTCCCATCTGTTTGAGCAATTTCGCAAGTGGCCCATCCGTCCACATTTGTTGCACTTTAGGCAATCTCTAAGTGATGATAGTTACATCGAGTGCACATAGGATGGGGACTCAGATATCCTTTGCGCTCCCGAGTGGTCGCTCCATAGTTCCCGGTTATTCGGCGCCTCTTGTTTTCTTTGGTCCTGGTCTCGGCTTCCTAGCGATCCTCCTGTCGCCCGCCCATTGTCGTTTGCTTTTGTTAGTTCTCCGCACTGATCACATCATTTGTCAAGCGATACGCCATACCACGGCGGCTTGCGAGTGGTTGGGTTCGACGAGGTGGCGTCCTCCTAATTTCCGATATCAATCCCCATATATATCGGTCGATCAACTTCTCACGGTGGAAACCATGTGAGGAACCATCCTAGTTAATTCGTGGAAGCGGATCGTGTACTTGTCGACTTCTACTCCTACCATCAGTGGTTCCAAAATTCGCTTCCGACACGCACTTCATCTTTTCGCAATACTCATCGGTTAGTAGTTTCTTAAATGCTTCCCAAGATAACGCATTTGCGCCCCTCTCCTCCGGGTGCAGAAGTTGATTGTTCCACCGGTCAATGCTCGACCTTGTAGTAGACCGAAGAGAACTCAACCTTGTTTCCTTCAAAGACATTTCGTGATACTAAGTTTCGACTCAACATTCTCGAACCGAGTTAGCGGTCCAATGGCACCCTCGTACCATAAAATTCCATCGGCTTGCATGTCATGAAAGTCTTGTAGCTGCATCCATGACCAGTGTTTGAAGTACCTTCTCCGACGTTGGTTCGTCTAGCATCAAGGTGCGTCATAATTTGGGCGAGTAGATCCGCTATTCCAGCAGCGTTGTTGTTTGGATTGTCGTTGTTGTTTGAGTTGGCATTGTTGTTTAGGTCGACGTGGTTGTTGCCTCCTGAGCGTGTGTTTCTTGCAGCCATGATCTTGCAATGGACCAAAATATCGGGTTGAGTAAATGACACTCGGAAGAAGGCAGATGAGGTTTAGAACGGTGGTAATGTGTTATAGTGATCGAAACATGACAGGAACAGAGACATGCTATGTCTAACAAGTCGAAAGATGGAAAAGAGAAGGTATAAAAAAGGTACGGTAATGTAGACGTGAACGTAAAAACATGTTATGCATACCCACCCGACAAATGCAATTTCAGGTGACTAGACTCTAACGACTCGACTAAACATGATTTAAAACTACCATTCTTATCATTGCATGGTTCTTCATAAATTAGACATAGTTGATCAGGCTATGTATAATTTATGATTAACGATGCAACGATAGGTCTAGTTGACTCGAATGATGTTCAATGTTTAATAAAAAAAAAATTATTCCGGTTATAGATGTGATTTTTATTTTTGAAAAATCGGCATTCTCTATAACCTTTGGCTCTGATACCAATCTGTCACACCCTCACCGAAGGCGGAAACACGAGGTGTAATGGAAAAGAACATAAGCACAAGATAATAGAACATACCAACGTTAAGATTAAAAAGAAATAGTACACCATTACAATACCAGTTTAGCCGACATCGGCAAATATATTACAAAGTTTAGATTCCAAAATATTGCATTTTATTACATAACGATTTGTAGTGACAAGTGAAAACTTCATTATGCAAGACCTGGTAGAAAAAGCTTACTAACGATCACCTGAAATGCATGAGAGAAAAACGGGTCAACTATGAAAATAGTTGGTGAGTATACACGTTTCGTATAATAAGAAAACTCGTAAGAAAGAGACAAAGGTTTCGGTCATCGGAAATAGTTCCCAAAGCAAAGGCATTGTAAATCCACTCGGCCCAAGTTCGCCCATACAAAACTTGCAACCTGTGTTCACAACCCATTGCACAAAATATAGCGTATCAAGTAGTCAAGTATAAGTGGTCATAATAGTTCACAATATAGTACCACGTATATAATAATGTATGCCAGGCAAAGCCCCTAGAATAAATAATATGCGTCCCGTAACATAGTGGACGAGAGGTTGGCCGACCTCTAATAGCGCTATCCATACTACCTACTAATAGGAGACTAACAATGCGAATGTACGAACGGTACATCATACAACTATTAATATACAATTAAGAACACTCCGAACATGGGAGAATTTGCACTGCTCCGAACAGGGGAGACTTTAAGTCAGGGTCATAGCACGTACGGTTCAATAAGTTCAAACAAGTCATAAGTTCATAATTAAGTCCAAGAGTCTAAATCAAGTTCAAAAGTTCAAATAAGGCATAAATTGTAATTATGTTCAAAGGATTTGATTCAAGTTCAAATGTTCAAGTCAAAAGAGTTCACAAAAGTAAGAATCAATTTAATTCAAGAATGGTTCATGCATTTAGCCCCAAAATATAGTAAAACGGTAAAAGGGGATGTGATTACTCACCTGTTGCAATAGTTACGATGACAGAGTGGATGCACAGAATTGAGATGCAACTCTCTAACCACGACCTATTATGAATGATATGCTCTAATATAAGTCATGAAACAATGTCGTGCATGCAAACTCATATGATATCCATACCACTTGTACACTTTTAAAATATAAAGTTTATCGTCGAAAAATAATCTTATAACGTCTTGACAATTTATAAATTACTTTACAAGTATTTACGTTGAAACGATATCCTACGATAATCATTTAGTAATTTATTATGAAATTATAACTTTTCGTCGAAAAATAATGTCATTGAAAATTTCATGAAAGTGAATAAACGGCCTTGAAAAACTAGTCGTAAAATGGTGCACATCGAGTGTTAGGAAACAAACTCAACGGTTTTGGGAAGCTTGTGTCTTTATCTCAAAGTTTTAGCATTTAAGTTTTCATCCTAGAGGTCTCGATCATGAAGAAAAATATAGGCTACGTATGGTACTTGTGTCCAAAATATTGTTTAAGGGTGGTTTTCGGCGAAGTTTAAGTGACCATATTTTATTCGTTACAACTCCGCTTGACGAACGGTTGGACATTTTGGAAAATATGCTTGGCGAACTTACTTTTACTAGAAGACATTACGTTATAAAAAGTACTACATCCATGTTAAAAACGACCCTCAACATGGTCCTTCGTGGCCGTAATATTTGTCTAATAGAAATATATTAGTTTTTCTTATATAATAAAGTTACGGCAACTTTGTTAAATCGTGTGTAATTTAATCGTTACAAGTCCGTTTTCTCGTTTTATATGTCCTCGAATCGTAATAATATATACTAATATATTTTAATAAGTCGACACATTTTATAACGCTTAAGACTCATTTTTGACTCGTAAAAGTAGAGATTACATCTGAATTTTCTGAAACAAATATTTTTCGTCAAACTTGAAAATAGCATAACTTCTTCGTTATAACTCCGTTTTAACCCATTCAAGCGGCCACGTTTTCGTTTTAAAGTATATTTTCTGAATATCTAGCCCAAAATATTTTACAAACTGTCGGATTTTCCAGATTTCACAAATAAGATCAGACCCTTAATTCTAGTCGTCGAAATGAGTTTTTCTCGCGCCAAACCTATTCCAACCAATTCAAAACAATTCCGAAGCTATTCTAATCCTACCATACACCTTCTTAGGGTGTCATGGGTTCCTAAACATCACCAAATATGATATATTTCAAGGAGTAATTATAGGATATCTTATAGGAATTTATATAGCTTATAAACAATTTAAGTGGTATAAACATCCATATAAATTGCATGTTTTACACAAACATGATAAAATGAACACAACATGAATATGAAAGATGATGATGAATATGAAATGCTTACTAGTTACTTGATGAGGTTTTATGAACAAAGGATTAATCCTAAACACCCAAGGTTTTATTTCACAACCTTAATCAAGAGTGTGTCTAGATTGTTTTGAACTTGACTAGGAAAATTTTGTGTTTTCCTTCTTGATCCTTGAGATGGCGGTTCTTAGAGCAAGAGAGAAGAGAGAGCAAATTTTCCTTTTCACTTTGATTTAATGAATGTGTATGTGTAGTGTTTTAGTATAAAAAATGAATATAAGTTACTAGATATTTTGCAATTTGTGTGAGTCATGTGGTTTGGTCGACCTCCTCAAGAAAAAGAAAGACCATATGCATTTTGTAGTATTTAAGTGTATTAATGTAGAGTAAATGTGTAATAACTTATGGATAGTTCGTAACTTGTGTAAATATTTGAGCTTGTAGGGTAGTGTTAACTAAAATAAATTTTAACGGATCAAAATAAAATACATTGATGTCATAAAATTATAAAATACATTTCTTGCAAAATTTGAGTGAAATAATAATTATCGTGTTGAATTTCTGAAAACCGTCGCAATTATATAAATATAACAATTTATATACAAAATAAATTTAAAACACCGGTAAACTAATAATATTATTTTATAATCTTAATATGAGTATAAAAATATATCGGGATAATTTTTGGAAGTGTCGGAATCAAATGTTCAAAATAATCAATTACGCGACAACGTTTATTTAATAAGAAATTATGCGTTTAACGTGAAATGCAAAACCATGCATGAACTAATATGATGAATATTGAGTTTGAGAAATGACCGGAAATTGAGAATTGTGACATTCTTCCCCGGTTAGAGGAATCACGTCCTCGTGATTCAATTATTGATACTATAGTCCGAACCTCGACAAGAGTTCTAAAAGTTCATGCTCGTACGAACAATCTAAATGATCATATCAATGCTCATGTGTACGGGTTCCCCATTCAACTAAGTACGTGCCCGTGATTAGATTTGATAGGGTAAACTTACCCAATATCGAACGTAGCTCTCAAAAGACCTTTAGGTAGTCGATTCTAATTTAATCTCACAACTCATCAAACAAGAACTGTCATGAGATTAAACTAAACCGACTTGAGTAAACTTGTCTCTTAGCTTGATTTTCGCAACTCATCAAACAAGAACTGTCACTAGATCAAGCTAGGAAACAAGCTTATTGTCTCTGGATCTGTTGTACTTGAACTTGAACTTGGACTATAAGGACTAGGTGAACTTCTTGAAATACTTTCATTGTATAGAGTAACTGCTTTAGCATCGGCTTGTTCTTCATTGATCTTTTTTCACCATTTAACACTGAATTGTCTGTATAACAAGGGTGGAGATGTACCATCTGCTTCTTGTTTTTTTATAGGTAAAAGATAAAATCCATGGTATTTGAAATAGCGCAGAAAATTGTAAATTATACTCACAAGGAGGAGCACTTTCTTGACTAAAAATCTTTTTATATTTGTTAAAACCTAAGAGAACACTTTTCGGGAAAATTTCAGGAATACTTCCCAAAATATTAAACCATTTAATAAACCATTTTGGATATTTATTGGAAAAATCTTGAGCAAAATGGAAAAACCAAGAATGTTTATGACCTCTTGATTCACTCGGGAAACCAATTATAGAAGTTTGTAGTATGTTGGGTAACTCAAACGTGTTAGGTTAGAGTCCCGTGATCATTCCGAACGAGGGTTGAATGGAATTTTCAACTCAAGTCGCGATTATCGGGATTTGAATGGGAAAATGGGATAATTTGATGTTTTCTAAACTACGGGGCAAGGGAAAGTAAAGGGAAGCAATTAAATAAAATGCAACTACGTCTAATCTAAATCCTAAATATGATCTAAAATTACTTTTAAACTAAAAATGCAATTTAAAACTTAATTATGATTTAAAACTAATTTTTATGATTTTTCTTTTATTTATTTGAATTAAAAACAAATTTATAAAATCTAATTTAAAGCTAATTATCTAAAATGATGAAATTAAGTGGGAAAATTATGGAACTAAATTTTAAAAATCAAAAATAACTGAAGAAACTTTTGAAAATTGGTTTTGTATTTTTATGAATTATTTTCTAATTTTCCTGTAAATCCTGAAAGTATAATTGTTATTACTTTTCTTTCATTATTCTTATTATGTATTTTGTATGCGTTTGATGCCATAGTCATTTCTTGTAGTAAGTTTAATATATGATATTCTATTAATGCATCTATATTCCATTTATAAATAGAAGTACCATCATATTTAGATTGAACTAAAGTATGCCTTTCTTCGTATTGTAAATCATGTGGAGAAGGTTGAGGATAAAATTTCTTGTTTCAGCTCTAGGAGTATATGTATTATTCGATGTATATGGATTATATTTTATTTTATTTATTTCCATATTATTAAACTGTTGTTCTATTTCAGATATGTTATCATCTGTTATATCTTTTTCAATTATATTTATATTTGGATTTGATATGTGAAAATTAGATAATTTTTCTTCAATTTCTCTTAATATAGCCTGTTGAGAACCTAAATTTATGGATGTATTAATGTTAAAAGGTGTAAATATAGGATTTTCTTCTATTTTTATTTCTTTAAATTTACTTTGAGAAGTACTAGGTTCATTTATGTTATCAGTTTGGATTCTATCTAATTGTTCTATTCTATCTAATTGTTGACCAATAGTATGTAACATTTCATTTGTATAATTATTTTGATATATAATGGTTGTTATAGCTTTTTTCTTATCTTCTTCATATTTAGCTAAAGGTTTTCCTATAAATTCATTATTTATAACTATATCACTACAAGGTGGTTTTGTACTTGTAATAGTTTCTTTGGTTTTAAGATCTCGTATATGTTTTGTTTATAATAACTTCTACGGTTTCTCTAAAAGGAAATTTGATTTTATTTTCTAAACAATAGAGTTCAAACCAAGATAAAATATAATATTTTCATCATTGTTAAGTATATATAATTGCCATTCAACGTCATGTAATAGTCTTTCATTTTTATCAAACGTAGTATAATACCAAAATAATTTTTCATTATTATAATCATTTAACATTTCATCTCTTAAATATTCCATATCAGTATTATCTTTTAATTTGATAGTTTCCATTTTAAAATGAATATTATTTACATTTTCCATATTTAATGAATTAATCTTTTTATTTGTTCTAACTTTTCTTTTAAATGAAGATTTTGTAAAATCAAACTTATTATCATATCTTTATGTGCTTTTCTACTAATAACAAATTCTCGTATATAATTCTTCTTTAAATATTTTATTGATTTACTATTTCTTAAAATGGATTCTTGATAATGTACTATTTGTTTTCTAAGTTCGTATTGATATAAGCTCATCTTTATTTTAAGAAATAATTAATTGTGATCTTACAACTCTTATCATACTTTGATTGATTTTTAGATTATCTTGTAAAATTTTTAATACTCCATTCAATATCATATACTTGATAGCCTCGAAATACTCTTAAATTTACATATTTTGCTCCATTTTTAATCATATTTTTAAAGTAATTTATTTCTAATCTTATAGATTTTTCTTGTTTATATAGGCTTTTTAAATGATTAATATTTATTTGATTACTAGTAATCTTTGTTTGTATAAGTATCACTCATAAATTTTCTCTTCGTAATATTCTACTTCGATTTTGTAGGATTATAGGTATCATCACTTAAATTATCACTTTCATAAACAAGGTTTAGGAATAGTATTTCTAAAATCAACTCCTCTAAGTTTCATAGATTGAGATCTTCTTAAATTACTATAAGATATAGAAGATTCGGATGTATAATTTGAATGTCTAGCGATTCAAATCTATTATTTCAAATATTATTTCTATATTTTCATATGTATGATCTATTATATTAGATACTTGAGTATTCAATTTTATAGGTTTAGGTTGACTTAAATTTTCTAAATTCCAAGATTGATTACGAGTAATTTCTTCCCATTTTAATCGCTTAGGAATATTTAATATAGAGTGATCTAGATTTGCCTCAAATAAAACTGTTTCTTTTTCAGAATTTCTAACTAAAGATTTAGGTTCTATAGTGGTAGACATAGTCTTATAATATATTCTATAAATAACTACTAAGGGATCAGATCCTTCTCTTATTTCCAAATTCTTTATTTTTATGTTTAAAGTTAAAACATCTAGAATATTTTAATCAAATAGAGATACAGTATAATTTGGATAACAATTAAAATATATAGGACCATTACATATATTAGATTCAACAAGAGCTAATAAAGATTGTTTAAAATTTATTAATCTAGCATCTTTTAAGGCAATACAAATAGGAGCATCAATTCCTAATCTAGTCATAGGTTTTATAGCTATTTGTACTAATCCGACATGTAAAAACTTATAATTCTTTCTATGTTCTCTAATAGAGTATTCAGAAAATAATTTTATACTTTAAGAGTTCTGTAATAAAGGCAAAGTTTTTTCAGTAGTTTTAATAGAATAACTTTGAAACCATTCAAAAGATCCAATTTTATATATAGTTTTAACATCTAATCTAGGTATACTCCAATTTTGTAAACTGTTTTCTACATTAGTTATGTTAACTTCTAAAGAATTAGAACGATCATTATCATCTTCAGCATCAGAAGCGGAACCATATTTCCAATTTAGTAATACTCTTGATAATTTATTCATAATGAATAAATTTTGTTTCTATTTTGTTAAATTTCTAAGAGCTAAATATTATATTAACTGAATATATGTATCTCCGGGAACACCCCCATGTCATCGTGGTACGGTCGTCTTACAACACTGCGACTAATTCCAACCGATCAACCGACAGGGCTTACCAACGCAGACATATAATTCATTTAATATATTATTTATTCCTTTAGATTTAACACAATCTAAACAAAAAATATTCATAATTTATAAATAATCAAGTCTATTACCTCTTTGAAAAAACATGGCTCTAATACCATTTGCTGATAGGATCGATGCTAATTTAAAATATTTGATTTAGATAATATTTAATTTAAATAGAAGATGATTTAATATATGAGACTAATTTTAAAATCATTTCAAATATATATAAAATTGCTAAGAAATTATATAATAAAATAATTTCAAAAATAATCAGAATTTTTGACATAGTCGAGGAATTATAGAATAATACCTTTTATTAAATCTTGATCAATAGAAAGAGAATTACAGGACTCTGACTGAACAATAGGTACTGGAGAGATACAAATTTGAAAATCTAAAGACTTTGAACATTGGGTAGTTGATAATATGACTGAGGGTTTTTGCTTCCTATATTGAACTCTGCTTAAGAAAGAGAATGGAGTCTTCTTTTATAGCTGAAGTCTTTGGTAAATCTTCTGTAGGAAACTGGCAACTGGCGGTAAACATTGAGATGAGTTGTCTTTAATTATAGCATCTTGAATTATATTCGTTCCTTTTCTTCAATTATTGCTTACTTTTCTTTTGTCTTTTCTTCTTTTCCTTTTTCTTTGTCGGCCATCAAGATTCTAATTTTATCATCTAGAAAATAATTTTACATTTTTAATACATTATTTAATTTAGATCAAAATCTTCGTATGGGTCTTGAGAATCTTGGAAAATATCTTCACTTGGAGTAGGAGACCTCTTGATTTCATCAATAATCTTTTGTATTTCTTGTGGAGATGAACATTTTTGAATTCTTCTTATTGTCTCTGCATCTGTTGTACTTGAACATGAATTTGGACTATAAGGACTAGGTGAACTTCTTGAAATACTTTCATGGTATAGAGTAACTACTTTAACATCGGCTTGTTCTTCATTGATCTTTTTCCACCATTTAACACTGAATTGTCTGTATAACAAGGGCGAAGATGTACCATCTGCCTCTTGTTTTTTATAGGTTAAAGATAAAATCCATGGTATTTGAAATAGCGCAGAAAATTGTAAATTATACTCACAAGGAGGAGCACTTTCTTGACTAAAAATCTTTTTATATTTGTTAAAACCTAAGAGAACACTTTTCGGGAAAATTTAGAATACTTCCCATAATATTAAACCATTTAATAAACCATTCGGATATTTATTGGAAAATCTTGAGCAAAATGGAAAAACCAAGAATGTTTATGACCTCTTAATAGAAAAGCTTTAAACCAGGCTTCTTGATAATCATAATAGTTATAAACTGGGTAATCAGGAAAACATGATAAGGTTTTGTGGGTAAAAGGTCTGTTACCCCAATCTTTTGGTGATAAAACTTGTTTAATTTTAACTTTGCTAAAACCAATTTGATTTGGTATCTCAATATCGGGATTATGCTTGACTTCAATAGAATTACTGTCAATAAGAACTGCTTTATAGTTTTCCCTTGTTTGATATTCGGATGTATAGAAATGAGAACCTCTAGGGTATAGATAATCAATAAGAGATAGAAAATTCTGATTTAATTTTTCTTCTTCATATGGTTCTAAAATCTTAATCACTTGTTTATTAGGATTTATATGGAATACTGTGTTATCGGAAAATTTTGAAGTATTTGAAACTGATGATGGAGATCTTGGTGGAGGAAAAATACTTGGTTTTTGATTTATAGGAGAGAGTTGTGCTAAGGCTGAATAAGGTGGTATGGGTCTAGGTCCTAAAACAGAAGAATAGGGTGATAATGGAGTTAATTTATTTATAGATGGAAGTTCTTGAGATGGAGATGGGGGAGAAGGAATTTTGGTCTTGGTAAAATAAATCTTTTGTCTGAATTCATAGTCCCTGTAAGAATTCCTAGATAAGAAATCTGGTAAAGAATTATTTTCTCCTCGTATAAATTCGATTTTAAAATCAAAATTACTTAGAATAGCTTGCCATCTAGCGAAAACTTGTTTTGAAATAATATTTTTAATATCCTTTTCTAAAATATATTTTGCAGATTGACAATCAATTCTTAATAGAAAAGGTTTCATATATAAATCATCTTCAAATTTTTTAATATTTAAAACAATACTTAAAATTTCCTTTTTAACCGTAGAATAGTTTTTCTGTGTACCATTCCAAGAACCTGAAAAATATCTAACTAATTGTTCTGGTTTATTATTTTTTTAATTTTTGTTTTAATATACCTCCATACCCTAAATCACTAGCATCTGTTTCTACTATAAGACTGGCAATATTAGTATGTTCTTCAGTCCATGGTTTAGGATTCTTTTTCAATCTATTATATAGAGGTTTACATATGATTCCTAAATCTTTAAAGAAATCATGAACATAATTTAAACATCCCAAAAATCTTTGTAATTGTTTTTTAACTTTAATTTCATCAGGAAATTTGTTAGAAAATTCTAAACTTCTATCTATAGGCTTTATAGTACCATGAATTATATCATGACCTAAAAATCTTATCTTTGTTTGAAATAAGCTTATTTTTGTAGGAGAAACAGCTAAACCATTATTATATATTATAGTATAAAATATGTTTAAATGTTTAAAATGTTGATCAATATCTTTTGAAAATATTAATATATCATCAATATAAACTATAGCAAAATTGCTTATAGGATTTATTATATCATTCATAACATTTTGAAATTCAGAAGGGGCATTTTTTAATCCAAATGGCATAACATTCCATTCATAGTGACCGAATGGTACATTAAAACCTGTTTTATATTTATCTTCTTCAAAAAATTTTATTTGCCAAAATCCTGACTTCATATCAAATTTTGAAAATATTTTTGAATCGTATAACCTTTTTAATAAATCGCTTTTATTAGGTATAGGATACCTAATCCATTCTAACACTTTATTTAATGGTTTATAGTTAATAACTAATCTTGGTACACCTCTTTCTATTTCTGCATTATTCATAACATAAAAGGCAGAACAAGACCATGGAGATTTAGATTTTCTTATAATCTTTTTATTTAATAATTCTGAAATTTCATTTCTACAATGTTTTTCTAATTCTCTAGACATATGTATAGATTTTGACTTAGTAGGAATATCTTTTTCATTAAATTCTTTAATATATGGTAGTCTAACAATATGTTGTTTTCTTTTCCAAAAAGCATTAGGTATAGTAGAACAAACATTATTTTTAAAATTTTCTTCTAATCTTGTTATCTTAATTTTTATATTAGTATTCTGTAAGTGATCTATTATCCTTTTATTTTTTATTTCATCAATTAAGTATTCTACTTGTTTATTTTTTATTTCTAGTATATTTACTTCTTTTGTAATAATAGGAGTAGCAAACTCAAATATAATATCCTTTCCTAATACTTTAGTGATTAGTCTGTTTCACTAACGAAAATGGGTATAATTGGGTTATAAAGGTTGTCCTAGAATGATTTGAGAAGTTAGATTTTAACTAATATAAGATGAGTTTTTAACAATAACCTTCTTTACATATATAAACATCTGATATTTTATAATTTATTTTTAATCCGTCACCACTGGCACTAGATAATTTTTGTCTAGATTTTTCAAAATATTTTACTGGTATAAAACCTTCCTGTATACAATTTAAATCTGCTCCTGAATCAATTAATGCTACTAAGGTTAATTTCAATTCTCCATTTACTATTATGTTTAACTTTGTATACCATCTTTGAGTACTTATCGCTTTTATATGATTTATTTTGGGTCATTTTCGATGTTCCTATATCACTATCTTTTTTATTATCTTCTATGTTTTCATTCTTTATTTTAATAGAATTATTTCAGATTTTACCATATTTAATTCCTTTTGTAATTCAGATATAGTTACTGGTTTTATTTCTTTTGATAAAAACACATCTTTATACCATCTAAAATCTTGTAATTTTCTACACGTTGAGTTGAGTAATATAATAGAGCTTCTTTCTTGATATTGTGATGGGTTACCAACAAAAGTTTTTAATATAGCAAATAATAAGGTATTAACAGCATCTTCTTCTTCAGTTTGTGTTTCCATATTATTTTCTCTTTTAACAACGATTTTTTTAGCATTTAATATATTTTGTCTATCTTCTTCTGATAAACAGCTATCCCACCAACCTTTTAAAGTTCCTGTAGATCCTGAAAGTATAATTGTTATTACTTTTCTTTCATTATTCTTATTATGTATTTTGTATGCGTTTGATGCCATAGTCATTTCTTGTAGTAAGTTTAATATATGATATTCTGTTAATCCATCAATATTCCATTCATAAATAGAAGTACCATCATATTTAGATTGAACTAAAGTATGCCTTTATTCGTATTGTAAATCAGGTGGAGGAGGTCGAGGATAATAATTTCTTGTTTCAGCTCTAGGAGTATATGTATTATTCGATGTATATGGATTATATTTTATTTTATTTATTTCCATATTACTAAACTGTTGTTCTATTTCAGATATGTCATCATTTGTTATATCTTTTTCAATTATATTTATATTTGGACTTGATATGTGAAAATTAGATAATTTTTCTTCAATTTCTCTTAATATAGCCTGTTGAGAACCTAAATTTATAGATGTATCAATATTAAAAGGTGTAAATATAGGATTTTCTTCTATTTTTATTTCTTTAAATTTACTTTGAGAAGCACTAGGTTCATTTATGTTATCAGTTTGGATTCTATCTAATTGTTCTATTCTATCTAATTGTTGACCAATAGTATGTAACATTTCATTTGTATAATTATTTTGATATATAATGGTTGTTATAGCTTTTTTCTTATCTTCTTCATGTTTAGCTAAAGGTTTTCCTATAAATTCATTATTTATAACTATATCACTACGAGGTGGTTTTGTACTTGTAATAGTTTCTTTGGTTTTAAGATCTGTATATGTTTTGTTTATAATAACTTCTACAGTTTCTCTAAAAGGAAATTTGATTTTATTTTCTAAACAATAGAGTTCAAACCAAGAGAAAAATATAATATTTTCATCATTGTTAAGTATATATAATTGCCATTCAACGTCATGTAATAGTCTTTCATTTTTATCAAACGTAGTATAATACCAAAATAATTTTTCATTATTATAATCATTTAACATTTCATCTCTTAAATATTCCATATCAGTATTATCTTTTAATTTGATAGTTTCCATTTTAAAATGAATATTATTTATATTTTCCATATTTAATTAATTAATCTTTTTATTTGTTCTAACTTTTCTTTTAACCGAAGATTTTGTAAAATCAAACTTATTATCATATCTTTATGTGATTTTCTACTAATAACAAATTCTCCTGTATATAATTCTTCTTTAAATATTTTTATTGATTTACTATTTCTTAAAATGGATTCTTGATAATGCACTATTTGTTTTCTAAGTTCGTATTGATATAAGCTCATCTTTATTTTAAGAAATAATTAATTGTGATCTTACAACTCTTATCATACTTTGATTGATTTTTAGATTATCTTGTGTTAATACAAATGTCGTCATTAAACGTTATTTATATTTTTTATCTTTACCTAAGTTTTGTTAACGACAAAAGTAAATTTATTTTTTATAAAGCTTAAAGCTTGTCAAGTTTAATAGATATTAAAAGAAGCTTTTTCAAACAAATATATTCATCATTTAAGCATTTACATTGTGACAAATCATATCTTAATATGATCCTAAACATAATGTATGATAGTGGTTTTTAGAATGTTTTAGTTTCTTAAAAACTAAACATTACTTATGTATTTGCATATTTCTAAAAATAGAAAAACAACACATGACATCATGTGATGCATCATGGAAATCATTGGAATATTTCATTAGATATTTTGTGTAGATTTGTACTCTTCATATCTTACACAATCTTACATATATATGGTTGACTTTGGCAAGATCTTGATATCTTCTTTGTCGGACCCCGGCGGCACAAAATATATAACGGACGGAACCCTTTCAAGGGGTCCGCCGTCCGTGGTGCTCGCCGATGGTTTTAGCTATAAATAGCAAAGCCAAACCAAGTAGTTTTTCATCCCTTTCAATCATACTCTCTTACATATCTCTCTAACATTTCTAACTCGGTTTCATATCATATTAGTGATCTCTTTGTAGCAAAGAAGATCAAGTCACATTCAAGCTTCAAACGAGAAGTTGGAAGTCTTGTTTGTTTAGTGTTGTATGATCTTGTGTTGATTCATACTTCATTAGTCCTCAAAATACATTTTGTGTGGGAGTAGTTGTACCCTTGGAAAGAACTCTACATCTAGCTTAGTGTCGGAAATAGTGTAAGCGAAGTGTAAAGGTTTCTCCGCCGGTGAAAGGAGCTTGTTGACTAGTGAAGTTAAAACTCTCGAGTGTGAGACTCGGGGAGTGGAGTAAGGCAAGGAAAAAGAGTCCTTGTAGACCGAACCACTATAAACAACTTGTTGTGGTTTGATCATTTCTTTCCTTATTTACTCTTTACATATTGCTTGCATATTTCATTAACATATCTAAGATTAATATCAATTGATCTTTCAATAAGTTTCAAAACAAAGTTTTAATTGGTAAACTATTCAACCCCCTTCTAGTTTTCTACAATTGGTACGAGCCTCGTTGCTCAAGAATTTCTAAAATAATTTGTATTTTATAAACTTGAAACGATCCATGGATTCGAAAACTTTAAAGAAGGAAATCTATAAAGACCACCACTCTTTGAAACCAATGGATTTATCTATTGGAAAACCGTTTTGAAACATATGTAAAATCAAAGATATAGATCTTTGGTTTGTTATTGTTAAAGGGATTTTAGTTCTACAACAAAGGATATTTCGTTGATGAACAAAAGAAATTAGTTGCTAAAAATAATGAAGCTAAAATGATGCTTTATAATGCTTTACCTAGAAAAGAATATGAAAGAATTTTTATGTGTGAAACCGCCAAAAATATTTGGGAATCTTTTATTGTTACACATCAAGGTAATTCACAAGTCAAGGATAACAAAATTGATCTTCTTGTTCAACAATATGAACAATTTGTTATCCCTGAAGATGAAACCATTGATTGTGGCTTTGCTCGCTTTAATACTATTATTACATTACTTAAAGCACTTGATGAATCTTTTCGTAGTAAGAACTTTGTCAGGAAATTTCTTAGAGCACTCCATCCCAAATGGAGAGCTAAAGTGACCGCTATTGAAGAATCAAAAGATCTCTCAAAATGTCACTAGACGAGCTAATCGGTAACCTCAAAGTACACGAAATGGTGATGGAGAAAGATTCGGAGATCATCAAAGGAAGAAGGAGAAGATCAAACCGTTGCTCTAAAAGCAAAGGCGGAATCAAGTGATGATGACGAATCTTGCTCCGGTAGTGAAGATGAGGAGTATGCCATGGCCGTTAGAGACTTTAAGAAGTTCTTTAGAAGAAGAGGAAAGTTTGTAAGACAACCTCGAGAAGAAAAGAAGCCATTCCGAAAAGATCGGGATGACAAAAAGGGTAAAGGTGAAAGAAAGTGTTTTAGATGTGGTGATGCAAGTCATCTCATAGGAGAATGTCCTAAGCCACCTAAAAGCAAAACTCAACGAGCTTTTGTAAGTGGTGCTTGGAGTAATAGTGAAGATGATGAAGAATCAAGCAATGAAGAGATCGCTCTAATGGCACATGAGTCAAACGAGATACTTTCCGACTCTTCTTATTCTTCTATTGATGATGACACTTTGCAAAAAGAATATAATCAATTGTGTGAGCTAAGTCTAAAAATCATAACTAAAAATAAATTTTTAAAAACCAAAAAGGAATTTTTGGAAAATGAAGTTTATGAGTTAAAAGAAAAAGCAAAACGATTAGAAAAAGGAAAAGCAAATGACGATGGTTGTAAATCATGTCAAGAGCTTAATCTTGAAATAGAAAAACTAAAGCTCACACAAGATGTTCTAATCGAACAAAATTCTAAATTTAAAAGATTTAACAAAAACATCGCTCTTGCCGATGAAATAGTTAAAATTCATAAAACACCAGGAGACATGAATGGGCTAGGATTTAATGAGGTATTAATTCCAAAGAGTCAAAACAAAATGGCGAAAAGGATGAACAATCTGTTAAAAGCTAACTGCGATGACAAGACGGACGCATTTAACCCAAAATAAGGGTTCCGTTCGTTGAACAAAATGGTGCCGTGGGTACTTCAAAGAGGACAAAATGTTTGTATACTGGACCGCATGAATTTTTCAAAGTAACAAAGAAAACCAAGGATAGTGCTAAACTGAAACCACTGTTACATCGGGAATAGGACTTGCTAAAATGAATTTAGATAAAAAACTACTCAACAACGATATAAAACACCTTTGCCAAACACCCTTTCCTAAGAGCAACCACAACGCACAACCCAACTACCAACACAACGGTTGGAATCAAAACTTTCCTAGACCATATCAAACTCCAGATTACATGTCATGGAACTCTTACCCATCGTTTCCATACATGAATCAAATAAATGGTATGTTTAACCCAAACGGACCCATGAGATATTGGGGACCAAATGTTTGAGTTATTTGTTTCTTAGGTATGCTTGAAAGTTAGATTGGAACCCGATGAATGGATAAAAGATAGTGGATGCTCACGGCACATGACGGCAACAAAGTCTCTTCTCATCATACCAAGAGTATGACGGGGTAATTTCACTTTGGTAGCAATCTCAAAAGCAAAATCATTGGCAAAGGTACGATCGCTCATAACTCCCTAACTATTGAAAATGTTGCTCATGTAGATAGGTTAGGATTTAATCTAATTAGCATTAGCCAATTATGTGATAAAAAGTATAAAGTACTATTTGATGAAAATGGTAGTAAAATACTAAAAGATGGTATCACCATAGCTAAAGGAGTTAGGAAAAATAACATATACGTCATGAAAATAGATAAAACATCTAATGACAAACTTTGCCTTACAACGTTAGATGATAGCTCATCTCTTTGGCATAGACGCTTAGGTCACGCTAATATGAGACTTATACAAAACCTATCTTCAAAAGAGCTAGTTAGGAATTTACCAAAACTAAAATATGACCAACACTTTTGCGACGCTTGCAAAATTGGTAAACAAACCCATAGTAGTCATAAATCTAAAAATATGGTGTCCACATCTAAGTGTCTAGAATTATTACATATGGACTTGTTTGGTCCATCCGCTATAAGAAGCTACGTAGGCAACTTATACACTTTGGTCATAGTAGATGATTACTCAAGGTTTACTTGGACGTTGTTTTGAAAACTAAAATGAAGCTTTTGATAAATTTGAAATTCTTAGCAAGAAAATTCAAAATCAACTAGGCGTTAAAATTGTGTCGATCCGAGCGGATCATGGTCGTGAATTTGACAACGAAACTCAATTTGGAAACTTTTGTGATACAAATGGTATAACACATAACTTTTCGGCTCCACGAACACCTCAATCAAATGGAGTAGTAGAACGTAAAAATAGAACAATTCAAGAAATGAGTAGAACAATGCTTAATGAACAAAACATTCTTCAAAAGTTTTGGTGTAACGCAGTTGACACTTCTACATATATTTTAGAGTGAATTACATAAATCGTCCTTGTGGTTTGGTCAAAATAACGGATTTTGTCCTTATACTTTTTTTTCAGTGCGTTTCGTCCCTGTGGTTTACAAATCTTACGGATTTTGTCCCTCGTCCAAAAATGTCCGTTAAGTGTTTTGCGTTGTTAGTCCTTCGTTAGTGCAGTCCGTTAAGTGTTTTGCACCGTTAGTCCTTATTTTTAAAATGTAGTTTTTCCCAATTAGTCCCTCCGTTAATAATAGTTATCGCCTTTGATTTTTACGTTTTGTCCGTTTTACCGTTTTCATTCGTTTTATCCGTTTCCCCGTTTTTTTTCGTTTTCGTCCGTTTTTATGTTTTATCCTTTTAATACATTTTTACGCTTTTGTCCGTTTTATCGCTTTTTATCCAATTCGACCGTTTTTACATTTTATTCGTTTCGCCTTTTTACGTTTTTATCCGTTTTTCCATTTTCATGTTGTTTTACGTTTTCTTTCGTTTTCTTACATTTTGTCCGTTTTCTTCGTTTTAAAAATTTTCCAAAAAAAATTGGAAAAAATATTTCCAAAAAAAATTTTTAAAATTTGAATAAAAATTTCAAAAAAATTGAACAAAAATATTTTTTTCAAATATTTTTCAAATATTTTGAAAAAAACGGACATATTTAAAAAAAAAACATATTTGAAAAATATTTTTTATTCAAAATATTTTTTGAAACGGACAAAACATACCAAAATCGATAAAACGATTTAAAACCGATAAAACGCATTTAAAAACGGACAAAACGTAAGAACAACAGACAAAACATAAGAAAACGGACAAAATGTAAGAAAAGCAGACAAAAACGTAATACAACGGCGGCGAAAAAAGGGACAAAACGTAAAAAAGCGCAAAACGAATAAAATGAAAAAACGATTAAATCGGATAAAAATGCAGACAAAACGAAAACGAAAAACGGGGAAACGGATAAAACGAATGAAACGCATAAAACGGACAAAAGCGTAAAAATCGGGCGATAACTATTATTAACGGAGGACTAATTAGGAAAACTACATTTTAAAAAATAAGGACTAACGGTGCAAAACACTTAACGAACTGCACTAACGAAGGACTAACAGCGCAAAACACTTAACGGATATTTTTGGACGAGGGACAAAATCCGTAAGATTTGTAAACCACAGGGACGAAACGCACTGAAAAAAAAGTATAGGGACAAAATCCGTTATTTTGACCAAACCACAAGGACGATTTATGTAATTCACTCTATATTTTAAATAGAGTCTTAATCCGTCCGTTCCTAAATAAAACACCATATGAGCTTTATAAAGGTAAAAAGCCAACTTTAGGATATTTTAGAGTTTTTGGTTGTAAATGCTTCATTCTTAATACTAAAGATTATCTCACCAAGTTTGACCCAAAGTCTTATGAAGGTGTATTTCTTGGTTATTCTCAAACTAGTAAAGCTTACATTGTCCTAAACAAAGAAACAATGATAGTCAAGGAATCGTTGAACATAACATTCGATTTAAAGTCCACCTCCTCTAAGACATCACCTTTGGTAGATGATGACTTAGTTGAAAGTCAAATGATAAAAAGTATAGAAATAATTAATAATAACAAGGAAGATGAACCATTAAATAAAGAGATTGTAAACATCAAAGAATCTAAAATTCATCCTTTAGAAAATGTCATAGGACAACTTAATCAAAGAACCTTAAGGTCACAAGCCCAAAATCAAAGTAACTATTTTTGTTTGTATCCACCATTGAACCGAAAAACATAAATGAAGCAATAAAAGATGAATCATGGGTAATTGCCATGCAAGAAGAGTTAAACCAATTAAATCGAAATGATGTTTGGAAATTAGTTCCAAAACCCAAAGATCAAACTATAATTGGAACGAAATGGGTTTTCAAATAAAATGGATGAAAATGGTATAGTATCTAGAAACAAAGCTAGGCTTGTTGCACAAGGTTATAATCAACAAGAGGGATTGATTATGATGAAACTTATGCACCGGTAGCTAGACTCGAATCTATTAGAATATTACTTGCTTATGCATGTGCTTAAGACTTTAAATTATTTCAAATGGATGTTAAAAGTGCATTTCTTAATGGGTTTATTAACGAAGAAGTGTATGTTGCTCAACCTCCCGGTTTTACCGACTTTGAGAAACCACGTCATGTCTTCAAACTCAAAAAAGCATTATATGGTCTTAAGCAAGCACCAAAAGCTTGGTACGACCGACTTAAGACTTTTCTTATTGATAACAAATACACTATGAGATTAGTAGATAATACTCTTTTTACCAAGAAAAAAGAGTCACATATTATCATTGTTCAAATATACGTTGATGACATCATATTCGGATCAACTTGTCAAGAGCTATGCGATGATTTCTCTAAAAACATGCACGACGAGTTTGAAATGAGTATGATGGGTGAATTAAATTTCTTTCTAGGACTCCAAATTAAACAACTAGAAGATGGCATATTTTTTAACTAATCTAAATATATAAAAGACATGCTTAAGAAATTTGGTCTTGAAGATTCCAAACCAACTAAGACACCCATGTCCTCGGACACTAAACTCACCAAGGATGAGGAAGGTGAATCCGTAGATAACACTAAATATAGAGGAATGATTGGTAGCCTACTCTATCTTACGGCTAGTAGACCCGACATTATGTTTAGTATTTGTCTATTTGCTCGCTTTCAAGAAAACCCAAAGGCATCACACTTAGAAGCCTTAAAAAGGATTTTTAGATACATTAAGGGAACAACGTGTTTAGGATTATGGTATCTCAAAGGAACGGTGTAGAAACCATAGTGTATGCCGACTCGGATCATGTCGGTGACTATGTCGATAGAAAAGTACAAGTGGTATTTGCACTTTTGTTGGACATTGTCTCACCTCATGGTTTGCAAAGAAGCAAACGGATTTAGCCATCTCAACTCATCAAGCCGAGCACGTCTCACCGGAAAAGCATGTCAACAAGCTCTTTGGATGAAGCAAGCTCTCGAGATTACGGAATTCATCTCAACGATATTGTTATACTTTGGGACAACAAAGGAGCCATCGATCTCAAGAAGAATCCCGCTCAACATGCTCGCATAAAGCATATTGAAATCCGTCATCACTTTCTTCGCGACAATGTTCAAAAAGGAAACATCTCAATCGAGAAAGTATCCTCCGAAGACAACATTGCCGACATCTTAACTAAGCCTCTTAAACGAGAACCTTTTAATCTCCTTAGACTTGGTTTAGGGTTAATGGAACCAAACATGTAGGATAAACATAGCCCAAAACATTAGAATAGTCAAAACAAAACAATTTTGTTTTGTATCTGCTACTATAGCCACGGCACCAAACGACAACACGGACGGAACCAAAATTTGGTACCGTCTCGTCCGTGGTGTCTCTGTACAAAACTACTACCTACAAAACATCTTCTTCCTCAAAACCCACTTTACCAAAACGTGTAAACATTAAACCAAGCTCATTATTGATACCTTCCCACTCATTAATCACTTGGAGATAACATCATTGTAAGTATCCTAACTACATTTTATCTCTTAATTCTGAGTCTAGGATTCTTGTTTGTGCACAAAACCATTACAAATCATTACATGGGGTTTATGTATGCTTTTGTACTAAATATGAATTCAATTGGCAAATTGCATAACTAGTCATTGAAATTAGGTACTACATTATCATATTGCATAAACAAATCATGCTTCCCACTAATCAATAGATAATGACTATAAGGCCTTATTCAAATAACCAAACACCCCATGTCAAAAATTTTTGAAAAGCTTCTCACTTGTAGGAATACAATTTTTCATTGTTATAACAAATAGAAACGTTAGACTTTCATCACTTGCATGCTCTTGAATACTAAAGGTATTGCATAACTAATATGCATTCCCGGGTATATTCAAATGAAGCTACATTGAATTAGGAGCATTTGGGTTATCTCATGGTATTTGCCAAACACCCCACTAAAACCATTTTTATGCATAAAATGAGTCGAGATAACCGCAACTCCAAATCGTTTTCATATAGGCACACACTAGAACTAAAACGTTAAAGTTTAATCTCATTTTTAACATATTAATTCTTGCTCCTAGGAATAACCATGGTAGCCGCAAGATTCTATGATCATAAGGACACCCTTGGCTACATTCCCAAACATCACAAAACCAAAGGACTTTCCAAGGAACAGGTAGAAATCTTTAAGAGTCTAGAATCAAGGTATTTCCATGAGGGTAGAACCATTTACCCATCTTTCATTGAAAATACCAATCTCCATGAAGAACTAGCCGCCATTCAATTCGATTGTCTTCTTGACATCGATGAACCAATTTGTCCTAGGTTTGTGTTAGAGTTCTATGCTAGTGTGACCGGCTTTAGTGATGAAGATGATGATGAGTTTTGTCTTAGGTTTAAAATCAATCAAAACGACTACACCATCACCTTAACCAACTTTGCTCAATTGCTTGGAATTCCCAACCGAGGGACATGTGTCTACTCGGATAAGTGGTCACTCACTACTCTTGATGCAATCAATGACCGCACTTCTCCCTACCAAACACCTCTAGCAAATAAGGATGTCATCCGTGAGCACCTATTTATCCCAAGGGGAGATACAACCCAAGTCACCCGAAAAGGAAAAGAAGTGAACCGAGATCCATATGGAATGGAGCTAAATGAACTTAAGCCCGAATTTAGGAAATGGGAAGAACTACTTAGAGCCAACGCCATTAGCACCATAGGAAATAGGGATCACATCAATACTTGTCTTTGCCATATGCTCTACAACTTGTCCACCCGTTAACCATTCAATTTAGCCTACTACATTGCTAGGAGAATGATTGATATTCCAACACAAGGATCGGTTGCTCTCCCATACTGGATGCTTCTCACCCGTCTCTATAGATCCTTTGCACCAATTCCACCAAGCCCAAAAGGGATGCACCTTCACTATGAGCTCATCGCTCACATCTTTGTACCTTTGAGTGATGCACGAGTTGCTAAGACAAAAGGCAAGAGAGCAAAACCTCCAACTCCATCATCATCATCATCAAATAGCTCCAATGATGGTCTTCCAAACTCTCGCCTTCCACCTCATGAGTATTATGCATCTCTTCCCAAGATTGAGAATGAA